>CM075781.1:41178724-41503724 GCA_037974665.1 Ehretia macrophylla | reverse complement strand
CACACTTCTTGATTTTTGTTCAATGTAATTTTGGTATTCTTTTTCCTTCTAAAATTTGTTCTTTATTAAAGAATTTAATTTTGAGTCTCATAGAAGAGCTGCATTAACCTAAGTAGATGCTGCATTCACTGCTTGACAGAAACGTGTATTCACCATCTCCCAAGCATTATATATATATATATAAGCACACAGACACGCACAAAGATGAAGATTGAGTTTCTGGGTGGGGTGGGGTGGGGTGGGGGCTGGGCTGGGTTGGCTTATGGGGTGGGGGGAGGGGGGGATGAAGATTGAATGCTTTTTTGTTTTTTTTTTGTTTTTTGTTTTTAATTTTTTGAAAGGGCATTTATGTCCTCTAACTATTTTGTTGACATTAAAACATTTGTCCATTTGCATTTCACGCGCGTGGGTGTCACTTTCCGTCAGAACTAATGATATATATATATATATATATATATATATATATATATATATATATATATATATAAGCACACAGACACGCACAAAGACGAAGATTGAGTTTCTGGGTGGGGTGGGGTGGGGGCTGGGCTGGGTTGGCTTATGGGGTGGGGGGAGGGGGGGATGAAGATTGAATGCTTTTTTGTTTTTTTTGTTTTTTGTTTTTAATTTTTTGAAAGGGCATTTATGTCCTCTAACTATTTTGTTGACATTAAAACATTTGTCCATTTGCATTTCACGCGCGTGGGTGTCACTTTCCGTCAGAACTAATGATTTTTTAAACGACATAAGGATTCTATGCACTTTTACCAAAACACATGAACTACTTATGATAGTTTTTAAAACACAGGGGGCACCGATTCACTTATACCTAATCACAAGGAAGTCTGATGCACTTCACCCAAAACTAAAAAGTCCAATTTGGAACTCATGAATGATGTATTAGTATTGAATGTTTTAGTACAAATGGACCAAGTTATGAGTAACATAATTCTTGATTTAAAATAAGGATAACTCAACCTAATTAAATGGTCATGCGATTAGAGAGGAAGTAAATAGAGAGAATCAAATTATTGTCACAATTGATCTTCAAAGTGAATAAATTATATGGGATAATCGTGATAATAGGTAATAATAATGATTAAGCTATAATCAAATAATAGTTTTGGAAGAAGATACGGTAAATGGAATAGCCATAAAGATACATCTCTATTAAAAATTCACCTCAGAAAAGAATTCGAGCTCATGCCCTAACCTATTTTCATATAATCTTGCATAAAATTTCTATGGCTCCATTTGTTTCCCGTAAAATATCATGTTGGTGAATAATATTTAAAGAAAAAAATAGTTTTTAAAAAATAGAATAATTTTTGGTAAATATTTGTCACACTGTAAAATATTTTTTGGTGTTTAAATATCATAGTAGAAAATATTTTTTGACTGAAAGTTTTTATGGAAAACACACACGTACACACATATATGGCTGCACCTTCCCTCCCATAATTAAAGGGTTTGTGGTGCTTATGTTGTTTGTGTTTTTTGGAGTCATTATCTACAGAATGATTATGCATGTTATTATCTTTTTCTTTGCTGATCGATGACATATGAAAGACATATGTTCATATGGGATGGGGAGGGGAAGGGGGAGGCGGGGTGGGGTGGGGAATGAAAAATGTTTTCATTTTCTGTGTGAGATGAAAATATTCATCACATTTTCAACTAAATATTTTCTTTTTACTGAAAAATATTTTACGGTTGATCAATTCTCTGTGTTGCAAAATACCAAAACTTTAGAAAAAACATTTTCAAAAAACATTTTTGGAAAACAAACGGAACCTAGATCTATAAAGATATTCTAAGAGTGAGAATTACTGAACTACTAATTGTATAAATCCTTGGTTAATTGTATAGATCGTTGGTCCTTAAAAAGAACACGTATATGAAATTTAGTAGAACTGGTTGAGCGCTAAAGTCCAAATATTCACAATTCAAAATTTTAATCTTGATAAATATCATAATTATGTTAAGATACTAGAATACAACATACAAGTTGTCTAGTGAAAGAGAATTAATACTTTTTGGACAAACAATTGTCATATATTAATCAGGTCTCACTATTGTACAAATATATCTTAATCCATTCGTATTATTGGATCTTATTATAAGGTACTAGAGCTATAAATTAAGATTCTACGTCACAATTGACATGTCGTCTAGCGAAATAGACTGAATACTATTAGCTTTCCAGTTTTTTTTTCTTTATTATCGATTTCCAAGCCCAAGGTTAAGGAAAGGAAGGTGGTATTCTGATTAGATGAATGTTTCCAATGTCTATCGGAGCGAGGCCCTTTACCTTCTTTTTTGGCATAGACCGGGGAGCTCGAGCCGTAGAAACTTTTGTTAAAATAATGAAGAAACCAGCACCCCTTAAACTCTCTCTTAGGCTTGTACGGTTATCTTCGCGTGTTGAAAAAGTTATTAATTCCTTATACTAAGCTACTATTGGTATATTTTTCAATTCCAACCATGGTGCACGTAAGCTTAGAAAAATGGACAAACATTTTTCATATACTAATCCGATCTCACTATTGTACAAATATATCTTAATCCATTGTCATTATTGAATCATAATATATTGTACTAGAGTTGACTATATCTTCAAAATATAAAAAATAAGAACAAATGTTGAATTTACTAATTGTTCTTAGCAGCAAAACGAATCACTCAATGGTGATTAATTTCTTTTTATATATAATGACAAGGTTAGCATAAAAATAATGAAAAAAGGGGTACTTAAGCCCGTACTAACCAAGAGCATGTATGTGTTCACTAAGAATGCCAACATATTAGGGTAAAAATGATATTAGAGAGAAGTGCCCAAATATTTTTGATATAAAACTTTTGACAAAAGTGCTCCAAGTCTAAATGTTTGCCTATTTTCAGGTATTTAACGTACTCCAAGTCTAATGCTATCTAATAGCACAAAATCCTCATCGTCAATAACGCATCAATCAGCAGAAGTCAACTCTTCATCTCAAGAGCAATAGTTGCACACGTTTTTGTCATTGTTGTAACATTCGCAATTATAGGGATTATAGCATAATTGTAGGCTGTGATTTATCTTCTTTACTGCAGGTCCTTTTTTGGCCTCATTGTAAACTCTATATAAAGCTACTCAATTGTATGTACAGTGATATGAAAAAGAAATACAAAACACCTTTATTTTATTAAACCCTTTATGGTGTCAGAGCCTTCTTTGGCTCTTACGAGTTTTCATCTTTCTAAGAATTTTTTTTTCCTTCGCAGCCTTCAGACTCTCTGCTGCTCACCATTTTTTTTTCTCCGCCGCATCTTCGTCATGGCTGAAGAAAGCTCAGCAACTTCCTCTCTAAACCAAATCATCACTACTACCATTCCCAACCAAAACAGCCTAGTTGCTATCAACACTATCACACAACTTCCGCTGAAATTAACTCCCTCAAATTATTACTCTTGGAAGACCCAGTTTGATGCTCTTCGTTTTGGGTACGATTTGCTTGGTTTCGTTGACGGAACCGAACCTTGTCCTCCTGCAGAAACTATGATTGATGGCAAGAAAGTCTCAAATCCAGAATATACACTTTGGATGAGGCAAGATAAACTTTTATTCCTCGCCATCATTGGATCACTCACTCCTCAAGTTATACCAGTGGTTCGTTCGTGTATGACCTCCGCTGATGCTTGGACTCGTCTTGCCAAACTCCATGCAAATCCATCTTCATCTAGGAACATGGGATTAGCCGAACAACTCACTCTCATCCACCGAGGCACTCAACCTGTTGCTGAATATCTTGCAACGATTCGTGACATTGCTGATGAGCTAGCTCTAATTGGAGCACCAGTTCCAAACCAGTACCTCATAACTCATACACTTAACGGAGTTGGACCTGAGTTTAAAGAAATAGCTGCTGCCATTCGAGCCAGAGACACGGTGATTAGCTTTGATGAGCTTCATGATAAGCTTATTGAATATGAAGCTTTCCTTAAACGTGAAGACCTTCGGTCTAATGGTAACCTTGGCAACCTTACAGTTAATGCTGCTCATTCGTCTTATTCAAAACATGGCACTCAACATTCTGGTAAGAAAAATTTCCAGAACAATCGGAATAATCAAGGCCAACGACCTCCCAATTCTGGCAATCATCACAGGAGCAACAATAATTCCACCAATTTTGGCAATACAAACACAGGAAAACAATCTACTGTGGTATGGCAGTTTTGTAACAAGCGTGGTCATACAGCCAGACAATGTTATACTGCCAAAAAATTATTTTTTCCTTCTAAGGCACCAACAGCTAATCCCACCACCACCAAACATGTTAGAAGATAAACTTAATTTGGATTAGGACTCTATTAAATAAGTTCTAGTTAGATTTAAATTATTTTTGACTAGATAGTATTTTCTAGTGGGTAATGGTTTCCTAGAACCATATCCTAATTGACATAGGTTTTTTGTGAATCTATAAATAGGGGTTAGTCCTTTCAATTGTAGTCATACCAAATACATACCAAAATTAGAGCAGTAAAAATTTTGTTTAGAGTCTCCATATTATTTTTCTTCTTATTTCTCTCTACAATAAAATAGGCTCTTCCATATTCCAACAAAGTGGTATCAGAGCTAGGTAAAGATGATAGGAAATAATATGTTTCCTTTTCAATTTTCTCGCCTCACTAAGGACAATTATGATAATTGGTCTATTCGTGTGAAGACTCTCCTTGGCTCACAAGATGCTTGGGAGATTGTAGAGAAAGACTATGTAGAACCTATTGAAGATGAAGTTTTGAGTCAAAATCAAAAAGACGCATTGGTGAAAAATCGCAAGAAGGATCAACAAGCTCTCTCTATCATCCATCTATGTTTGGATGAAACTATGCTCGAGAAAATCTCATGCGCGGCTACTGCCAAACAAGCATGGGAAACTCTCCAAAAATCACAAAAAGGGGTAGACAAGGTGAAAAAGGTTCATCTACAAACTTTAAGAGGTGAGTTTGAATCTCTCCATATGAATGATGGTGAATCTATTTCAGATTATATTTCGAGAGTTTTGGTAGTTTCTAACCAACTAAAAAAATATGGAGAAGATTTAAAAGATATTCGTATTGTAGAAAAGATCCTTCGTTCTTTGCATCCAAAATATGAATATATTGTTGTAGCGATTGAGGAATCAAAAGATTTAGATGACATGTCCGTTGATGAACTCATGGGCTCATTACGAGCTCATGAAGAAAGACACAAAAAGAAAAACCAAGAAGTCTTGGAAAAAGTTCTTCAAAGTAATCTCGCTTTGAAAAAAGAAGAAAATTTTGGCAATGATGGAAGCCAAAAAGGACGTGGTCGTAGATATGGACATGGTAGAGGACGAGGCCAAAACCAAGGACGAGGACGAGGACGTGTTGGAAGATGAGGATTTAATCAAGAAGAGAAAAATCAAAATTCGCATAAACCTGGGCATGGAAGAGGCAATTATTCAGGACAAATGTATGACAAATCGCAAGTTCAATGTTACAATTGTCAAAAATATGGTCATTATGCTAATGAATGTAGGAGTAATCCTAAAGTTGTGGATGAAAAAAGCGAATTTTGCTGAAAGACAAGAAAGGGAAGAAGAGATTACCTTGTTGATGACTCATCATGGCGAACAAGATGGAGGAGATACTTCATGGCATCTTGATATAGGTGCAAGTAATCATATGACTGGACAAAGGAGCATATTCACAGAACTCAATGAAACTATCAAGGGCAATGTTAAATTTGGAGATGCCTCTATGGTCTCAGTGGAAGGAAAATGTAAAATTTTAATCCGTTTGAAAGATGGAAGGCATCGTTTTATTTCTGAAGTTTATTATGTGCCAAAATTAAAAACTAATATTTTGAGTCTTGGATAACTTCTTGAGAAAAAATACACAATTTTATTAGAAGATAAACATTATGTAATAAAAGATGAAATAATTTTTTGATAACAAAAGTGCCCATGACAAGAAATAGATTATTTTTATTAAATATTCAAAACGATATTACAAAATGTCTTAAAGCTTGTGTAAAAGAAGTTTCTTGGTTATGGCACTTGAGATTTGGGCACATAAATTTTGAAAACCTTTCTTTAATGTCAATAAAAAATATGGTGCACGGATTGCCTTTCATCAATCATCCGAAACAGATTGGTGAGGGATGTCTTTTGGAAAACAAGCTAGAAAAAGTTTTCCAAACGAGGCTACATCAAGAGCAACAAAACCACTAGAACTTGTGCATACTGATATTTGCGGGCCAATTAATCCTTACTCCTATGGTAAAAATAAATATTTTATCCTTTTTATTGATGATTATAGCCGTAGGACTTGGGTTTATTTTTTAAAAGAAAAATCTGAAGCTTTTTACAAGTTCAAGAAATTTAAAGCTCTTGCTGAAAAAGAAAGTGGTTGGAAGATCAAAGCCTTGAGATCTGATAGAGGTGGAGAATTCACATCAAGAGAATTCAACAATTTTTGTGAAGAGAATGGCATTCGACGCCTTTTGACAGCTCCTCGATCACGGAGTTGCTGAGAGGAAAAATAAAGTTGTTCTTGAGATGGTTCGAAGCATGTTAAAGTCTAGAAGTATGCCTAAAGAATTTTGGGCTGAAGTAGTTGATTGTGCAGTTTATCTATTGAATCGTTGTGTCACAAAGAGTCTCTCTAACAAGACACCATTAGAAGCATAGAGTAGAAGAAAGCCAACAATCAAGCACTTAAGGGTTTTTGGAGGCATTGCTTATGCTCATATTCCTGACCAAAATTGAATCAAGCTTGATGACAAAAGCCAAAAGCTAGTTTTCATTGGGTATGAAAAGAGTTCCAAAGCATACAAGCTCTACAATCCTACTAATGAGAGAATTATTGTGAGTAGAGATGTCCAATTTGATGAAGAAGCTGAATGGGATTGGAATGTCAAAGAACAAAAAGAATACAAACTTTTACCCATGCAAGAGCAAGAAGAAGAAGTCAATGAAGACTCTATATCTCCAACTCCAACTCCAACTCAAACTCAAACTCCATTTCCATATCAAGCTCCAACTTCATCTCAAGGACACATAACTTCAACAAGTTCAAGTTCACATGAAAAGACCCCCCGTTTCAGAAGCTTGGATAAAATTTATGAGGTAACTCGAAATTTAAATGATGAACTGACTCTCTTTTATCTGCTTGCTGATTGTGAACCAATAAGCTTTGAGGAAGCTAATGAGAATGAAAGATGGAGACAAGCCATGGATGAAGAAATCAAGGCAATAAAGAAGAATGACACTTGGGAGCTTGCAACTTTACCCAAAGGCCACAAAGCCATTGGAGTAAAGTGGGTTTACAAGATAAAGAAGAATGCTAAAGGTGAAGTTGAAAGGTACAAGGGAAGACTAGATGCAAAAGGCTATAGTCAACGAGCTGGCATTGACTATGATGAGGTATTTGCTCCTGTTGCACGCTTGGAAACTATAAGATTTATCATATCTCTAGCAGCCCAACACAGATTGAAGATTTATCAACTGGATGTTAAATCTGCATTCCTGAATGGTTTTCTTGATGAAGAGGTATATATTCAACAACCATTAAGCTATGTGGAGAAAGGGTGTGAAAATAAAATTTTAAAGTTGAAGAAAGCTCTCTATGGCCTAAAACAAGCTCCAAGAGCTTGGTATAGTAGAATTGATGAATATTTCCGTCGTAATAATTTCTCCAAGTGTTCGCACAAGCATACTCTCTATACCAAACATGAGAATGACGATGTGTTGATTGTTTGCTTATACGTGGATGACTTAATTTTTACTGGCAACAATCCAAATTTATTTGAAGATTTCAAGAGGACAATGGCAAGAGAATTTGAGATGACTGATATTGGACTCATGTCTTATTATCTTGGAATTCAAGTGAAGCAAACAGATGAAGGAATATTTGTTTCTCAAGAAGGCTATGCAAGGAAAATTCTCAAGAAATTCAAGATGGAAAATTGTCAACCTGTTAATACCCCTATTGAATATGGAGTACAATTGTCAAAGGTTGATGAAGAAGAACATGTAAATCCAACATTTTTCAAGAGCCTGGTTGGAAACTTGAGATACTTGACATGTACAAGACCAGATATTCTTTTTGGTATAGGACTTGTGAGTCGCTTTATGGAGTCCCCTACTAATACACATCTGAAGACTGCCAAAAGAATACTTCGCTACATCAAATGAACTGTTGATTATGGACTTTTATACTCCCACTCAGAGGATTTCAAACTTGTGGGGTATAGTGACAGCGATTGGGCTGGTGATTTTGATGATCGAAAGAGTACTAGTGGATATATTTTCTTCATGGGAGATACAACATTCACTTGGAGTTCCAAGAAGCAACCCATTGTCACACTTTCTACATGTGAAGCTAAATATGTAGCTGCTACCTCATGTGTTTGTCATGCTCTATGGTTAAGGAATTTGATGAAAGAACTTAAGATGCCTCAAGAAGAGCCAGTAGAGATCTATGTTGATAACAAGTCTGCAATTGCCTTAGCCAAGAATCCAGTCTTTCATGAAAGAAGCAAGCACATTGACACACGTTACCATTTCATCAGAGAATGCATCACAAGGAAGGAAGTGAAGATAGAGTATGTGAAGTCTCAAGAACAAGTTGCAGACATTCTTACAAAGCCACTCAAGAGTGACGTGTTTATGAAGCTTAGAGCTTTGCTCAGAGTTATGAGAGTCAAATCAAGTTTAAGGGGGGATGTTAAAAGATAAACTTGATTTGGATTAGGACTCTATTTAATAAGTTCTAGTTAGATTAAATTGTTTTTGCCTAGATATTATTTCCTAGTGGGTAATGGTTTCCTAGAACCATACCTTAATTGACATAGGTTTTTTGTGAATCTATAAATAGGAGTCAGTCCTTTCAATTGTAGTCATACCAAATACGTACCAAATATTAGAGCAATAAAGATTTTGTTTAGAGTCTCCATATTATTTTTCTTCTTATTTCTCTCTACAATAAAATAGCCTCTTCCATATTCCAACACAACAACACTTCTTTCTCCAAATGGCTATTGGACTCTGGTGCTTCCCACCATGTTACCTCTGATTTTACCAACATCTCACCTCGCCATCCATATGAAGGGCCCGATGACATTGTTATAGGTGACAGCACAGGTTTGACTATCACACATATTGGAAAATCCACACTATCTACCCCTTCTAAATCCTTTTCATTATCCAATGTTTTGTGTGTTCCTTCGATGAAACAAAATTTAATCTATGTGTCTCAATTTTGTCGACATAATAATGCTTCAATTGAATTTTTTCCCTCATCTTTTTGTGTGAAGGATCTATCAACGGGGGCACTCCTTGCTCGAGGACAGAGCAAGAACAATGCCTATGAGTGGAACAACATGGAGACCTTTACATCAGTGGCAAAGCAAGCTTGTATGAGTGTCAAAGCTTCCATTAACAATTGGCATGATAGACTTGGTCACCCATCCTCAAAAATTCTTCGTCAAATTGTCTCACAAAATAATCTTCCTGTGTTTTCTCCTTTGCATCAATCATCATTTTGTGATTCTTGTCAATGTAATAAAAGTCATAATTTACCTTTTGGCGTATCTAGTTTGAAAAGTCGTTGCCCATTAGATCTTGTGTACACTGACGTTTGGGGACCTTCCTCTATTTGTTCGATTGATGGATATTCCTATTATGTCATCTTTGTTGACCACTTCACAAAATATTCATGGCTGTTTTCTTTATCTCAAAAGTCTGAGGTTTTCTTAATCTTTCCTAAGTTCAAAAAGATGGTCGAGAAATTCTTCAACCTCACCATAAATACAATTTATTCTGATGGAGGTAAGGAATATCAAGGCCTTAAATCCTTGTTTGAAACCTACGGAGTTCAACATCTCATATCGCCACCATATACTCCTCAACATATTGCTTCTGCAGAACGTCGTCATCGATATGTTATTGAAACTGGTCTAACTCTTCTCCATCGTGCATCCCTACCCTTATCACTTTGGTCCTTTGCATTCAAAACGGAAATTTATCTAATTAATAGGCTTCCTATGCCTATTCTTGAAAATAAATCACCGTTTGAATGTCTCTTTCAGTCTAAGCCTAATTACTCTAAGTTGCGAATATTTAGGTGCCTATGTTATCCATGGTTGCGCCCCTACACAAAGCATAAGCTTAAGCAATGGTCCAAGTCATGTCTTTTTCTTGGGTATTCTAATATCCACAATTCTTATATTTGCTTTGAACCTAAAGATCACAAATTCTATTTTTCACGGCATGTTCAATTTGTTGAGCATGTTTTTCCCTCCCTATCAACATCTAATGCTCACGACAAAATAAATTCCCACACATTGTCTACATGGTCCCCTACTCCACCTTCTGCAACGAAAGATCCCATGCACATAAATACCAAAACTATAGGTCCTGATTCATCACCTGAGTCTACATCATCACCTGTTTTTCCTTTTCGCCCCCATTATACAATACTAGCCTATGTCCTTCTTAAGTCTCTATCCCGGTCGCCCTCTACCCAGAGTGATCAATCACTTTCTTCTTCTCCTTCACCCTCAGTCATGCAATCCCCTACACCACCAGTCCAATCAACAAATGGTCCTCATGCCAACATTGATCTCATACAATCAAGCGAATGTCCTCTTGTAAAAGAACTCTCTGTGGCAGAACTATCCTCTCAAGCATGTACAAACTCTTCTCCGTGTGAGGTGCCCCTTCAACCTGAAACCTTAACAATGCCTAATGACCCCCATCCCACTCACCCTATGCAAACAAGTTCCAAGAATAACATTTTCAAGCCCAAACCCATATTTACTCTCACTACCACCAAACATCATATCCCTGCATTCATTGAACCAACCACAATAACCCAAGCCCTCAAAGATCCCAAGTGGAGAGCTGCAATGTGTGAAGAACTCAATGCCCTTATAAAAAATGGTACTTGGGAACTAGTGCCTAGACAATCTCATCATAATATTGTAGGGTGTAAATGGGTTTATCGCCTTAAACATAACCTTGATGGTAGTATAGCTCGGCATAAGGCTCGTCTTGTCACTAAAGGCTTTCACCAACGACCCGTCCTTGATTATAAGAAGACCTTCAGTCCTGTGGTTAAACCCACTACTATCAGGCTTGTACTCTCTCTTGCATTATCTCGCGGCTGGGCGATCCATCAACTTGACGTTAACAACGCATTTCTTCATGGCCATCTCACTGAAGAAGTTTACATGTCACAACCACCTGGTTTTGTTGATGATTCTTGACCTCATCATGTGTGTCGCCTATAAAAATCCCTTTATGGGTTGAAACAAGCCGCTCGTGCTTGGTTCATTGAGCTTAAAACATTCATATTGTCTCTTGGGTTTGTCAACTCCAAATCAGATTCTTCTTTATTTGTTTATACTAACAAATCTACCCTCATTTACTTTCTTGTTTATGTGGATGATCTGTTAGTTACATGAAATTCTCCAACTTTTATTCGGGATATCATTGGTGCTTTGTCTCACCGCTTCTCCATTAAGGACCTCGGGCACCTCCATTACTTTCTTGGTGTTGAAATCATTCCCACACCTCATAGCTTATTCTTATCACAACATAAATATATCCGTGATCTTCTGGAACGTTTCAAAAGGAAGGTATCAAAGAGACTGTTACCCGTCTCAGCATTTCCACTCAACTCACACTTCAGGATGGCTTCTCATTGGCTAATGCTTCCCAATATCATAGTTTAATTGGTGGAATGCAATACTTATCACTTTCTTGACCTGATGTAGCTTATGCCGTCAACAAATTGGCCCAATTCATGCATTTGCCAACTCAGACACATTGGACAGCTACCATGCGTCTCTTTTGCTATTTGAAGTATACTATCTCATATGGGCTTTTTCTTCATCACTCGTAGCCCCTCACTCTTACTGCTTACACTGATGCTGATTGGGCTGGTAATTGTGATGACTGCACCTCAATCTCTGCCTATATCATTTTCCTAGGGGCCAATCCTATATCTTGGTGTTCAAAGAAACAACGCACTGTTGCTCGATTATCCACGGAAGCCGAGTATCGTTCTGTTGAATCAGCGGCAGCTGAAATTACTTGGGTCACCAATCTTCTCACTGAATTAGGTGTCTATCTTCCTAAGCCACCTCGTCTACTTTGTGATAACATTGGTGCCACCTACCTGTGTGCAAATCATGTGTTCCATTCTTGCATGAAGCATATTGCCTTGGATTATCACTTTGTGCGCGAGAAAGTTTCATCTGGTTCTCTCCAAGTTGCACATGCATCTACCCACGATCAGCTTGCTGACATCGTTTCAAAGCCACTGGTCAAATCTCATTTTGCTTCTCTTCGCTCCCAGATTGCTGTTTCCAATGGAACCACCATCTTGCGGGGGAATAATAGCACAAAATCCTCATCATCAATAACGCATCAATCAGCATAAGTCAACTCTTCATCTCAAGAGCAATAGTTGCACACGTTTTTGTCATTGTTGTAACATTCACAATTATAGGGATTATAGCATAATTGTAGGCTGTGATTTATCTTCTTTACTGCAGGTCCTTTTTTGGCCTCATTGTAAATTCTATATAAAGCTACTTAATTGTATGTACAATGATATGAAAATGCAATACAAAACACCTTTATTTTATTAAACCCTTTACTATCAAACCCACATAGTTTGTTCTTCTAATATTTTTCAACCAATATACATATCTGTCCAAAATCTTTCCATAGAGGTGATTCTTCTTTAACAGAACGGAGGTGGCTAACTTGGTTGTTTAACGAACGGATATATTTATATGTGTGTGTATATATCAATGGAAGGACAATTAAATCTGTCAAAATAAGGTTCCGACCAATTTGTCCTCTCACTAATTTAAAATTAGAGAAGATATATATATATATATATATATATATATATATAGAACCTCTTTAAATTAATAGCCTGAGGACCACTAAATTCTATTAATTTAGCGAGATATTAATCTATCGATAAATTAATAACTATTAATTTATAGAGATATTTTTTATTTTTTTGGCTTTATAGTAAACATATTATGATTATGATGTATTTTTTAAAAAAGTAACTTGTATTTTTTTGGGTTCAATTTGAAAAGATAAGTAATGAGAATAAAAGATAAAATTTAATTTAGTAGGATTAAAACAAAGTTTCTCTAATCTCATATTCAAGTTCTTGTAGGATTAGGATGAGAACTAATTTATCTAATCTTGTAGGATTATCTCAATTTTTTCTCTTTAAATAATTAAATATGAGATTCAAATAGAATTGAAGTTCAACAAAAGACAAGCTACTTTGATTCATATTTTAAGAAAAATCTCATAGTCAATTTATTATGTACTTTTTTAGCTAATTATTAATTTATAAAATATTTGGATTAATAAAATACAAAGAAATTTTTTTAAATGTATTATCTTATAATTTTATCTAATTTTTCAACTTTTTATACTAGTCCCAAGTCGGGACCAGACATTTTTATTAATTAAAAGATATTATTAATTTATCGAGTATTAATTTAAAGAGATTCTACTGTATATATGTGTGTGTGTATAGATTGTGTTCTTACCGATTTTAAATTAGAGAAATTAGTTTCATTCACAAATAAAAAATCAACGTTTTTTTTTTCTTTTTTTTTTTTTTTTGTGGACAAAGTTGCCTATCTTAGCCTCATTCTCAATTATTGAGCGGTTGAGAAAAAATTGAAGTTAAAAGTAGAATTGAAACCTAATAGGTTCCAACCAAGTAATTCTACAAATGAAATCAAGAACAAAGATGTATGAACCACAAGATAGAAAAAGCATTTCCAAATCCAATAAAGCAGATTCTTTTGTTGTAATCGTGGAAACCACAAAACAGAAAGGTTAAAAATAAAATAAAATGCCCACCTCTTGAAGCTAACATTAGAATGAATCGCACATAATTTCCGACTAAACTACACAAGCTACAATGTGATTATGGCACACAAATGACGTTTTCGAGGGGTTCGCACAAGTTGAAGTGAAGGCTTATAATTGATATTCTTCTTCTAAAGTAATGTTGATAATTATTTACAGCCAAAAAAATTAAACAAAAAAATTGACAATAATTTTTCAAAATAATAGTTTCTTGAATCATGTGTGCTTTCGTAGAAAAATAAAAATTAAAGTTGAAAATTATCATTCATATATTAAAAAAATAAAAAAATAAAATACTTAAATACAATAGGATAATAAGATCAAAGAAGTAAAAATGTATGAATAAAAATTTTCCTAGAATTAGTGAGCTATAAAAAGTAAAATCCTTGGTGCCATTCTCACTCATGCATGAGAGATAAGTTGTGGACTATTAAACTATGAATTGATTGAATAACTTATGGAGGAGTTTTAAAAAAATGAATAAAAACCTAGACAACATGATCAAACATAAAATTAAGTATACTTAAAAAAGTCTTGAGTCCAATCTCCCATCCAGTGTGGATATATTGACTTTTCCTCAAACTATGTGATGATTCTCATCCATCATATAAGCTATTAGCTGTATATCATCGGTCCTTAGAAAGAGAATATTAAAATTAATTATAATTAGTTCAAATATTTTGAATTTAAAATGTTAAATCGTAATCAAGTAAAGATATTAAGCTTAAATGTTGCCCGAATGAAAGGGACTGAATACTATTTTTTTTCTTTTAACTTCGCAATTAGTACGTAACATTATGCATATGGTAATCCGATCTTCACAATTGGACAAATATATCATACTCCATTCCACTAAATGGACCGTAATCTGATGCATGCGTCGTGACTTTAGATTAAAAATATGCAAAAAAGAAAGGTTAGTAATTTAATGTTTAATCGCCACAATGAATAAGTTAATGGTCTTTATTTCTTTCCTCCTTATTTTTTTTTTATTTTTTATTTTGGTATCATGCAAGGCGAAGTCGTATGAACTCAGAACTTATAATTATTCGGATCTCTAACTAACCATTTAATCCGACTCTTGAAACAAGGGAGCCGATTCATATTGGAGACGTAACTTAAAACAACATTATCCAGAAAATAAAATACATTTCATATAATTAACATGAATTTGTGGCAACTTCAATTTATATATCTTTTAGGAAATATTTCAGTAACTCCAATGTAAACCAATTTGACTCAACACATGTAAAATGAAATTGTCACAAGTATCACAAAAGAGAAACTTCAATTCCAGCCACTGGAGTGATGCTCAAGTTCTTAGCTATAACCTATAAAACACATCAACTGATAATATTTACGTGTGCTCACTAAACGTCTTCTCATGTATCATCACAGGCGGATCGGAGATCTGGAGATGTCTATACTTTTGAAATGATTGCACATAAGGCAATTAACAAGCACTATGTTAGTTTGTTCTATTTTTTTGTTTTGGCACAGGGGATGAAATCATAATTAGAACTATTTTTAATTACACTAAATTATTATTTGATTATTTCAGTCAACCCGTGAGTATATATATTAATTATTGAGTTAATATCATTTTTGGTTCTTTATTTTTGACCTTATTAACACTTTGGTCCCTTATCTTTAAAAGTGAGACATTTCAGTTCCTTATTTTTTAAAGTTGGAACACCGTTAATTTTTTAATGAGAGAAGCACATGTGCAACACGTGTGTTTTATCTTCCCGTTAAAAAATTAACGGATTGAGCGAAAAAGATTTACGGTGTCTCAACTTTAAAAGATTTTTTTTTTTGATTAACTGGTGGAACCCCCTCCCCCAACCAACCCACGTAGGTCTGGTCGGCGAACCGAACTAGCAGCCCCATGTCTGGTCTATAGCTGTGTTTGAGGTAAAACCCCCAGGGTGCAGCAGTGCGACCCAATTCAAGCACCTGTTCAGTCAAAGTAGAGGCGCTGATGCACCATGGGAGATTCAAACCCGGGACGTTGCCCAGGAACAAATACTCCCACGACTAATCGCGCTGACCCTTGGGGTCAATTTTAAAAGATAAAAGACAGAAATATTTCACTTTTAAAAATAAGCGACCAAAGTATTAATAAGATCAAAAATAAAGAACTAAAAATGGTATTAACCTCTAATTATTTTAAAACCTAACACCAACCAATTAAGTGGCGTACTTTCAACCAAATAAATGAGAAACAGTGCAAACTGTTTCATGCATGAGTTATAGATTTGTCAATAAATACATGTCTTTCTATCTTCCTTCTTACATATGCAGGCAAAACTTGGAAACTAAGAAAGAACCCTAATGGATTCCCCTCCTCCTCCTCCCCTTCTAACTACTGCCCCGAATGTCCGTCCTGCTAGCGGTCCAAACAATCTGTAAACCTATCTCTGCAGCAAAGGCCATTAATAACAACAAGTGTTATGGAGCCAAGTCAAGTGGCGCACGCGAGGATGAACATCAGAAGCGTACTGTAAGATTGCCTCCAACTACACCTGTTGTTGCAGCTATGGCCACTAAAGACAACAAGTTTGATGGTGAGAAGGCACGGGATGCACGAAAGGGTGATCATCAGAAGTCATCTGGTGCATCGAGGTCAAGTAATATTTCAACTGTAACTGCAGCTGAGGCGACTAAAACAACAAGTATCATGGTGGCAACTCAAGGGATGCACCAAAGGGTGATCATCAGAAGTCAACTGGTGCATCGAGGCCAAGTAATATTACAACTGCAACTGCAGCTGAGGCGACTAAAGACAACAAGTATCATGGTGGCAACTCAAGGGATGCACGAAAGGGTGATCATCAGAAGTCAACTGGTGCATCGAGGCCAAGTAATATATTAAACCCCTCTCTAACAATTTAAACTTTTACATAAGGTGGTCACTTGATACATTAAGATGCAACCACCAACACTTGGACTTACAACATCTCGTACTCAAAGTGAGTAATATACCGCCAGACAAAAGCCTTGGTGGGAGCTACGTTTTTTGCCTCAAATAAAAAAGGTCCCTCAATTTTTTTTTCAACCTCTTACACTCAAATCGAGTAACATACCACCAGACCAAAGCCATGGTGGTAGCTACGTTTTTTTGCCTTAGATAAAAAAGGTCCCTCAATTTTTTTTTCTCCTCTTAGGTGCTTTCCTATAATAAAAAAATAGGTTGATCACGTGAATTGACTATTTTGTCCTTAATGAGTGCTGATACAGGTTTCGTGGTCATTTCATCATTAAAAAAAATTAAAAAATATATATATTGAAAGAGCCTTACATTATTCGGGGTGAATCTAGAATATTACTTCAGTGGGAGCTATAATTCTAGTATTTTCTATAGTTGGAGTAATTTGATTTTTTGTATAAAAAGTGGTCATATTTTTAAAAGATTAGTGATAAATACACATATTTTTCTTATAAATAAAAATATAGGGTTAGTAGCTTTTATGTAAATCCACCTTACACCCAATCTCACCATCCATCACCCTACCCTAACAGCATCTCCAACAATACTCTCTACTTTGGCTAAAAAGCCAAAGTAGAGAGTTAAACCCAAAATATAAGCTCAAAAGATTACTATCAAGCTTGCCAAATTTGTAAGCTCTCCATTTTTTATCCCTTTGCTCGCTACAAGCATTGAGTGAAAGCTGCTCGCCACAAGCAGCAAGTGAAAGTTGCTCGCTGTTTTTAATTTTTGCTATTCAAGCTATTAAGTTGAAGTAGCGAGCTTTAAGTTTAGTTTAGTTTTTCGCTGTCAAGCTACAAGCGGTGAGATATTAAGTTGTTAAATGTTTTTTTTTTCTCCTTAACATTAAGTGGAGGTAATGCTATATCAAATAAATTTATTTATAATCAAGAATAATAAGCAACGAAAAATAATAATAATAATAACATTTAACAACTTAAATTATATTAATCTTACAATTTTTGTTAGAACATTGTCAGTAATAATTAAACATAAAATATATAAAAATTATTAAGTAACGAGTTTAGATAAAATTTGAAGAGTTTATTGGAGTGAAATTAAATAGAGAGCCTGAAATAGAGAGTACTGTTGGAGTAAAACTGAAATAAAGAGTTTGTAAAAGTAAAGAATTATCAATTTGACTCTCTATTATGAAGAAAAAATAGAAAGATTGTCGGAATTGCTCTAAAGCTACACCCCCAATCCCAAAACCTAAACAACAATCCCCCATCCTTGGGAGTCGGTGATTGTGGGGCAAGTCCAACAAACTCCCTATCTTTCTCCATAATAAATAGCGAAATTAATGACTCTCTATTTTTATAAAGTCTCTATTTCAATTTTACTCAAACAATACCCTTTATTTTACTCTCTATCTTTTTCTTTTCACCTTTCTTTTCTCACTTCCCCATTCATTTTCAGCCACTATCATTGACTTTTCTTTTCCTTTCCCTCTTTTCCTTACCTTCTCAACCACTACTTTGTAGTAGCGAGCATGAAATCCTCGCTGATTGCAGCGAACAAATGGCACCAACTGGCGAGCTATCTAATCTAGCGAGATCATTTGGCTAGTTTGTTGGAGTATATTTTTTTAAGTTGACTCTCGACTTTGGCTAAAAAGTCAAAGTAGAGAGCTTGTTGGACTTACTTTTAGGATTTTTTTGTGTTAGGGCCAGCACTGCCAAGAGGAATTGGTGGCTAAAAATGGTGGTGTGTTGGGTGCGCGTGCTTTTTTTTTTGCTAAGCAAGTAATCGTTTCATTCCACAGCAAAAACCAAGATACAAAAAATGGGATCTTTACATCAGTCTATCCGTAATCTATCAACTAGAACAACGAGATCTATTATGTGCACTATTGACATATTTACTTTGTAACGAAATTATATTTCTAACATTAAAAAGGATCTTCCCGATAATTTGTTCCTCCGACCAAGTACCCATTCCATAAATTCTACCATTTCTTTCCTACCAAATATAATAAACACTCGCACAAAACATAAACCTTGCAATATCTACCTTCAGGGACTTCTTCTTGGGTGCGTGTGCTTTGATGACGTGAAACAGGTGGTTTTGGACCACGAGAAGGTGGTGGTGGTGCATTAGGCTTTTGTGGAGGAAAGATAAGGGCACCAAAAGAAAATGGGGAATATTGGTAGTTTGGTGGGTGCAGATGATTTGATGGTGGTAAAGCAAGTGGTGTTGGGCGATTACGAGATAAGTGGTGGTGCATTAAGATTTTGTAGCTGAAGGTCATGGCCACTAGGGTAGTTGGTGGGTAATGGTGGTTTGGTGGTGGTTGTAGGTACTTCAATGATGGGTTGGGTTAGAGTTTTGTGATTTTGAGGTGGTGGTTAGCTATTTTAGGAGAGGGATTGGAGTGGCGGGGTTGGGATTGGGGTAGGAGGGGAGATTGTTGGGATTGGGGTGGGGTAGAGTAAGGTGTTTGCTAGAAGGTTGATGGAATGGGGTAGGTGCCACGTTGCTTGTCTATATTGGTTGTTATCTTCGTTTTTTTTAAATACGGAATTGATTATAATACACATTATCTCTTGAATTTGACCAACACTATTAAGTTTAAGGTACATGGGAGAGAGAAAAAATATAAAAAATAAAAAAAAACTCAAGCACCAGTTTGATCAAAAGCAAAAGATTGAGGACCTAAATAATTTTTAACAAATACTAAATATAACCTTATTTTTATTAGTCAAATACTATTTTTTATGTGTATCCTTAGTTGGCATACTAAAAAAAAAAAGATAAATTAAAAAAATTGTTATTTTAGCATGCTAACTAAAAATTTTTGTAAAAAGTGGCATTTGTATGTTATTCTTAATTAGTTTATTATGACCATTACTAATAAATAATACAAGGAAGGTAAGACAGCTGAAAATTTGTCCGAACTCTTATCATTACTGGAATATCGATTAGAACCAACCGTCTTTCTTTTGTTATGTGACTATTATGATCATACTATGTGTTAAACGAGGAAGCATGTTGTTTTCAGTTAGGGTTCTAGCTAGCTTTTCTTCAATACATGCATCTCTCTATCGATCTCCCTTCTCGCATGTGCATGACCAATCCACGCAAAAACTCTTTAATGGAAGAGAGAAACCTATTGGGTTTTAAACTAGAAAGTTGAACAACCAAGCTAAACAAAGGGGTCTAGGTTTTCGTCAACAAGCCACCAGCGTACAGTCCCATATGTTAAAAGTTAGAGTGATAACAAACATTGAATCTCATCTAGTAAGGAGGAAGACGAATCTGTGTTTTTACAGATGAAGTTGCTGTAAGCTTTATTTCAACGAATGACAATCAACTGTGAACAAGTCAGACCTAAGAGTTGGTATGATAGTCAAGTAATGGGCTGTTGTAATAAGAAGCCTGATAGCACTCCACAGCAAAACCAGCGGAAAATCCAGTATATATACATACATATATATATATATATATATATATATGTATGTATATATAGAGACGGACCCAAGTATCCACACTCAGGGTGTGTATTCGTACCGTGAGAGAGTTAAAGATATATACAAAGTATCAAATATAATAATATACAAAGTGTCAAATATATATATATATATATATATATATATATATATATATATATATATATATATATATATATATATATATATATATATATACGTGGAACTGCAGTCGGTTGCTTCGGTTAATTTCTAGGGTTTTTTTCTCTATCGTAATAAAGTTGAGGACTATGTTGTGAATGTAATTGCCCGGCACGGCTCGACTACTCCCAGGAAAATTCTCTACAGTAAGATCCCAACTTTTCCTGCGTGTCCATCACAAATAATACCATGATGAAGAGTCTTTTTATTTTTTATTTTTTATTTTATTTTATGTGTGTGTGTGTTTGATTTAAAGGAAAGCTAAGGAGAATTTTATATCACTTTAAACATAATTGTAAATTAATCTTAGTACGTATCGCATCTATCGTGAAACTCACACCACTGGAGCAAGCACCCAGTAAAGTCAACAAAAAAATTGTCCCAACTTTGTGCAGCGTGGAGTTGATAAGCTGATGGTGATTTTGGGTTTGGTTTATCGTAAATATCTCTTTCTTTTCATATTTGATTGCTATTCTCGTTGTTACAATCACCATTAATGAGACCAAAAACAAACATAGCATTTACGGTGTTTAGTGTCAAACCATAATTGTGCCGAAATGGTAGGTAAGAAAAATATTTTTTGAATAATAATAAAAATAAAAGAATACATATCTATGGGAACTAAATTTCTCCCTTGAAATTTCATTGAGTGATATATATAGTGAAGCCTTACCCGAGATGAGAAAGAAATGGCTATCTTTTACTAATCAAAAAAAATATTCCTTGCTAATGGCAAAACTAGTTTGGATCCTTCTTTTTTTTTTATTATTTATAAAACGTAATCTATCTTACCCAGGGGCGGAGGGAGGGGGACCGGCTGCGGTAGGGGGGGGGGGGGGCAACCTTCAGGAAAAAAAATATTTAATATATATATATTTTTTAAAATAGATTTGAGCCCCCAATAAATAGATTAAAAGTTGCAAAAATTACCAAAATGTGGGTTAGTGTTGGTAGTTAATAATATGTGCATTCATTTGGTTGGTGAGAGTTCAAATCACCACAATTGTTTGTTTTTTAGTTTTTGCCTAGTTTTATGTTTTTGCTAGTTTTTGCCTATTTGAAATAGTTAAAAGGTATATGTTGTACCTTTTTTTTATGGTGATTTTGATTGAGACCCCTTCAACTATTGGTAAAGTGTAACTTAGACCCCTTATTTGTTTGAAAGTGAGAAACACATCCCTTCTGTTAGGGATTCGTTAACTTTTCCATTAAAAGTTGTCAAATGACTTTTATAACCTTCATTCTTCTTTGTCCCTTTTTTTCTTATTATTTTTTATTTTCCTATTTGCTTTTCTTCTCTCTCTCACTCCTCCCAACGCCAACATCTGCTCATCCTCTCTTTCTAACTTCAATTCTGCTAAACGTTCACAGCCTAAATAGCTTTAGACTTTAGGTTAAATATATTGATTGCATAAACATGCTTCAAATTTGAATGCAAATGGTATACATATTATAATGAGGCAAAGGAAAATCTCACAGCTAATCCAATTTCAGGCTTGATGAGCGCCAAAGTAGTAACTACCACAAATAACAACATTACTAAATTTCTCAAGCTGATTTGTCAAGTGCTGGCTGGCTAAACAGAAAAATGCTTCCAAGAGCAAATTTTAGAAGCACACACATATTTATATATGTATGTATGTACACAAATATTAGTGCTCTTAAGCAATGTTCGATTTTCTTTTTTGAAGTATCTTAAAAAAAAATTATAAAGAAGCAACGCCAGTCAGATGTGCATTATGTAATGGTATTATGAATTTATGAAGATTTTGTCTTGGCTTTGTATTAGACAAGTATTTTATGCCCTTGAAGATCTGTCGAGTACGGGATTCAGAGGATTAAGAAGAGAACTATTGGATGAAAAGACCCTGATTTTTTAGCATAGGTTATTTGGTTTATGATAATTTGTAATTAGCATCAGAATGAAAAACACTATCAAAATCAATCATTCTGGCAGCTTCTTTGATGTACTGATTACCCCCCAATAGGGTAAGATGATGCTCTCCCATTTCATCTTATCAGTTTTACACACTTTCAGACAAAAAACAAGCAACTCCTTTGATGAACTAAAGTCTAAAGTTAGTTAAATTGTGAATGGTTGGCCGAAACTGAGAAAAAGAGAGGATGATTAGAAGCGGCATGGTGGAAGGTTATAGAGAGAGAAAAGGGGAAAAACAAGATGAAAGAGGAAAATAAAAAAGCTAGAAAAACAAAAGGGACAAAGAATAAAAATGAAGGTTACAAAAGTCATTTGATAGCGTTTATAATGAAAAAATTAACGGATCACTGATAAAAGGGTGTGTCTCTCATTTTTAAATAAATAAGGGGTCTAAGTCACACTTATTAAGAGTTGAAGGGGTCTGAGACAAAATAACCCTTTTTTATATAAAAAAACTATCATTTTCTTCTCAATTCTCAACTTTATTACTTTAGCAATTTTCATCTTCTCTCAAGTCTACCCCAAATGATAGTTTTTTATATAAAAAAAGGTACAACATATACCTTTTAACTATTTCAAATAGGCAAAAACATATATATATAATGAAATTTGTTTAAAAAAAAAAAGATTTGGCCCCCTGATAAATAGTGAAAAATTTGTAAAAGTTTTCAAAATATGAGTTAGCTGTGATGGTTAGGCACAAGTACATCTATATGGTTGGTGAGAGTTTGAGTTACCATGAATGTTGTATGCTATTTTTTGCTCGTTTGTTGTTTTAAGTTGGTCAAAAAAAAAAAAGAAAGGCTAGGGAAATACGACATAGCCACTTCTTTTAGCCAATTTGCCATTGTCGGAAAAACGAAGTACAAAGGACCTACATCAAGGTTCAAAACATGTTATTTTTTTTAAAGCAATGCCATCAAGGTGTCTCATCTCTCTGGGTTGTTGATGTTTCTTTCGGTTGAGCATTTAAGTTTTAATTCATGTCTTTGAAATCTAGAGTGGCTTTTCAGTGAACTGTTCACTTGTGTTGTTGGAGTTTAAAAAGTATTTGAATTTTACTGTGTTGGTAATTTTCAGCTTATTGTCTATCTTCCGGCCTATTTAGTTAGTCCACACCCCACCCCCACAACCCCACCCGTTCCTTCATCAACCCACACATACCCTCCCAATTTAATGATCCTATATCACGATTTCACCCCTATAAGTAGTGATTTTTAAGTGCAAGAAATTCTTCCTTCTAATAAACTAGTGTTTTAGGTTGGGTTTTCCCTTTGGGTTTAAGTAATTACAATAGACTTTTCATTGAGTGGACTCCACAGAGAGGAGACTATAAGCTTGATTAAGATGTGGTAAGCTGAATACTGATAGTCGAGTACCTCTGTCAGGAAAAAAAGGTTAACGTTGGGCCAATGTCGATAGGTTAGCCCGACGTGAGCATCGATTCTTAAGAGGGTAAAATGTAATAATCCCACGTTAGAATCTCACTCTTCACTACAAGAAAAATCTATTTCGGTGAGGGACGATTCCCCTTGCCGGGCCCTCGCTAGGCCTTTGTCGAAAGGGTCCCGGCAAGGGGAATTGTTCCTCCCCGAAACCTTCGTCAGTGAATTAGGGTCTCTCGCTGACCCCACGCCATTCGGCGATAGCTCGGCGAGGGTCCATGGCCTCGCCATTTTCGTCCCTCGCCATGCCTTCGCCTTTTTCGTCCCTCGCCATGCCCTCTCCTTTTTTGTCCCTCGCCTTTTTCGTCCCTTGCCATGCCCTCCCTTAAATCATCCTTTGCCATGCCCTTGCCTTTTTATTTCTGTCGCAATGCCCTCGCTGGACCCTCAAATATTTGTCCCTCACCGATCCCTCGCGAAGCTCTTTATAATTAGAGTACAAAATTTAAATGGCAAAATTTATAAATATGAATTTCACATAAAAATTAAATTAACTAAAATTTGACAATCAAAATTCGATTTTACATATATGATTACAAAAACGTTTTAATTACATATATAATTACAAAATAGTTATCCCCCAAATCTAACTTAACCCTATGTATTTGAATATTCTCCGAAACTATTTACGAGCTTTGAATCTCTAGAAGCTCTTGTTATTGATGAACTTTGATAGCCTTTCAGAATAAAATTTTACCTCCTTTTGTTCTTCCTTTATCACTCAACATAAAAGATCCTAGAGGACTACATATTTAGAAATAGAACTCAAATAAATAACAAAATAAAATTATAAGATAAATGAATACACAACAAACCATACATTAATGCACCAGGAGGACATTAAAAGAAAATATATAATATATCTTCTATAAAAATTATAGACACACTCAAATCTACCAACTCCACATATTAGCCAAAAGATCAGACCAGGGCACATCTTAAATTATATTTCTCAAGCTATTTTCAAACTCATAACATTAAATATTTTATTGCACAACCAAACCAAACATTCATCTCAAAAGAAAATTGACATGGTAAAGAAAGTTCAAAGAACTACTTGGTGGAACAAAGATAATCAAACCTGAGCTCGCATTTATAAGGACTACTTAATTGAATATAACCAAAATAAGATGTTGAACATGACATGGTAAAACAAGTTCAAGGAAGCACTAGTACAAATATACCTGAAGATCCCTTTGCTGAGCTAGAAGTTTCATCTTTTGCTCTTTATCTTCTTTCAATCTAAGAATGAATAAAACTAACCAGTTACTCAGATGCACCAAAAGTGTAATTATAAGATTGCACAAATATAGAGCGAGTATTATAAAGTTAATATTTGGGGCTTTCTTTCACTTTTCCAAGGTCTGGAATGACCTTTCCTTGCAAAGAAACACAAACATGAATGCAAGATAACCTATAA
Source organism: Ehretia macrophylla (assembly GCA_037974665.1). Lineage (NCBI taxonomy): Eukaryota > Viridiplantae > Streptophyta > Magnoliopsida > Boraginales > Ehretiaceae > Ehretia > Ehretia macrophylla. The sequence continues at coordinate 41,478,377 of CM075781.1, read as the reverse complement.
GTAAAATAGACTATAAGTATTGCAGGATAGGAGTGCCAAAAGGAACCAAACATTAATTTAGTTATTACAGGTCACTATTCTAAGAGAACCTATTGATTAATTACATACTTTAACTTACTAACTAGAGACTATTTTATCATACTATTGTAAATTACTTATAAATTACCTCCTAGTAACGAGGTTATTTATTATTATCTAGTTATTCTTATGTAGATAGTATGATAAGATAGTCTCTAGTTAGTATCATTTAACTTTGTTCAAGTTCTCACTTCCTAGTTAATTACTTTGTTGAACAAGAACACCACCAAGTTAAAACCAACAAGCCAAAAACAAGTAAGTAAGTAACTAACATCTAGACCTCAAATTCTAACTAATCTAACCACTCAATTTTCATTAACTCGATTTGCATTCAAGGTTCCTACACCAAGCCTTAACTATTAAACCAATGCACTTGCACTTTATATAATCCAACCACTCACTTGTTATTAGCCAAAATACCAATTCATTACACAAACTTTAAGTTAGAATATAAGGCTAACTAGTAACACCACATTGACTAACACTTTATATAATAAATACAAAGCAGCTAGGGGACAAAGGAGGTGGGATTGCCGACAGTGCACTATTGGAACTGAATCAGTGGGCCGAAAGCCACCAATCACACACACTAGCACGTATATAACATTATTTGCTTATTTGCTTGCTTGTGAAACTGTTTTGTACTTAATCTCATTATAGTTAACACTAACTCATCCCATAGAAACCTTTTATCAAACAACACATGCTCATCTCAAAATCAATAACTAACATGTTAATAATACCATAAGAAATCTTACAACACTTTTAGATTATACACAATAGAGCACCCACATCATAAAACATGTTAAAAATCATACATTCAATTAGTTACGAGCTTTGAATCATAGAGTTACAACATTAAAGAAACTAAACACACATAGTAAATGCAAATAACTCATGAATCCCTCACTTGATTTAACTTCCTGCTTCCGATTAGGCTCCTATTCCTTTTTGAACCTATTTTGAAAAACAAAACAAATAAATCAAAAAAAATCAAAAAATTTCAAAAAAAAAAAAACGGTTATAAAAATTGAAATAAATCCGAAAATGAAAAAAAATCTCAGAAATAAAAAAAAATTGAAAATTATAGAAAATAAAAAATATAATAACACATAAAAATCATACTTTAAATACTAGAAAAAAAATAAAATTAACTATATATATAGTTATATATGTATACAATATATATAGATATGTACATATAAGTAAATATATAACAAAGAAAACAAAAAAAAAAAACTAGCCTTGATGCAAAGGATTGAGGGTGGATTGAAGGGTAAAGGGGGTAGGTTCACAGGTAGGGGGTAGGGGGTGGGGGGTGGGTTTGCCAAGTTAAGGGATGGGGTACACGGTTAGGGGGGTTGGAGGGATGGATACACGAGTAAGGGGGTTAGGGGGGGGGAGAGGGGGAGGGGGAGAGGAAGGGTAGAGGATGCGGGTATGAGGGGGTGGGTACAAGGGGATACGGGAATGGGGGGGTGGGGGGTGGGTTCACATTTTTTTTTTTGTTGAAATTACTGATCAAGGTGAGGCACTAAGTGTCTCACTTGATCTGATTCTGGGCGATGGCCCAGCGTGAGACTGGGTCGCCGGCCAGAAACCAATGGGTAGACCCATTGGATTAATTTGGGAGACGGACCACCAGCAGGTCCGTCTCCTATTGCTTTTTGAAAACTTATTTATTTATTTATTATATTTACTGTTTTCTTATATTAATTAATTTGTTGTAAGTTTTTTTCCTCATGAATCTAATATTAATTAAATATTAATTTATTTTTTCATATTTTCATCAAAATAATTATATTAATTAGCTATTAGTTTGTTTTTTTTCCATTTTTTCTTTTTGTTTCTTATAATTTTTTTTGGCACTTTTCTTTGTTTCTTTTTGTTATAAGTTTTTTTCATCATGAATCTAATATTAATTTGTTTTTTCATATTTTCATCAAAATAATTATATTAATTTGTTTTGGCACTTTTTTTTTTATTTCCACTTTTTTTTATTCTACGAAAGAAGGGCATATCCGTCGCCGATTCGGACAAGGAAGGGTATGTCTTTCTTTTTCTTTTCTTTGTCCTGGTCTGACGGGAGACAGAAAGAGATGAGAGGTGAGTTTTTGTTTGCTTTGAGTGTGTATGTGCATATAACGTGTGTGTGGTATGTGTTTAGAAGAATAAGAGATATTTAGTTATTTTGAGTGGTTGTGAGTGCTTAGCTTTATTATTTTAATATTTATTTATTTTTATTTTTTTGTATGAATTGTATGGTTAAGATAATTCCAAACTAATTAATAATAAAAAAATAAATGTGCATTTGTTTTAAGAATAACTTTTAAATAAAAAATATTTGATAGGTTAATTTTGCGAGCGAGAAACAAGAACAAACATGATTATTAAGAAAAAATAAAAAAAGAAAGGAAGATAACAAGAAAAAAAGAAATTAAAACAAATCTTGATTAGGCAAAAAAAAAAAAATATTAAGAACTTTTGCTCCATTTCAAAAATAGAATTCATTTTGATTATAAATTGATTATGTTAAAAACACGAGTTGTAAAAGAATATGGAGGATAATATTGAGGATATAATTTAAAATTACTATTCACAAGGCTGCTTAGCAAAATCTATAAAATAAAATATTAAAACCAAAAATTTTATCACAAGTAAAAAGTTAAGCAATTACTTGTAGTATTTGCTATATAAAAAAATTAATTTAATCGAATAAGGCCTTCTCCCTTGCTCGAATCGGCGAGGGAAGTTCACTCGCCGTTTCGGCAAGCGAACAACATGTCCCTCACCATTTTAGCGAGGGACCATTTCGGCGAATGAAGGCCCTGTCCCTCGCCGAAACAGATTGGGAACATTATCACCCTCGCCGAATCGGTGAGGGAAGGCCCTATCCCTCACCTAAATAGAGAGGGAACGACCTATCCTTCATCGAAACGGCTAGGGGATGTCATGTCCCTCGCCAAATCGGCGAGGAAAGGCCCTGTCCCTCGCCGAAACAGAGAGAGAACGACCTCCCTCATTGAGCCCTAGCCGAAAAGTGAGGGCACGACAACGGGCAATTGATTTTTCTTGTAGTGCTTACAAAACAGTGGTTTTTAAATGCAAGAGGTTCTCCCTTCTAATATACTAATATTTTGGGTTGGTCTCTTCCCTTAAACTTGAATTGTTATACCCATCCCACCCTAAACCACCTCCTATGACACCCATAATATAGGTTTTTGTAATATAACAATTAAACAATATATAAATACTTTTATTTTTTATACAACATATTGCCCCACAAATTTTTTTCACTACCAAGTTATTTAACGGCAAACAAACGGAGTCTATATGTTAAACGAAATTATTGATATTTTAGAGTGCCAGTTGAACAGAAGCTTATATGTTAAACGAATTTCCTCAATCCGCGAGGACTTTAATTGCTTTAATGATCAAGAAGTAACAAAGTAGCCTTTGAACAAAAGAGTATCTTAATTGTTGAGTACCGATAACCAACCCATGTTACAACTACTCATGGTGAAAGCGATAAATGAAATGTGTAAACGCAAGGAGTAAAGGAAAGTAGGAAATTCTAAATTACAATCACTCCTAAAGATAAAAGGTTACACTTTAGCATCATGTTTTTAGCATTGCTTGTGTTGTTTTTTCTTCGTTTCTTGTTACTCCTTTTACATATAAAGTGGTTTAATAATCATCAAATGGTTCTCTTACTTCGCACCTTTGTTCCTTTATTTTATCAGTTATCACCACATGTCCTCCATATCTGAACGAAATCGATCCATAATTGTCGATATAATAATCGTCGATGCTTAAATACTACATACTCAAAATCGTGCCCCATTTTTTACAACATCATAGATCCCACGATCAACCTCACGATTGTGCACTTAGACAATTGAATACTCTTGTGGGTATATATATATATATATATATCACAAAATCTCTAGGGCTAAATGTAGATGTGGTTATAATGGATTAGTGAGCTTAATAATCTCATCAAGTATGTATTTATTATGGTAAGCGAATAAGAAGACTTGAGCGAGTAATTGATGGAGGATAGTGTTAGATATTAATAGAAAGATTATGTCTAGATATTTCCTATAGACTCTAGGATCCTTCCCAACTAATGGTCGATATTTCTTTTGTTGAAAAATAGACCCTTGTAGAAAACTAAAATTGAGTTTGAATATCATCATTAATTAGTTTAGATCCTAAAGTTCAACGATTCCCATAGGAAAATTGACATCTTGTCAAATTAAAAAATCATAATCAAGTTAAGATATTATAGCTCACATATTTTTTTGCTCGGCAATTAAATGGAGTGGATACTTGTTTTGTCCGTTTACTTCACAAAAAGTATGAAAAGAACAATTGAAATTTTTTAAACCACTCAAACTCCTATCCGATCTAAAAATATTGGAATAAACCTCACATGTTATATAGTTCACTTGCGCATGACTGGACGCTTGAGTGGTTTAAATTGCAACCCAAGAAACAAACCACCCATGTTTACTTCTCAAAGGACGTGTTAGTTGAATGATCCCTTTCATGCTTTAGAATCACAATTAATGGGGCTCCGTCCTTATTGATCATGTTCGTCAACCATTTCTGTCTTATCATGTTGAAGTCTTTATCGAAAAAACTAAAATGTCCAATCTGGAACTCATGAATGACACATTAGTAAAGACGTAAAGAATTCTACAGTACTGATGGACATCGAACAGAACAGATTTAAATTTTTTTTTTCAATAAGAATTAAAATATATTATTTTTTAAATACTATGAGTACATTATTTTTGAGTGGAGATTAATTAATTTTTTAATTAAAAATATATAAATACTTAAACTTTTTCATAAAAATATATATATAAAAATTTTAACGTTCTTCTAAGTTAGTAGGGACTATAACCCTACTAATCTATTTGTAGCCCCTCCACTGACTATGAGCAGCGAAATTCTTGATCTAAGAGTAGGATAACTCAATCGTAAGTAAATGGAGGAGGCCTTAACGCCCTTGGCTACAAATTCGTGCTTATCTTGATTGTTAGTTTAATTTATGCATGGCCGTTTCGCATCATTTTTAAGAGATTCCCTAGTTCGGGCCTAATAGTCTTGTGATTTGAGAGAAACTAAACAGATCAGACAAGGAAGTTATTTTTATGATTGATCTTCAAAATAAGTTAATTATATATAGGATAATCATGGCATAAACAAATAAAATAGATTTGGAATAAGATAAATAGAAATTTATAGCTATAAAGATGCTTCTCTCTTATTAAAAGAAAAACCCTCCCCTACGGAGAGCCGGAGCTAGGCCCCAATTTTTTTTTTTTTTTTCATATTTATCTTGCATGAAATTTCTGGAATCTATGAAGATATTATAGTAGTAGGAATTTACAACTTGTTTATATCAAGTATCCTAAAAAACAACACGTATATAAAATTACTACTATATGTTCAAACGTTCAAAACCATAAATAAGTTAAGGTTCTACATAACAGCTCACATATCGTCTTACTCAAATGGAATTAATACGTATAGGACAAACAATTTCCATATGAAAATGCGATCTCATTGTTCGAAAAGACATCATAATTCATTATCAATAATTGGATCATAATATAATACAGCCGTGTAATGTGATTACGGCATACAAATGAAGTTTTTTGTCGAGTGGTTTTCACAGCTTGCAAAAGTAAAGACTCATCGATATTTTGCCTAACTAATGGTTGATAACTGATATTATTTCTTAGACATGCATTAAATCAAAAAATGATAAAATGTTAATTCCTAAGAGAAAATTTTGCTGAATCACACTAATATGGGCTCTCATCATCAAAACAGCCTTATTTGACCATTTTAACCTGAGTTTTGACTTTGCTAAATGACCATTTTGCCCTTAAGCCTTTGTCATCTTTTTAAATAGCCAAAAATCAAACAAAATAATCATAAAAACAAAACCCAAAATTCCCCCCATGTCTCCCCTTGGCTGAAACTTTATGGAGCAAAAAGGAAAGAATTTGATTCCATTTTTCTTCTCCGATCATGCATGGAATTGTTCGGAGATCATGGCTAGGGTCTTTGTGGGGCTTGCTTTATAATCTTTGTGAGAGTTTTTACGTTTTTGCGCATATTTAATGAAATTTGATTTTTGTTTCAAATTATTAGATTTGATATTTATTGCGTTATAATGTATGTTATTGCTTGGAATTGCCTCCTTAGGGATCGTAGAGCATTGCATGTTAGTTATTTAGCAATTTTTACGGCTAGAAACACAAATTGAATCGGGGAAGAACAATTAATAATGTTTTTGAATAGTAAAACCTTAGATTTTTGGATTTTTGATCCGAAATGCATTTTCTTGATTTGGTTAGGTGCCATTAATGTTAGAAAGATTAAATGTGCAATAAAAACGAGGTCCACTTTGTCAAAATTAGAAATTAGATAATGAAACGTAAAGGGGCCATTTGACCAAGTGTTAGACCGTGTTCAAATTGAGTTGGGGGTTTGGCTAATGAGGGCATGGAAGTACTTTTAGCGTTGTTGTAGCGTTGATTGAGTGTCTAGTTAGCATAGCTGTAGTTCAAACGCAGTAGGTGGACTTTCGGGCTTCGATTGAGAAAGTAAGGTTTCGTGCCATAGAAACGTGCCTTGTAGTGCCTCAATAAGGATAGTGAAATCGGTTTCCTAGTCCCGTAGCTCGTTTGATCGTAATTGCCTTTGAAAGTTAGAGATTAAATAGTATTACTTGTCGTTTTTTGTGTTTGAACTGTTATTGCTTGTTTAATTGACGTTCTTGTTGCTATTAGTGGTAATCATGCTTGACATGTCAACTGCTTGCTATTATTGATCATAAGTGCTTGTTATATTGAATATTGATATTAATCTGCACTTTGGTGCTCTCGCTCGTTTATTACTTGTATCTCATATGGCATTATATAGTGTCAGGCGCATGGGTGATGAGCCTCTCTGGGCAGTCTCGGGCTGACAGGGTTGGGTTATTCTAGCTCTGCATCCTATTCCTATTCTTGCTAGGGGTGTCGCCCTAGGAAATTTGGGTCGTAGATGTGTCAGGGTACTTCCGGAGTACACCCAGTTGAAGTTATAAGGTGCATGTGCAATTATTGTCATCATTGTTAACATCAAGCTCGAGATTGATCTATTGCTCGTGAAATGGTACATTGCTCGTGTGAGTGAACCATGACCTTCAAAGTGTGGTATAGCTTTGATTGGTTATATTAATACTTTCCTTGATTGTTTCCTTTACTGATTGTAAAGCTTGTATTGATCGTATCTTTTTATTGGTTATAATGTTTAACTGTTTATGTGTGCGTTGCATGATCTTCTTCTATCACCCTCGATATTTGTTTCGCCCTCACTGAGTATACGTGTTGTGTATACTCACTCCTCACCACCATATTTCAGGGATTGCAGTGCTAGAAAGAAAGTTCGTGCTTGTGGTGCTTGCTCTTTGCTTAGGAGTCAATGTGATTATGTGGCGTGGGTAGTAATGATGTTTTTTTATGAGTTGTATATAATCAATGTAAAAAGAAATGTAATTTAAGTTTAATTGGATAATTGGAGTGGTATGATAACCTATCTTATGTAATAGGTTAGTTTAGTTTCAATGCAAAGCATGAATGTACTTGTCAAAAATGAAAAGAGATAAGATAGCCTTAAAACTGGAAATGTATATTTCTTTGTGTTCGCTTGTTGAGAACTAAGGCTCGGATAGCCTTGAGTAGTTTGTAAGTTTGGACACTGTACTGGTCCATTTATGTACTGTTTCCAGGTTTTGATTTTGCTGAGAAACAGGGAAGACTCCGTCCTTTTTTTTAAAATATTATGCCCAGGTTTGGAATTGGGTTACGATTAGATTGATTAATAAAACTTCCGGTCTCGAGAGGGATTGGGGTGTTACAAGTATGGGAAAGATATATACACATTTTAAGTTGATCTTACAATTGGACAAATATATCTTACTCCATTCTCACTAATTGGGTCATAATATAATGCTTAAGTATTAACGCCATGTTTTGTAGTAGGGGGTCATGCACATTAACGAAGGTTTAATTAAAACAACATTCATCTATGAAATACTTAGTGTTGAAAATAATAAGCGAGTGTTTAAAATAATAAGGAAGCAATTGGTATGCTGGAATAATTTTGGACATTAATGAAATGAGTTAAGCAATAGAATGACCCTGGAATTGGAATGAACTTGTGAAAAGATACGTCATGCTTGATATACTCTAGGAATGAAGATATGAATGATTCTAGGTCTATATTTGGTAGTTAGTATAATAGAACACTAATGAGAATAATTTACATAAAACGACATGAATACCGTTTTTTTGTTATAGATATATTATAGTTTTAAGAATAAAATAATAGTCATAATAATGGTTAGTAATTTGAGGAATATTATCAATATTTTATTTATTTATTTTTATTCTTATTTTTATTTATTTTGATATATTATGATATAATATTTTCTATTAAATTTACATTATTTATCATTTTTTAATGTCATTAAATTTATTATTTGATATTTATATTTATATTTAAACCATATATTATTAATATACTTATTTTATTATCTAATAATAATAACAATTATCATTATTTGTATTGATTATTGTTATTATTATTATTATTATTATTTATTAAATTACATATTATTATTAAGTTTTACTATAAATATATATTTTATGTTATTATTATCATATTATATATTATTTCATTTTTACATTTATTTTATTATATTGATGTATTTGGTATTTTATTGTTATTTTTATTTAGTTGTTCTATTATGTTATAAATTTTTATATTAAAATAATAAATAATACTAATAACTAAAAGTAATAATAATTATATTAATAATAATGTTATTTGTATAGTATGTAATATATTGTTTTAAGGGTATTTTGGCAACTTGAGTAATAAGTTAATTCTAAAGTATATGAGAATGGGTTAACCCCTTGTGTTTTGGCAAGAATGGGTATACCCATGTTCATAGAAATGGGATTATCGAGGGAAGAAGATTTTCGAGTTCATTCATTTATACCAAACGTGGGAATTGGAACAAAATTTGAAATACCATTCCATTCCTAATACATTTCCATATATTAATCGCTACCTAAGTAATGTAACAAAATCTCTCTAACAGTTTAAGTTTTTAAATGAGATGGTCACTTAATATGGTATTAGAGTCTAGGACATGGGTTCAAATTTCGTTGTTACCCATTTAAAACATTAAAGCTTTTCACGTGTTAGGCTAAAAACCAAATGTTGCCTGCACGTGCATGAGATTTTAATAAACATGTCAACAAATTCTAGTAGGGGATTTTACACTTGCACGTGCAGAGGATTTTAACAAACATCTCTAACACTTTAACTTTTTAGATAAAGTGGTCACTTAATAGTTAATGACTCAAATTTAAGTAGTTTTATTCAACAAGTGTAAACATGAGACTACTAGAAATATCACGTAAGACAAACTTCAATTACAGCCATTAAATAATTTTGAATGGCAACGTGAACTGTATAGCCTATGGGCTGCGTCTTGTGATAAATAAGCTAGTTAGGGATTTAAGATCGTGTTTATTTTAATAATTTTCAGAAGAAATAAATCTTTGAAGCTCTACCCAGGAGTTGGGTAGAATGTAAATATGTAGTGATTCATCGTGATTAAATGTTTTGAGTTTGAATTAGAGTTTGACCTACAATTTGAAAAAGAAAAAATAAAAGCTTTTTAAGCTCTGCCATATACACTTGATTTTGAAAATCGACGAAAATGTGAGTTGTATAATCTCCGTCATGAAGTATCAGAATATCACAATTACTCTAATCTTCTCGATATATGTTCTACCGTTTGCCTTTTATGATCTGGTGGCCTGCACCTAAATATTTTCTATAGTATTGCCCAGACCTCTCTGTTTCCCTGTCAACCAAAGTAAGAAAGTCACACAGTCACCCCCAACTCTTTACAAATTGGACTTCTAAAAGCCCTACGACTTCTAGAAAGACTTCTTGGATGAGTTGAAGAACTAAAAGAAAAGGATGGATTTTCTTTTTTTTTTTTCTTTTATTTATTTATTTGCATTTATGCTAATAATACTGTAAAGCTTCCGCATAAGTTCCTTCGGATTTAACTTACCCACATGTATCAATTTCGTGTACAGATATGAGATACTCGTTTGTTCAAAATTCTGCAAATTTTTTTTGAGAGTATGACATGGGTTAATCCTCTAGCTCCATATATGTTCTACTGTTTTGTTTTCTATCATGCACTATTGAATCGAAGTCTTATAGAAAAATTAAAGGGTGAAGTGCACCAAACCCCCCTATGATTAGGCATAAGCGTTTTGGTGTTCCCTGTGTTTTAAAAACTAGCATAAATAGTCCATGTGTTTTGGTAAAAGTGCAGACGTGCCCCTTCGCATATTTCCGTCTAGTTAATTATATATATATATATATATATATTCTAAACCTCTTTTAAAAAATTAAAAAAATTGAAAAATTAAAAATAATAATAATAAAATTAGTCATCTTCTCAATCTTCCCTACCCCACCCCACCCCCACCCTTACCCCCACCAAGGCGTCACCCTTCCCAGCCCAATGATATGAAGCTAGTTGCTTCAATCTTTTTTTTCTTTTCTTTTTTATTTAGGGCACAATTGCACTTTGCCCCATTAATTTTCTGCCAAGAATACATAGACACACAAACACGCACAAAGATGAATATATATATATATATATATATATATATATATATATATATATATATATTGCGTACAACAAAACCTCGGTCCAGAAGACGCAGTTCGCGAAGCAAAAAGAAGCAGGTGGCAAGGATTGTAAATGAAAATGCTTCTGTGAAGCATTCTGCAGAGAACTAGATCCTCGTTAGTGACATCTGGGTATTTTAACATTGTGTGAATTCTTAACCACGTCCACGAGCAAGCCTTCGACATCAACAAATTTGAAGATAACACGAACATTGTTAGTAAATACAAGAAGGTCTTTGTTACAATAGCTAGTTAATACACACTTCTTGATTTTTGTTCAATGTAATTTTGGTATTCTTTTTCCTTCTAAAATTTGTTATTTGTTAAAGAATTTAATTTCGAGTCTCATAGAAGAGCTGAATTAACCTGAATAGATGTTGCATTCACTGCTTGGCAGAAACGTGTATTCACCATCTCCCAAGCGTTATATATATATATATATATATATATATATATATAAGCACACAGACACGCACAAAGATGAAGATTGAGTTTCTGGGAGGGGGGGAGGGGGGGTGGGGATGTTGATGGGAAGATGAATATTGAATGCTTTTTTGTTTTTTTTAAGTCTTTGAAAGGGCATTTATGTCCTCTAACTATTTTGTTGACATTAAAACATTTGTCCATTTGCATTTCATGCGCGTGGGTATCACTTTCCATCAGAACTAACGATTTTTTGAACGGTAGGAGGGTTCTATGCACTTTTACCAAAACACATGGACTACTTATGATAGTTTTTAAAATACAGGAAGCACCGATTCATTTATATCTGACCACAAGGGGGTCTGGTGTATTTCACCCAAAACTAAAAACTCCAATTTGGAACTCATGAATGATGTATTAGTATTGAATGTTTTAGTACAAATGGACCAATTTATGAGTAATAGAATTCTTGATTTAAAATGAGGATAACTCAACCTAATTAAATGGTTATGCGATTAGAGAGGAAGTAAATAGAGAGAAGCAAATTATTGTCACAATTGATCTTCAAAGTGAATAAATTATATGGGATAATCGTGAGAATAGGTAATAATAATGATTAAGCTATAATCAAATAATAGTTTTGGAAGAAGATACAGTAAATGGAATAGTAATAAAGATACATCTCTATCAAAAATTCACCTCAGAAAAGAATTTGAGCTCATGCCCCAACCTATTTTCATATTAATCTTGCATAAAATTTCTATGGCTCCATTTGTTTCCCGTAAAGTATCATGTTGGTGAATAATATTTAAAGAAAATAATAGTTTTTAAAAAATAGAATAATTTTTGGTATATATTTGTTACACTGTAAAATATTTTTTGGTGTTTAAATATCATAATAGAAAATATTTTTTGACTAAAAGTTTTTATGGAAAACACACACGTACACACATATATGGCTGCACCTTCCCTCCCATAATTAAAGGGTTTGTGGTGCTTTTGTTGTTTGTGTTTTTTGGAGTCATTATCTACCGAACGATTATGCACGTTAATATCTTTGTCTTTGCTGACCTATGTTCATATGGGGAGGGGGAGGGGGGTGGGGAATGAAAAATGTTTTCATTTTCTGTGCGAGATGAAAATATTCATCACCTTTTGAACTAAATAATTTCTTTTTACTGAAAAATATTTTACAGTTGATCAATTTTTCAGTGTTACAAAATACCAAAACATTAGAAAAACATTTTCAAAAAAATATTTTCGGAAAACAAACGGAACCTTGATCTATAAGATATTCTAAGAGTGCCAATTATTGAACTACTAATTGTATAGATCGTTGGTTAATTGTATTAAATCGTTGGTCCTTAAAAAGAACAAATATATGAAATTTAGTAGAATTGGTTGAGCACTGAAGTCCAAATATTCACAATTCAAAATTTTAATCTTGATAAATATCATAATTATGTCAAGATACTAGAATACAACATACAAGTTGTCTAGTGAAACAGAATTAATACTTATTGGACAAACAATTGTCATATATTAATCGGGTCTCACTATTGTACAAATATACCATTCGCATTATTGGATCATATTATAAGGTACTAGAGCTATAAATTAGGATTCTACGTCACAACTGACATGTCGTCTAGCGAAATAGACTGAATACTACTAGCTTTCCATTTTTTTTTCTTTATTATCAATTTCCAAGTCCAAGGTTAAGGAAAGGAAGGTGGTATTCTGATTAGATGAATTTTTCTGATGTCTATCGGAGTGGGGCCTTTTACCTTCTTTTTTGGCATAGACCGGGGAGCTCGAGCTGTAGAAACTTTTGTTAAAATAATGAAGAAACCAGCACCCTTTACACTCTCTCTTAGGCTTGTGTGACTACGTTCGGGTGTTGAAAAAGTCCTTAATTCCTAATACTGAGCTACTATTGGTATATTTTTCAATTCCAACCATGGTGCACGTAAGCTTAGAAAAATGGACTAACATTTTTCATATACTAATCCGATCTCACTATTGTACAAATGTATCTTAATCCATTGCCATTATTGAATTATAATATATTGTACTAGAGTTGACTATATCTTCAAAATATCAAAAATAAGAACAAATGTTGAATTTACTAATTGTTCTTTGCATCAAAACGAATCACTCGAAGGTGATTAATTTCTTTTTATATATAATGACAAGGTTGGCATAAAAATTATGAAAAAGGGATACTTAAGCCCGTACTAACCAAGAGCATGTATGTTTTCACTAAGAATGCCAACATATTAGGGTAAAAATGATATTCAAGAAAAGTGCCCAAATATTTTTGATATAAAACTTTTGACAAAAGTGCTCCAAGTCTAAATGTGTGCCTATTTTCAGGTATTTAACGTACTCCAAGTCTAATGCTATCAAACCCACATATTTTGTTCTTCTAATATTTTTCAACCAATATACATATCTGTCCAAAATCTTTCCATAGAGGTGATTCTTCTTTAACAGAACGGAGGTGGCTAACTTGGTTGTTTAACGAATGGATATATTTATATGTGTGTATATATATCAATCGAAGGACAATTAAATCTGTCAAAATAAGGTTCTGACCAATTTGTCCTCTCACTAATTTAAAATTAGAGAAGAATATATATATATATATATATATATATATATATATATATATATATATATATTCTTCTTTAACAGAACGGAGGTGGCTAACTTGGTTGTTTAACGAATGGATATATTTATATGTGTGTATATATATCAATCGAAGGACAATTAAATCTGTCAAAATAAGGTTCTGACCAATTTGTCCTCTCACTAATTTAAAATTAGAGAAGATTATATATATATATATATATATATATATATATATATATATATATATATATGTCTCTGTGTGTGTGTGTAGATTGTGTTCTTACCGATTTAAAATTAGAGAAAGTTGTTTCATTCACAAATAAAAAAATCAATGTTTTTTTTTTCTTTTTTTTTTTTTTGTGGACAAAGTTGCCTATCTTAGCCTCATTCTCAATTATTGAGCGGTTGAGAAAAAATTGAAGTTAAAAGTAGAAGTGAAACCTAATAGGTTCCAACCAAGTAATTCTACAAATGAAATCAAGAACAAAGATGTATGAACCACAAGATAGAAAAAGCATTTCCAAATCCAATAAAGCAGATTATTTTGTTGTAATCGTGGAAACCACAAAACAGAAAGGTTAAAAATAAAATAAAATGCCCACCTCTTGAAGCTTACATTAGAATGAATCACACATAATTTCCGACTAAACTACACAAGCTACAATGTGATTCTGGCACATAAATGACGTTTTCGAGGGCTTCGCACAAGTTGAAGTGAATGCTCATAATTGATATTCTTCTTGTAAAGTAATGTTGATAATTATTTACAGCCAAAAAAATTAAACAAAAAAATTGACAATAATTTTTCAAAATAATAGTTTCTTGAATCATGTGTGCTTTCGTAGAAAAAAAAATTAAAGTTGAAAATCATCATTCATTCATTAAAAAAAAAAAAAATACTTAAATACAATAGGATAATAAGATCAAAGAAGTAAAAATGTATGAATAAAAATTTTCCAAGATTTCGTAAGCTATAAAAAGTAAAATCCTTGGTGCCATTCTCACTCATGCATGAGAGATAAGTTGTGGACTATTAAACTATGAATTGATTGAATAACTTATGGACGAGTTTAAAAAAATGAATAAAAACCTAGACAACATGATCAAACATAAAATTAAGTATACTTAAAATAGTCTTGAGTCCAATCTCCCATCCGGTGTGGATATATTTTACTTTTCCTCAAACTATGTGATGATTCTCATCCATCGTATAAGCTATTAGCTGTATATCATCGATCCTTAGAAAGAGAATATTAAAATTAATTATAATCAGTTCAAATATTTTGAATTTAAAATTTTAAATCGTAATCAAGTAAAGATATTAAGCTTAAATGTTGCCCGAATGAAATAGACTGAATACTTTTTCTTTTTCTTTTAACTTCGCAATTAGTACGAAACATTATGCATATGGTAGTCCGATCTTCACAATTGGACAAATATATGATACTCCATTCCACTAAATGGACCGAAATATAATGCACGCGTCTTGACTTTAGATTAAAAATATGCAAAAAAGAAAGGTTAGTAATTTAATGTTTAATCGCCACAATGAATAAGTTGATGGTCTTTATTTCTTTCCTCCTTTTTTTTTTTTAAAAAAAAATTTTGGTATCATGCAGGTCGAAGTCGTAGTAAACTCAGAACTACTAATTATTTGGATCTCTAACTAACCATTTAACCTGACTCTTGAAACAAGGGAGCCGGTTCATATTAGAGACGTAACTTAAAACAACATTATCCAGAACATAAAATGCATTTCATATAATTAACATGAATTTGTGGCAATATCAATTTATATATCTTTTAGGGAATATTTCAGTAACTCCAATGTAAACCAATTTGACTCAACACATGTAAAATGAAATTCTCACAAGTATCACAAAAGAGAAACTTCAATTCCTGCCACTGAAGTGATGCATAATTTCTTATCTTTTAAAGTTGGAACACTGCTAATTTTTTAACGGGAGAAGCACGTGTGCAACACATGTGTTTTATCTTCCTGTTAAACAATTAACAGATTGAGCGAAAAAGATTTACGGTGTCTCAACTTTAAAAGATTTTTTTTTTGATTAACTAGTGAAACACACCCCCTCCCCCCTCCCCCCCAACCAACCCACGTGGGTCTGGTCAGCGAACCGAGCCAATAGGCCCACGCCCGGCCTATAGCTGTGTTTGAGGTAAAACCCCCAGGGTGCAACGACGCGACCCAACGTATGCACTGGTTCAGACAAGGCAGAGGCGCTGACGCACCAGAGGGGATTCAAACCCGGGACGTTGCCCAGAAACAAACACCCCCACGACCAATCGCGCTGACCCTTGGGGTCAACTTTAAAAGATAAGAGACTAAAATGTCTCACTTTTAAAATAAAAGACCAAAGTATCGATAAGGTTAAAAATAAAGAACTAAAAATGGTATTAACCCCTAATTATTTTAAAACCTAACACCAACCAATTAAGTGGCGTACTTTCAACCAAATAAATGAGAAACAGTGCAAACTGTTTCATGCATGAGTTTCGGATTTGTCAATAAATACTTGTCTTTCTATCTTCCTTCTTACATATGCAGGCAAAACTTGGAAACTAAAAAAGAACCCTAATGGATTCCCCTCCTCCTCCTCCCGTTCCAACTACTGCACCGAATGTCCGTCCTGCTAGCGGTCCAAACAATCTGTAAACCTATCTCTGCAGCAAAGGCCATTAACAACAACAAGTGTTATGGAGCCAAGTCAAGTGGCGCACGCGAGGATGAACATCAGAAGCGTACTGTAAGATTGCCTCCAACTACTCCTGTTGTTGCAGCTATGGTCACTAAAGACAACAAGTTTGATGGTGAAAAGGCACGGGATGCACCAAAGGGTGACCATCAGAAGTCAACTGGTGCATCGAGGCTAAATAATATTACAACTGCAACTGCAGCTGAGACGACTCAAGACAAGTATCATGGTGGCAACTCAAGGGATGCACGAAAGGGTGATCATCAGAAGTCAAGTAATGGGCTGTTACAATAAGAAGCCTGATAGCACTCCATGGCAAAACCGGCGGAAATTCTAGTGTATATATATATATATATATATATATATATATATATATATATATATATATATATATATATATAATGACGGACTCAAGTATCCACTCTCAGTGTATACATTCCTATAGTGAAAGAGTTAACGATGTGTATAAAGTGTCAAATATAATAAATTTTCCATAAAAAAAAAACCAAAAATCAAAGATTTTTTATTTTTTTTTCCTATATATATATATATACATACAAGTGGAGCTGCAGTCGGTTGCTTCGGTTAATTTCTAGGGTTTTTTTCTCTATCGTAATAAAGTTGAGGACTATGTTGTGAATGTAATTGCCCGGCACGGCTCGACTACTCCCAGGAAAATTCTCTACAGGAAGATCCCAACTTTTCCTGCGCGTCCATCACAAATAATACCATGATGAAGAGTCTTTTTTTTTTTTTTTCTTTTTATGTGTGTTTGTGTTTGATTTAATGGAAAGCTAAAGAGAATTTTCTATCACTTTAAACATAATTGTAAATTAATCTTAGTACGTATCGCATCTATCGTGAAACTCACACCACTGGAGCAAGCACCCAGTAAAGTCAACAAAAAAATTGTCCCAACTTTGTGCAGCGTGGAGTTGATAAGCTGATGGTGACTTTGGGTTTGGTTTATCGTAAATATCTCTTTCTTTTCGTATTTGATTGCTATTCTCGTTGTTGCAATCATCGTTAATGAAACCAAAATCAAACATAGCATTTAAGGCGTTTAGTGTCAAACCATAACCGTGCCGAAATGATAGGTAAGAAAAATATTATTTGAATAGTAATAAAAATAAAAGAATACATATTCTACGGGAACTAAATTTCTCCCTTGAAGTTGCATTGAGTGATATATAGTGAAGCCTTACCCGAGATGAGAAAGAAAGGGCTATCTTTTACTAATAAAAAAAAATATTCCTTGCTAGTTTTATGTTTTTGCTAGTTTTTGCCTATTTGAAATAGTTAAAAGGTATATGTTGTACCTTTTTTTTAGGGTGATTTTGATTGACACGCCTCCAATTATTGGTAAAGTGTGACTTAAACTCCTTATTTGTTTGAAAGTGAGAGACACACCCTTTCTGTTAGGGCAAGCTCAATGGAAGCTCTAAAACACAATGATTATATTTTTTTGGTAAATATAGAGCCTTTTGAAGTAAAAAAGCAACACCAATGGTTATTATACAGCCCCAATTTGCTACTTTTGTGCCAAATACAACAGATTTTACCAAAAATAGAGCCCAAGCTACATTTTGTTCAACAAATTTATTGAACAAAATGGAGCCTCAGGAAAAAGACAAAAATTTTTGTAGCCCATGCTCTCTTCCATAAGTCAGATCTGACTTCAAAAAAAAAAAGTTAAAGTCTAACAAAAAAAAAAAAAGGTACAAACATCTGCAAAAAAAAAAAAAAAAAAAAAAGAATACAACCGTTGCAATTTTTAGCTTTGTGTTTAAAAAAATATAGCCGTTGGTGTTGGATTTTCTATATATTCAACCAAAATAATCCAACACCCAACTTCAACATTTTATCCATTCAAGCAAATATACAAAAACAGCAAAAAAAAAAAAAATTTAAGGTTGATGCTCAAGATCTGTCCTTTTTTGCAATTTATTCTCACCTGAATCACCTACAAACAAAAAAATATATATATATATATATATATATATATATATATATATATATATATATATATATATATATATATATATATATATATATATATATATATATATATACACATACACCAACCGATTCAACATTTATCAAAAAAAAAAATGCAGATCGGGGATGGTGGGAAGGGGAACGGCAGTAGGGAAGGTGGGGTAGGGTGGGGTGGAGTGGTGTGGGGGTGGTGGGGAGAGGAAGGGCAGCGAGGAAGGTAGGGTGGGGTGGTGGGGAGGGGAGGGGAGGGGCAGCGGGAAAGATGGGGTGGGGCAGTGGGGAAGGGAGAAACAGAGGGAGGGGAGAGAGAGAGAGAGAGAGAGAGAGAGGGGGGGAGGGAGGGGGGGGAGGGGCTAATAGGGCAAAAATTGAGGGTTGGTTTGTTTTATATGTAGGGTTTGTAACTTTTTTTTTTTTAAGGGTAGGGATAAATTTTAATTTTTTTAGAATGTGGTTTTTTTTCATTTTTTTAAGGGTTTGGATAAAACAATTTTTTGGTTAATTTTTGTTCAGTTTTTTTTTAAAATTTTTTTTTAAAGAATTTAGGTAAATTCTATTTAAAATTTAAAGCATGATTAAAATTACATTGAAATTAAACCTATTTGTTTTTTTTTTAAGTACAAGTAATTAAAAGTAATTCTAATTCAACTAGTAGAATTTATAAATTTAATTTTTTGTTGTATTTTATTGTTTAAATAATTTATTTTTTCCATAATGTTTGCTAACTATCGTATTTTCTTTTGTGAAAGGTATGGAATATACTGATGGTATATCAAGGGGTCACAATTTCATCGTCCAAGAAGTTATTGCTTTATGCTTGGCCTTCATCGCAATCAGTGAAGATCTTATTATTGGGCGAGACCAAACAATAACTACAATGTGGAACAGAATTCTTGAAAAAATTGAAAAGTTCTACCCCCCAAACTATCCAACTGAAAAGAGGAAATCAAAAAGTCTAAAATGCCGATAGTTCCCCATAAACCAAAATTGTACACAATTTACGGAGTGTATTGCTCAAGTACATTTGAGACCGAGGAGTGGAGCTAATGCTATTGACAACGTGAGTTTTTTAGATATTACTAATTTTATATTGTATATGTTATATGATATCGTAGACTTTGCAAATTTAATTTTTATAAATTTGTTGAATTGTTTTTTAGCTGAATGACGCTCGACGCTTATACTTTACTGCTAGTGGAAAAAATTTTACCCTCGAGCATTGTTGGGAAATTTTACAAGATGGTCAAAAATGGAGAAAAATTATTGATGTTCAATCCACACAGAATGTCCCTGGTTCGCATGCGTCGGAGACGCAACCCGAAACTCCAATCGAAAATCTAAATTCCTACGATTATGATTATCCCAATGAGTCTGTGGCGGAAACCCAAAGCAATCCTACATCGTCAAGGCCAATTGGGAACAAGAAGGCTAAAAAATTAAAAGGTAAGGACAGTGTCGAAGAAATCGTAGAAGAAGCAAGAAATATGGGAAAAGTTATGAAGAAGTACACGGATAGGTATGAAGAATTTGCTGATACGAAGACTATGAATATAAATATTTCGACAATCGAAACTCTGGAAAGAAGAGCGTTTTTGATTGAGCAACAAAGGGCCATTATTGTAAGAAAGTCCTCCCGTTCGATAGACTTTGACGATGATGTATACCGTCCCAGTTTGCCTTAAATCATGGATTATTTGTATTGTCTTGTTTATTTTGGGTTGTATTATAATCATTGAATTTCTGAATTGACGATGTTGTTCTAATTTCACATTTGTGTTTTTACTTTCCCTTTTTTATATTTAATTTTTTTAATATTAATACAAATTTAGTTCGAGATACTTAAAAATTGAATTTCTTAAATCGAAAAGACAACAATCAATAAAGCCAATTTCGTAATATTAAGAACAATGTAATTAAACATCATCCTAATACAAAATTATATTAAAAATTAAGATGTACTTCACGATATTCATTCCACACATGTTCCACAAGATCATTCCGGAGCATAAAATATGCAGACTGATCTCTCATTTGAGCACGATTTTTTAAATATTGAGTAATAGTTATAGGGTCCTGATTGGGTACAACAGGAGGCTCCTCAACATGATAACGTTCCGTATCATCGACAAAATCATCACTTTCTTCATCAAGGTTGTCATCCATAATCATATTATGAAGAATTATACAAGTCTTCATAATTTTCCTAATATCATTCTCATGCCAATAACGGCATGGCCCTTTGATAATTTCAAATCTAGCTTGAAGGATTCCGAAAGCCCTTTCAACATCCTTACGATAAGCTTGTTGCATTCTAGTAAATAACGCCTTATCTCGTTCTTCTAGATTGGGATATGCTTGCACTATCATTGACGATCGGGGATATATACCATCTGCAAGGTAGTTACCTTGGTTGTATTGTCTACCGTTAAGTGTAAACTGAATACCTGTAGATAGACCTTCAAGAACATCAGAAAAAATAGGAGAACTATATAATACGTTCAAACCATTGCGTGCATTGGGTGCTCCAAAGTACGAATTCCATATCCAACAGTCGTACGATGCAACCGCTTCAAGTATTATGGTAGGACGACCATGGTGCCCAGCATATGTCCCAGCCTACGCTGTTGGGCAATTTTTCCATTCCCAGTGCATACAGTCTACACTTCCTAACATTCCAAGAAACTCCCGTTGATCAACTTTTCTAAGTAGCTTAACCATGTTTGCGTTGTTAGGTCGTTGAAGATACTCGTCTCTATATACTGCGTTGATGACATGACAAAATTTCTTCATCGCCTGTAAAGATGTAGTTTCTGCAATTTTCAAATAATCGCCATTCACATCAGCAGGATTTCTGTAGGCAAGCATACGAAGCGCGACCATCATCTTCACATGTGGTGAGAAACCTTGCTTTCCGGATTCATCTGGTTTCTATTTGAAGTAATTGTCGAAATGCACAATTTCTCCTATAATTTTGAGAAACAATTCGCGCCTCATCCGAAACCTATTTGTGAATTCAGAAGCAGGATACAAAGGGCGATCAACAAAGTAATCATGCATAAGCCTATTATGAGCATTTACCCGATCTCTCCTTATAGATTGTCGGCGTGACGATATACCTCCATGTTTATCCGAACTCAATTCATGTGCAGCACCCATTAGTGATTGATATTGTGCGTGCATCGACACCATCATTGCGTGGCCATCGATGTCATCATCAGATGAAGAGGAATTGGTTCTTTGTTAGGCCATTGTAGAAAGAGAGATAGAGATTGTATTGTTTAAATTTTGGTGATTGAGAAAGGTTTGAGGACCTAACTTATATAGAAAAATGAATGTATAAAGGATAACAAATAAACGAACGAGATTGATTTTAAGGAAATCCAATCCAATGAGTGTTATTTGGATAAGAAATATGAGATAAGAGATAAGAAACGTACGGATGAGATTGAGTGATAGAAAATCAAATCCAATGGGTATTATTTGGATAAGAGATTTGAGATAAGAGATAAGAGATAAGAAACATACGGATGAGATTGATTTTTAGAAAATCCAATCCAATGGGTATTATTTGGATAAGAGATTTGAGATAAAAGATAAGAAACTTATGGACGAGATTGATTTTTTCAGAATCCAATCCTATGGGTGTTATTTGGATAAGATACTTGATATAGAGATAAGAAATAGACGGTTGAGATTGAATCAAGAAAATTCACAAAAAGGAATTTAAAAAAAATTAAAAAATTGAAATCGAACGTAATTAAACGTCATCATAGTTCAATAATTTTTACCATTGTCAGAATTAAATAATTTTTTTGTCCAAATGTTCGTAAAAAAAAGTTACAATTATGACGATAATAATTTATAAAAAGAAAATTAACACACGGGAAAAAATAACATATATTCAAATTAGTTTGTAAAATTAAATTTAACACAATATAGAGTCCCAATTTTATAGAGCCCTTCATTGGGGATGAATTTTTTTTAAAGACCCTAAAAAACACTTGGGGCTCTATATAGGGCTCTAAATTGCTAAGGGACTCTAAATTAAATTTTAGAGCTCCTCAATTTAGAGCCTCCATTGAGGATGGCCTTATGAATTCATTAACTTTTTCGTTAAAGAAGTTGTCAAATGACTTTTATAACCTTCATTCTTCTTATTTGTTTGAAAGTGAGAGATACACCTTTTCTGTTAGGGATTCGTTAACTTTTCCATTAAAAGTTGTCAAATGACTTTTATAACCTTCATTCTTCTTTGTCCCTTTTTTTCTTATTATTTTTTATTTTCCTATTTGCTTTTCTTCTCTCTCTCACTCCTCCCAACGCCAACATCTCCTCATCCTCTCTTTCTAACCTCAATTCCGCCTAAATAGCTTTAGACTTTAGGTTAAATATATTGAATGCATAAATATGCTTCAAATTTGAATGCAAATGGTATATATATTATAATGAGGCAAAGGAAAATCTCACAGCTAATCCAATTTCAGGCTTGATGTACCAATATCAAGTAGAAAAAGATGAGTGCCAAAGTAGTAAGTACCACAAATAACAACATTACTAAATTTCTCAAGCTGATTTGTCAGGTGATGGATGGCTAAACAGAAAAATGCTTCCAAGAGCAAATTTTAGAAGCATACACGTATTTATACATGTATGTATGTCCACAAATATTAGTGCTCTTAAGCAATGTTCGATTTTCTTTTTTGAAGTATCTTAAAAAAAAATTATAAAGAAGCAACGCCAGTCAGATGTGCATTATGTAATGGTATTATGAATTTATGAAGATTTTGTCTTGGCTTTGTATTAGACAAGTATTTTATGCCCTTAAAGATCTGTCGAGTATGGGATGCAGAGGATTAAGAAGAGAACTATTGGATGAAAAAGACCCTGATTTTCTAGCATAGGTTATTTGGTTTATGATAATTTGTAATTAGCATCAGAATGAAAAACACTATCAAAATCAATAATTCTAGCAGCTTCAAGGTTCCTACACCAAGCCTTAACTATTAAACCAATTCACTTGCACTTTATAGAATCCAACCACTCACTCGTTATTAGCCAAAATACCAATTCATTACACAAACATTAAGTTAGAATACATGGCTAACTAGTAACACCACATTGACTAACACTTTATATAATAAATACAAAGCGTGATCTAGCTAGTCAGATCTAAAAATCATAATCATGTTAAGATATTACAACTTACATGCTATCCTCATGAAATGGACTGAATATTTCTCCTTTGTTTACTTCAGAATCAGTATGGGAAAGATATATACACATTTTAAGTTGATCTTACAATTGGACAAATATATCTTACTCCATTCTCACCAATTGGGTCATAATATAATGCTTAATTATTCACGGCTTGTTTTGCAGTAGGGGGTCCTGCACATTAATGAAGGTATAATTGAAACAACATTCATCTATGAAATACTTAGTGTTGAAAATATTAAGGGAGCAATTGGTATGCTGGAATGATTTTAGACATGAATGGAATGAGTTAAGCAATAGAATGACCCTGGAATTGGAATGAACTTGTGAAATGATACGTCATGCTTGATATAATCTTGGAATGAAGATAGGTTAGATTCTAAGTCTATATTTAGTAGTTAGTATAATAGAACACTAATGAGAATAATTTACACAAAACGACATGAATGCCATGTTTTTGTTATAGATATATTATAGTTTTAAGAAAAAAAAATAAGCGTCATAATAATGGTAAGTAATTTGAGGCATATTATCATTATTTTATTTATTTATTTTTATTCTTATTGTTATTTATTTTAATATATTATGATATAATATTTTCTATTAAATTTTCATTATTTATCATTTTTTAATATCATTAAATTTATTATTTGATATTCATATTTATATTCAAAGCATATATTATTAATATACTTATTTTATTATCTAATAATAATAACAATTATCATTATTTGTGTTGATTATTGTTATTATTATTATTTATTAATAAATTATATATTACTATTAAGTTTTACTATAAATATATATTTTATGTTATTATTATCGTATTATATATTATTTAATTTTTATATTTATTTTATTATATTGATGTATTTGGTTGATATTTATTGTTATTGTTATTTATTTGTTCTATTATGTTATAAATTTTTATATTAAAATAATAAATAATACTAATAACTAAAAGTAATAATAATTATATTAATAATAATGTTATTTGTATAGTATGTAATACATTGTTTTAAGGGTATTTTGGTCACTTGAGTAATAAGTTAATTCTAAAGTATATGAGAATGGGTTAACCCCATGTGTTTTGGCAAGAATGGGTATACCCATGTTCATAAAAATGGGATTATCAAGGGAATAAGATTTTTGAGTTCATTCATTTATACTAAACGTGGGAATTGGAACAAAATTTGAAATACCATTCCATTCCTAACACATTTCCACATATTAATCGCTACCTAAGTAATGTAACAAAACCTTTCTAACAATTTAAGTTTTTAAATAAGATGGTCACTTAATATGGTATTAGAGTATAGGACATGGGTTCAAATTTCGTTGTTACCCATTTAAAATATTAAAGCTTTTCACGTGTTAGGCTAAAAAACAAATGTTGCCTGCACATGCAGGAGATTTTAACAAACATCTCAACAAATTCTAGTAGGGGAAACAAATCTCGCCTGCACGTGCAGGAGATTTTAACAAACGTCTCAACGAATTCTAGTAGGGGATTTTACACCTGCACGTGCAGGAGATTTTAACAAACATCTCAACAAATTCTAATAGGGGATTTTACACCTGCACTTGCAAAGGATTTTAACAAACATCTCTAACACTTTAACTTTTTAGATAAAGTGGTCACTTAATAATTAATGACTCAAATTTAAGCAGTTTTATTCAACAAGTGTAAACATGAGACTACTAGAAATATCACGTAAGACAAACTTCAATTACAGCCATTAAATAATTTTGAATGGCAACGTGAACTGTATAGCCTATGGGCTGCGTCTTGTGATAAATAAGCTAGTTAGAGATTTAAGATCGTGTTTATTTTAATAATTTTCAAAAGAAAGAAATCTTTGAAGCTCTACCCAGGAGTTGGGTAGAATGTAAATATGTAGTGATTCATCGTGATTAAATGTTTTGAGTTTGAATTAGACTTCGACCTACAATTTGAAAAAGAAAAAATAAAAGCTTTTTAAGCTCTACCATATACACTTGATTTTGGAAATCAACGAACATGTGAGTTGTATAATCTCCTTCATGAAGTATCAGAATATCACAATTATTCTGATCCTCTCGATATATGTTCTACAGTTTGCCCTTTATGATCTGGTGGCCTGCACCTAAATATTTTCTATAGTATTGCCTAGACCTCTCTGTTTCCTTGTCACCCAAAGTAAGAAAGTCACACAGTCACCCCCAACTCCTTACAAATTGGACTTTTAAAATCCCTACAACTTCTAGAAAGACTTCTTGGATGAGTTGAAGAACTAAAAGAAAAGGATGGGTTTTCTTTTCTTTTTTTTTATTTTCTTTTTTTTTATTTGCATTTATGCTAATAATACTGTAAAGCTTCCGCATAAGTTCCTTCGGATTTAACTTACCCACATGTATCAATTTCATGTACAGATATGAGATACTTGTTTGTTCAAAATTCTTCAAACTTTTTTTGAGAGTATGACATGGGTTAATCCTCTCCATATATGTTATACTGTTTTGTTTTCTATCATGCACTATTGAATCGAAGTCTTATAGAAAAACCAAAGGGTGGAGTGTACCAAACCCCCCTATGGTTAGGCATAAGTGTTTTGGTGTTCCCTGTATTTTAAAAACTAGCATAAGTAGTCCCTGTGTTTTGGTGAAAGTGTAGACGTGCCCCTTCGCATATTTCCGGCCAGTTAATTAACAGAACTATTGAAAATACATAAATGCTCCTTGCCCTTTCGTTTATATATATATATATATATATATATATATATTTCTAAACCCTTTTTAAAAATAATAAAAAAAATTAAAAAATAATAAAATTAGTCATCTTCCCCACCCTACCCTACTTCTACCCGGCCGTCACATTTCCCAGCCCATTGATATGAAGCTAGTTGCTTCATTTTTTTTTCTTTTTTATTTAGGGCACAATTGCACTTTGACCCCATTAATTTTTCGCCAAGATTACACAGATACACATACACGCACAAAGATGAAGATATATATATATATATATATATATATATATATATATATATATATATATATATATATATATATTTAAAAAAATTAAAAAATAATAAAATTAGTCATCTTCCCCACCCCACCCCTCACCCCCTACCCTCACCCAGCCGTCACCCTCCCCAACCCAATGATATGAAGCTAGCTGCTTCGATTTTTTTTATTTATTTAGGGCACAATTGCACTTTGTCCCCATTAATTTTTCGCCAAGATTACACAGATACACATACACGCACAAAGATGAAGATATATATATATATATATATATTGCGTACAACAAAACTTTAGTCCAGAAGACGCAGTTTGCGAAGCAAAAAGAAGCGGGTGGCAAGGATTGTAGATGAAAATGCTTCTGTGAAGCATTCTGCAGAGAACTAGATCCTCGTTAGTGACATCTGGGTGTTATAACATTGTGTGAATTCTTGACCATGTCCACGAACAAGCCTTCGACATCAACAAATTTGAAGATAACACGAACATTGTTAGTAAATACAAGAAGGCCACTGTTACAATAGCATGTTAATACACACTTCTTGATTTTTGTTCAATGTAATTTTGGTTTTCTTTTTCCTTCTAAATTTTTTTCTTTATTAAAGGATTTAATTTCAAGTCTCATAGAAGAGCTGCATTAACCTGAGTAGATGCTGCATTCACTGCTTGGCAGAAACGTGTATTCACCATCTCCCAAGTGTTATATATATATATATACACAATAGCTTGTTAATACACACTTCTTGATTTTTGTTCAATGTAATTTTGGTTTTCTTTTTCCTTCTAAATTTTTTCCTTTATTAAAGGATTTAATTTCAAGTCTCATCGAAGAGCTGCATTAACTTGAGTAGATGCTGCATTCACTGCTTGGTAGAAACGTGTATTCACCATCTCCCAAGTGTTATATATATATATATATATATATATATATATATATATATATAAGCACATAGACATGCACAAAGATGAAGATTGAGTTTCTGGGTGGGGTGGGGACTGGGTGGGCCTGTGGGGTGGTGGGGGTGGAAGGGGGGTTGGGAGGGTTGAGGGAGGTGGGGGAATTGACAGGAAGATGAAGATTGAATCCTTTTTCTTTTTTTTTTTTTTAATTTTTTGAAAGGACATTTATGTCCTCTAACTATTTTGTTGACATTAAAACATTTGTCCATTTGCATTTCACGCGCGTGGGTCTCACTTTCCGTCAGAACTAATGATTTTTTGAACGACAGGAGGGTTCTATGCACTTTTACCAAAACACATGGACTACTTATGATAGTTTTTAAAACACAAGGGAGGACCGATTCACTTATACCTAATCACAAGGGGGTCTGATGCACTTCACCCAAAACTAAAAACTCCAATTTGGAACTCATGAATGATGTATTAGTATTGAATGTTTCAGTACAAATGGACCAAGTTATGAGTAACATAATTCTTGATTTAAAATGAGGATAACTCAACCTAATTAAATGGTCATGGGATTAGAGAGGAAGTAAATAAAGTGAAGCAAATTATTGTCACAATTGATCTTCAAAGTGAATAAATTATATGGGATACTTGTGATAATAGGTAATAATAATGATTAAGCTATAATCAAATAATAGTTTTGGAAGAAGATACAGTAAATGGAATAGCCATAAAGATACATCTCTATTAAAAATTCACCTAAGAAAAGATTCGAGCTCATGCCCCAACCTATTTTCATATTAATCTTGCATAAAATTTCTATGGCTCCATTTGTTTCCTGTAAAATATCATGTTGGTGAATAATATTTAAAGAAAAAAATAGTTTTTAAAAAATAGAATAATTTTCGGTATATATTTGTCACACTGTAAAATATTTTTTGATGTTTAAATATCATAGTAAAAAATATTTTTTGACTAAAAGTTTTTATGGAAAACACACACGTACACACATATATGGCTGTACCTTCCCTCCCATAATTAAAGGGTTTGTGGTGCTTATGTTGTTTGTGTTTTTTGGAGTCATTATCTTCCGAACGATTATGCGCATTATTATCTTTGTCTTTGATGATCGATGACATATGAAAGACCTATGTTCATATAGAGAGGGGGAAGGGGAGGGGGATGGGGTGGGGTGGGGTGGGGAATGAAAAATGTTTTCATTTTCTGTGCGAGATGAAAATATTCATCACCTTTTGAACTAAATATTTTCTTTTTGTTGAAAAATATTTTACGGTTGATCAATTTCTCTATGTTGTAAATTACCAAAACATTAGAAAAACATTTTCAAAAAAATATTTTCAGAAAACAAATGGAACCTAGATCTATAAAGATATTCTAAGAGTGAGAATTACTGAACTACTAATTGTATAAATCGTTGGTTAATTGTATAGATCGTTGGTCCTTAAAAAGAACACGTATATGAAATTTAGTTGAACTGGTTGAGCGCTAAAGTCCAAATATTCACAATTCAAAATTTTAATCTTGATAAATATCATAATTGTGTTAAGATACTAGAATACAACATACAAGTTGTCTAGTGAAAGAGAATTAATACTTTTTGGACAAACAATTGTCATATATTAATCGGGTCTCACTATTATACAAATATATCTTAATCTATTCGCATTATTGGATCATATTATAAGGTACTAGAGCTATAAATTAAGATTCTACGTCACAACTGACATGTTGTCTAGCGAAATAGACTGAATACTACTAGCTTTCCAGTTTTTTTTTTTTCTTTGCTTTTTCTTTATTATCGATTTTCAAGCCCAAGGTTAAGGAAAGGAAGGTGGTATTCTGATTAGATGAATTTTTTCGATGTCTATTAGAGCGAGGCCCTTTACCTTCTTTTTTGGCAAAGACCGGGGAGCTCGAGCCGTAGAAACTTTTGTTAAAATAATGAAGAAACCAGCACCCGTTACACTCTCTCTTAGGCTTGTGCGGCTATCTTCGGGTGTTGAAAAAGTTATTAATTCCTAATACTAAGCTACTATTGATATATTTTTCAATTCCAACCATGGTGCATGTAAGCTTACAAAAATGGACAAACATTTTTCATATACTAATCCGATCTCACTATTGTACAAATGTATCTTAATCCATTGGCATAAAAAATGAATAAAAACCTAGACAACATGATCAAACATAAAATTAAGTATACTTAAAAAAGTCTTGAGTCCAATCTCTCATCCAGTGTGGATATATTGACTTTTCCTCAAACAATGTGATGATTCTCATCCATCATATAAGCTATTAGCTGTATATCATCGGTCCTTAGAAAGAGAGTATTAAAATTAATTATGATTAGTTCAAATATGTCGAATTTAAAATTTTAAATCATAATCAAGTTAAGATATTAAGCTTAAATGTTGCCCGAATGAAAGGGACTGAATACTTTTTTTTTTCTTTTAACTTCGCAATTAGTACGTAACATTATGCATATGGTAATCCGATCTTCACAATTGGACAAATATATCATACTCCATTCCACTAAATGGACCGTAATCTGATGCATGCGTCTTGATTTTAGATTAAAAATATGCAAAAAAGAAAGGTTAGTAATTTAATGTTTAATCGCCACAATGAATAAGTTGATGGTCTTTATTTCTTTCCTCCTTATTTTTATTTTTATTTTTTATTTTGGTATCATGCAAGGCGAAGTCGTATGAACTCAGAACTTATAATTATTCGGATCTCTAACTAACCATTTAATCCAACTCTTGAAACAAGGGAGCCGATTCATATTGGAGACGTAACTTAAAACAACATTATCCAGAAAATAAAATACATTTCATATAATTAACATGAATTTGTGGCAACTTCAATTTATATATCTTTTAGGAAATATTTCAGTAACTCCAATGTAAACCAATTTGACTCAACACATGTAAAATGAAATTGTCACAAGTATCACAAAAGAGAAACTTCAATTCCAGCCACTGGAGTGATGCTCAAGTTCTTAGCTATAACCTATAAAACACATCAACTGATAATATTTACGTGTGCTCACTAAACGTCTTCTCATGTATCATCACAGGCGGATCGGAGATCTGGAGATGTCTATACTTTTGAAATGATTGCACATAAGGCAATTAACAAGCACTATGTTAGTTTGTTCTATTTTTTTGTTTTGGCACAGGGGATGAAATCATAATTAGAACTATTTTTAATTACACTAAATTATTATTTGATTATTTCAGTCAACCCGTGAGTATATATATTAATTATTGAGTTAATATCATTTTTGGTTCTTTATTTTTGACCTTATTAACACTTTGGTCCCTTATCTTTAAAAGTGAGACATTTCAGTTCCTTATTTTTTAAAGTTGGGACACCGTTAATTTTTTAATGAGAGAAGCACGTGTGCAACACGTGTGTTTTATCTTCCCGTTAAAAAATTAACGGATTGAGCGAAAAAGATTTACGGTGTCTCAACTTTAAAAGATTTTTTTTTTTGATTAACTGGTGGAACCCCCTCCCCCAACCAACCCACGTGGGTCTGGTCGGCGAACCGAACTAGCAGCCCCATGTCTGGTCTATAGCTGTGTTTGAGGTAAAACTCCCAGGGTGCAGCAGTGCGACCCAATTCAAGCACCTGTTCAGTCAAGGTAGAGGCACTGATGCACCATGGGGGATTCAAACCCGGGACGTTGCCCATGAACAAATACTCCCACGACTAATCGCGCTGACCCTTGGGGTCAATTTTAAAAGATAAGAAACAGAAATATTTCACTTTTAAAAATAAGAGACCAAAGTATCAATGAGATCAAAAATAAGGAATTAAAAATGGTATTAACCCTTAATTATTTTAAAACCTAACACCAACCAATTAAGTGGCGGACTTTCAATAAAATAAATGAGAAACAGTGCCTACTGTTTCATGCATGAGTTACGGATTTGTCAATAAATACATGTCTTTCTATCTTCCTTCTTACATATGCAGCCAAAACTTGGAAACTAAAAAAGAACCCTAATGGATTCCCCTCCTCCTCCTCCCCTTCTAACTACTGCCCCGAATGTCCGTCCTGCTAGCGGTCCAAACAATCTGTAAACCTATCTCTGCAGCAAAGGCCATTAATAACAACAAGTGTTATGGAGCCAAGTCAAGTGGCGCACGCGAGGATGAACATCAGAAGCGTACTGTAAGATTGCCTCCAACTACACCTGTTGTTGCAGCTATGGCCACTAAAGACAACAAGTTTGATGGTGAGAAGGCACGGGATGCACGAAAGGGTGATCATCAGAAGTCATCTGGTGCATCGAGGTCAAGTAATATTTCAACTGTAACTGCAGCTGAGGCGACTAAAACAACAAGTATCATGGTGGCAACTCAAGGGATGCACCAAAGGGTGATCATCAGAAGTCAACTGGTGCATCGAGGCCAAGTAATATTACAACTGCAACTGCAGCTGAGGCGACTAAAGACAACAAGTATCATGGTGGCAACTCAAGGGATGCACGAAAGGGTGATCATCAGAAGTCAACTGGTACATCGAGGCCAAGTAATATTACAACTGCAACTGCAGCTGAGGCGACTAAAGACAACAAGTATCATGGTGGCAACTCAAGGGATGTACGAAAGGGTGATCATCAGAAGTCAACTGGTGCATCGAGGCCAAGTAGTATTACAACTGCCGTTGCAGCTGAGGCGACTAAAGACAACAAGTATGGTGGCAATTCAAGGGATGCACGAAAGAATGAACATCAAAAGTCAACTAGAGACTGAACCTGCCGCTGCATCTAGGGCCACTAAAGGCAACAAGTTTTATGGTGGAAACTCAACGGATGGAGGAACGAAAGATCATCAGAGTCCTACCAAAAAGAAATTGGTAAAGGAAAGCAAGTAAAGCTGGAGGACTCCAGGCAATTTTTCTTCCTTTCAACGCTAGGTAAATGTGTTATAGATACATAAAAATAGGGATGGGGTATCTGGGTAGCTACGTTTTTTTTTTTTAGCATCCACGAGGGCCGAACGCCATACAACAATAAATATTATTGAAAATAATAAATAATAAATTACATAAAAATTTGTTTTTAACAAGTTAAACTTTTAGATAAAGTAATTACTTAACATGTATCAGAGACTAGGTAGAAAAAACTCCTATGTTCAAAACTCATGACCACCCATTTAATATATATATATATATATATATCTGTGTGTGTGTGTGTTTATGTATTAAAACTTTTCAAATGAAAGGCCCAAACACTAACTTCGTCTGCATTTGCATGGTCCATGTTAAAAATAATAAATAATATATTAAACCCCTCTCTAACAAGAGGAATTGGTGGCTAAAAATGGTGGTGTGTTGGGTGCGCGTACTTTTTTTTTTGTTAAACAAGTAATCGTTTCATTTCACAGTAAAAAAATAAAGATACAAAAATGGAATCTTTACATCAGCTATCCGTAATCTGTCAACTAGAACAAAAAGATCTATTATGTGCACTATTGACATATTTACTTTGTAACGAAATTATATTTCTAACATTAAGGAAGATCTTCCAGATAATTTGTTCCTCCGAGCAAGTACCCGTCCCATAAATTCTACCATTTCTTTCTTGCCAGAAATAATAAACGCTCGCACAAAACATAGACCTTGCAATATATGCCTTCAGGGACTTCTTCTTGGGTGCGTGTGCTTTGATGACGTGAAACAGGTGGTTTTGGACCACGAGAAGGTGGTGGTGGTGCATTAGGCTTTTGTGGAGGAAAGATAAGGGCACCAAAAGAAAATGGGTAATATTGGTAGTTTGGTGGGTGCAGATGATTTGATGGTGGTAAAGCAAGTGGTGTTGGGCGATTACGAGATAAGTGGTGGTGCATTAAGCTTTTGTAGCAGAAGGTCATGGCCACTAGGGTAGTTGGTGGGTAATGGGAGTTTGGTGGTGGTTGTAGTTACTTCAATGATAGGTTGGGTTAGAGTTTTGTCATTTTGAGGTGGTGGTTAGCTGTTTTGGGAGAGGGATTGGGGTAGCGGGGTTGGGATTGGGGTGGGTTAGAGTAAGGTGTTTGCTAGAGGGTTGATGGAGTGGGGTAGGTGCCACATGGCTTGTCTATATTGGTTGTTATCTTTTTTTTTTAAAAAAAATACAGAAATGATTATAATACACATTATCTCTTGAATTTGACCAACACTATTAAGTTTAAGGTAGGGCAAATTGGACAAATAGTCCCTATTGTTTATAAATTTTAGACAAATAGTCCATATTGTTTTAGAAGTCATGCGGTTAGTCCCCATTGTTTGTAAAAGTCCACAAATAGTTCTCATTGTTTGTAAAAATCCCACAAATAATCCCCATTGTTTGCAAAAGGCCCACAAATAGACCCCATTGTTTCAAAAGTCACTCAATTAGGCCCTATTGTTTGCAAAAGTCTCTATTAGTCCCCAATGCTTGCAAATGCATTTTCAAACATTGGAGACTAATAGAGAGACTTTTACAAACAATGAGGACTAATAGAGAGACTTTTGCAAATAATGGGGACTAATAGAGAGACTTTTACAAACAATGAGGACTACTAGAGAGACTTTTGCAAATAATAGAGATTAATTGAATGACTTGTGAAACAATGGGGACTATTGGTACAACTTTTACAAATAATGGGGACTAACTATGTGACTTTTAAAACAATAGGGACAATTTGTCAAAAATTTGTAAACAATAGGGACTATTTGTAAGATTTGCCCTTTAAGGTACATGGGAGAGAGAAAAAATATATATATAAAAAAAAAAAAAAAAACTCAAGCACCAGTTTGATCAAAAGCAAAAGATTGAGGACCTAAATAATTTTTAACAAATACTAAATATAACCTTATTTTTATTAGTCAAATACTATTTTTTATGTGTATCCTTAGTTGACATACTAAAAAAAAAGATAAACTAAAAAAATTGTTATTTTAGCATGCTAACTAAAAATTCTTGTAAAAAGTGGCATTTGTATGTTATTCTTAATTAGTTTATTATGACCATTACTAATAAATAATACAAGGAAGGTAAGACAGCTGAAAATTTGTCCGAACTCTTATCATTACTGGAATATCGATTAGAACCAACCGTCTTTCTTTTGTTATGTGACTATTATGATCATACTATGTGTTAAACGAGGAAGCATGTTGTTTTCAGTTAGGGTTCTAGCTAGCTTTTCTTCAATACATGCATCTGTCTATCGATCTCCCTTCTCGCATGTGCATGACCAATCCACGCAAAAACTCTTTAATGGAAGAGATAAACCTATTGGGTTTTAAACTAGAAAGTTGAACAACCAAGCTAAACAAACGGAAAATTCTTGCTTTTCGTCAACAAGCCACCAGCGTACAGTCCCATATGTTAAAAGTTAGAGTGATGACAAACATTGAATCTCATCTAGTAAGGAGGAAGACGAATCTGTGATTTTACAGATGAAGTTGCTGTAAGCTTAATTTCAACGAAGTAGAATCTAGTCGAACTAATGACAATCAACAGTGAACAAGTCAGACCTAAGAGTTGGTATGATAGTCAAGTAATGGGCTGTTGCAATAAGAAGCCTGATAGCACTCCACGGCAAAACCGGCGGAAAATTCAGTGTATATATATATATATATATATATATATAGTGGCGGACCTAAGTATTTACACTCAGGCAGTGGCGGAGCTACGTTATAAGATGTGTACACAAATGCGTACACTGAACAAATCGAAATTTGGCTCAGTGGTTAAGGAGATAAGCTTCAAATCAGTTTGGAAAGATGCCAACCCTGGTTTGATTCTTGTTATGAAATTTTTAGTGCTTCCACTCATTTTGAAAAATTATTATAATGAATGTCGCGAGCATGGATCAGAATCTTGTTATGAAATTTTTAGTGCTTACACTCATTTTGAAAAATTATTATAATGAATGTCGCGAGCATGGATCAAACACGCAAACCCTCCGAATTTCATTGTTTCGTTTTACCAACTGGGATATCTGAAAGTTGTCAATCTTCTCTAAGTCTCAGATGATGTAGTTGTTGTTTGCCACAATAATTGAAAAGCCAACCCAGGTTCAAACCTTTATGGAATTTTTGGTGCTTTACACTCATTTTTCAATTATCATAATACTATAAATTATAATTACTTATTTTTTTCTCTTTTTATATGTTTATATTTTTTTAATTGCTAAAATGTGCTTAATATGTATTAGTTTATATATAGATTAAAGTATACAAACCCTTGGTTATTCACTATATTACTATAATGCATGTCCTGACCCCCGATCTCTGAATCTACGCTATTGAACTTTTGGTTACTAGCCAGGCACTGGGTGCCTACACTGACCTCTAGCACCTGGCTCCGCCCCTGCACTCAGAGTGTATATTCGTACAGTGAGAGAGTTAAACATGTATACAAAGTGTCAAATATAATAATTTTTTTATTAAAAAAAACCAAAAATCAAAGATTTTTTATTTTTTTTCCTATATATATATACATACACGTGGAGCTGCAGTCGGTTGCTTCGGTCAATTTCTGGGGTTTTTTTCTCCGTCGTAATAAAGGTGAGGACTGCGTTGTGAATGTAATTGCCCGGCACGGCTCGACCACTCCCAGGCAAATTTTCTACAGAAAGATCCCAACTTTTCCTGCGTGTCCATCACAAATAATACCATGATGAAGAGTCTTTTTTTTTTTTTTTAATGTGTGTTTGTGTTTGATTTAAAGGAAAGCTAAGGTGAATTTTATATCACTTTAAACGTAAATGTGAATTAATCTCAGTATCTATCGCATCTAGAGCGAAACTCACACCACTGAAGCAAGCACCCAGTAAAGTCAACAAAAAAATTGCCCCAACTTTGTGCAGCGTGGAGTTGATAAGCTGATGGTGATTTTGGGTTTGGTTTATCGTAAATATCTCTTTCTTTTCATATTTGATTGCTATTCTCGTTGTTACAATCACCATTAATGAGACCAAAAACAAACATAGCATTTACGGTGTTTAGTGTCAAACCATAATTGTGCCGAAATGGTAGGTAAGAAAAATATTTTTTGAATAATAATAAAAATAAAAGAATACATATTCTACGAGAACTAAATTTCTCCCTTGAAGTTTCATTGAGTGATATATATAGTGAAGCCTTACCCGAGATGAGAAAGAAAGGGCTATCTTTTACTAATGAAAAAAAAATATTCCTTGCTAATGGCAAAACTAGTTTGGATCCTTCCTTTTTTCTATAAAACGTAATCTATCTAACCCAGGGACGGAGGGAGGGGGACTGGAGGGGCAACCTTCAGGAAAAAAAATATTTAATATATATTTTTTTTTAAAAATAGATTTGGGCCCCCAATAAATAGATTAAAAGTTGCAAAAATAACCTAAATGTGGGCTAGTGTTGGTGGTTGATAACAAGTGCATTCATTTGGTTGGTGAGAGTTCAAATCACCACAACTTTATGTTTTTCAGTTTTTGCCTAGTTTTATGTTTTTGCTAGTTTTTGCCTATTTGAAATAGTTAAAGGTATATGTTGTACCTTTTTTTTAGGGTGATTTTGATTGAAACCCATTCAATTATTGGTAAAGTGTGACTTAAACCCTTTATTTGTTTGAAAGTTAGAGACACACCCCTTCTGTTAAGAATTCGTTAACTTTTTTCATTAATGAAGTTGTGAAATAACTTTTATAACCTTCATCCTTCTTTGTCCCTTTTTTTCTTATTATTTTTTATTTTCCTATTCGCTTTTCTTCTCTCTCACTCCTCCCAACGCCAACATCTGCTCATCCTCTCTTTCTAACTTCAATTCCGCTAAACGTTCACAGCCTAAATAGCTTTAGACTTTAGGTTAAATATATTGAATGCATAAACATGCTTCAGATTTGAATGCAAATGGTATATATATTATAATGAGGCAAAGGAAAATCTCACAGCTAATCCAATTTCAGGCTTGATGTACCAAGATCCCAACTTTTCCTGCGTGTCCATCACAAATAATACCATGATGAAGAGTTTTTTTTTTTTTTTTTTTTTATGTGTGTGTTTGTGTTTGATTTAAAGGAAAGCTAAGGTGAATTTTATATCACTTTAAACGTAATTGTGAATTAATCTCAGTTCCTATCGCATTTATAGCGAAACTCACACCACTGCAGCAAGCACCCAGGAAAGTCAACAAAAAAATTGTCTCAACTTTGTGCAGCGTAGAGCTGATGAGCTGATGGTGACTTTGGGTTTGGTTTATCGTAAATATCCCTTTCTTTTCGTATTTGATTGCTTTTCTCGTTGTTACAATCATCATTAATGAAACCAAAATCAGACATAGCGTTTAAGGCGTTTAATGTCAAACCATAACCGTGCCGAAATGATAGGTAAGAAAAACATTATTTGAATAATAATAAAAATAAAAGAATACATATTCTACTGGAACTAAATTTCTCCCTTGAAGTGTCATTGAGTGTGATGAGGGGGATCCCAAGTTGAGATAAGCAGCCGATACCAAGCTGAGCTGAGGCCAACTCGAGCTGAGGCCGGCCCATTTAGTTAATGTCTAACCTGGATGCTGATCTGACCTCACCCCGACCCAGAAAAATCCTGACCTCTGCGCTAGCTGTCTTGATGGGACATAAAGTTGGGCCGCATTAAATGCTGTCAGATCTGAATTTAGTATAAATAGAGTTCCACCCCCACATTGAAGAGGTAACCCATCATTAAATGCTCTCAACTACTTCGCCAGCTCGGATATACTAATCATTCACATGCCTAAGGGAAAAATTTGGGTCGTCACCCCGCCTTTTTCTTTTCCTTGTACAGGTCAAGCAACCGACTAGAAGATCCAAGTCGGGTAGCCGACCTGAAAATCCAGTTCGGCGGAAGTAGCCACACAACCTTAGCTGTGAGATTCCCAACCTTGACAGTTTAGCACTGTCTGTGGGAAGAGTTCTTTTCAAACACCCTTCTTACCACTCACTGAGAAATTATCATGGTACAAACCAGAAGTCACAGCGCACCGGTAGAGGACTCGCCCAACTCGGGTAGGGACCTCAAAACCACGTAGGTGCCTTGCTAAAACCCAACCCAAATCGACGTTGGAATGAGCCAACGTATACACATAGCCTCAAAAACTAACCCCTCAACTGATGGAGACCTCAACTCCAGCCTGTCACCGGAGATGAGAATGATGCTCGAGATGTTTGAGGAACTTAAGGAATAGGTGGCCCGGTTAGCTGCGGATTCCCCGGCTCCGCAAGCAGCTACGCCACAGCCCACGCGCCCATAGTTCCGTATCCCAGTCCCGAGGCAAAAACAGGTGCAAGACGATGAGGACTTTCTGGAGCCAGTGGCAAGACCCGAATAGGCGAGAGAAAAAAGAGCGGCACATGCCGACCCCGAGCAGGCCAAGACCACGGCTGCCATAGCCAAGGTCATTAACTAGATTGGTGTAAGCCCACTCTCTCCCGATGTACTAGCCACGCCGTTACCCACTGGCAATCGGATGCCCAACTCGGCAGTCTATAATGGGGACGGAGACCCCGCCAGCCACTTATTCAACTTTAATCACCACATGACTCTGTATGATATGACCAACCTCATAAAGACGAAGACATTCCCAACCACCCTTGTTGGCAATGCCTTGGACTGGTTCTAGAAACTTTGTCCTGGCTCTATTGTAAGTTTTCATCAGCTGGCGGAGGCTTTCATGTCCCGCTTTAAGGGAAACCGGCAAGCTACTTGGCATACATCATCGCTGCTATCGGTGAAGCAACACAGAGGAGAAGTTTGAGGGTTTATACGGCCCGATTCAATGAAGAGTCCCTTAGAATCCCCAACCTAGAGGACTCCATGGCATTGATAGCTTACCAAAGTGGGCTCAGGTTGGGCCCCCTCATATCCTCCTTGGGCATCGACCCCGTGGATACTGTAGCCGAGCTGATGGTAAGAGTAGAATGGTACATACACTCAGAAGAAATCCATCAAGCGAAGAGGGATGATGACAAGGAAAATGAAGCCGGCAAGAAGGGAGATGTCTCCCGTGGCCAACCTGGGAGAAAGAACCAAAATGACCGAGGTAAGCAACCCTAGCAGCCGAAGCAGAACCCCCGATTCACCATGTTCACTCCCCTCAACACCTCGAAGGAACAGATCTTGATGGAGATCCAGTACCAGAACCACTTGCCTCCAGCACCGAGGATGAAAGGCCGACTTGAGATGCGCAATAAGACCTAATATTACTGCTACCATATGGATTACGGCTACACCACCGAGGAATGCTGTGACCTAAAACAGGAGATCGAGGCACTGGTAGCCCGAGGCTACCTTCGGAGGTACATAGATCAAAAGCCAACCCGGAATCACAACCAAGTAAGGGAGAGAGAAAGAAGTCCGCCCAGGCAGCAGGTCGGGGGCAGGCATTTGGCAGTGATTGAGACCATCGTAGGAGGGTTGGCGTCGGGCGGGGAGACCTCGGCTGGTAGGAAGGGTTATGTGAGGGCTGGAAGAGAGTACGGGCTAGTGCAGGGTCCAGCCTTGGAGATGGAGAAACTCACTTTCTCCTCAGAAGACTTGGAGGGGTGATACTGCTCCACGATGACCCGTTGGTGATCAGCACTAAAATAGCCAATTTCACTGTGAAAAGGCTGATGGTAGACACCGGAAGCTCAGCAGAAGTCTTATTCTTGAGTGCATTCGAGCATATAGGGTTA
This sequence comes from Ehretia macrophylla, assembly GCA_037974665.1. Taxonomy (NCBI): domain Eukaryota; kingdom Viridiplantae; phylum Streptophyta; class Magnoliopsida; order Boraginales; family Ehretiaceae; genus Ehretia; species Ehretia macrophylla. The sequence goes on along the minus strand of CM075781.1, from coordinate 41,437,917 downwards.
GACCGGAGCTGACTCAGGCCGTTGAGGGGCACCATGGCTGGCTTCACAAGGCATGCCCACCGAGCTAAAAGGGTTATCAATCTCCCATTAACATTAGAAGATGGGGACAAGCGGGTTTCGATGCAGGCCAACTTCATCGTGATGGATTGCCACTCCACCTACAATGGGATCTTAGGTCGGGTGGCAATTAACTACTTCAGAGCCGTTCCTTCTACATAACATCAGGACTTGAAGTTCCCGACCCCGGGTGGCATGGCTACCATCCGAGGAACCCAGCTCTCGGCTCGGGAGTGCTATGAAAATTCCTTTCAACCCAAATATCAGGTTGGCTGGGGACCAGATTTGCCCGAAAAAAAGAGGGAGCCCGGCAAAAGCCTTTCAAAAGGTGGAGCTTTCTGAGGAAGTAAAGAGAGTAAAGATTGGGAGTGAGCTCCTTAATGATCTCAAGAAAGGTATAAGTCAATTCATCCTAGAAAATGAACATATATTTGTATGGTCTGCTTTTGACATGATAGGTATTGCCCCGGGTGTGATTGAGCATCACCTGAATGCCGACCCAAATCACTATCCGGTAAAGCAAAAGTGTAGGCACTTCCATTATGATAAGCAACAAATCATAGCAGAAGATGTTGGTAAGTTGGTGGACACCGACCACATAAGGGAAATCCAATACCCGACCTGGTTATCCAACTAGTGGCCAAGTCCTCAAGTGGATGGAAACTGTGCATTGACTTTACCGACCTCAATAAGGCCTGCCTTAAGGACTGCTTTCCCCTACCTCGGATTGATCAGATGGTGGATGCCACCTCCAGGTTCGAGCTACTTTATTTCATGGATGCTTTTAAAGGCTACAACCAGATTAAGATGGCTCCCGGAGACGAAGAGAAAACTGTCTTTACTACCGATAAAGGTCTCTACTACTATAAGGTCATGTCTTTTGGCCTCAAGAATACTGGAGCAACCTATACTAGGATGGTGAACAAGGATTTCAAAAATTAGATTGGCCGAAATATGGAGATCTATATAGATGATATGTTGGTCAAGAGCAGGAGGATGGAAGACCATGTGACCGACCTGGTTGAGGCCTTCGCTGTAATGAAGCACTTTGGGATAAAGCCGAACCCAGAAAAGTGCACATTATGTGTCAAGGTAGGAAAGTTCTTGGGTTTTATGGTCACAGCCTACGGAATAGAAGCCAATCTGGAAAAGGTTTAGGCGATTCTAGACTGGGTACCATTGACCTGCGTGAAAGACATCTAGGTGCTCACAGGCAAGGTTGTAGCGCTGAGCAGGTTCCAACAAGTATGCTCATTTGTTCAAGATATTGAGAAATCCTAAGAATTTTGAATAGACTGAGGAATTCCAAGACGCCTTTCGAGAGTTGCAAAGGTATCTAGCTTTACCACCCCTGCTATACCGACCTGAGGTGGGGGAGGAGCTGATATTGTATTTGGCATGCTCGGTGATAGCAGTGGAGACGGCAATGGTCCGAGAAGAAGGAAAGGAGCAGAAGCCGGTCTATTATGTCAGCAAAACCTTGCAAGGGGCGGAGGCGATGTACTCCTCCTTGGAAAAACTCGCCCTCGCGCTCATCACGACAGCTAGAAAGCTGAAGCCATACTTTGACGCCCACCCAATTAAGGTCATGATAGATGCCCCACTTAAGTCCATCATGCACAAGCCAGAGGCGTCAGGTAGGCTATTGAAATGAGCAATTCGGTTGAGTCAATTTGACATCACTTACCAACCCAGAACAGCTATCAAAACCTAAGCCATAGCGGACTTTGTGGTGGAATGCACTGGCCGAGCCAAATATAACCCAGAAGATGTGTGGAAGGTCTATGTGGATAGAGCTTTGGGGAAGTCAGGTAGTGGAGCCGGGGTGGTCATCCTGGACCCGACCCAACACGAGCATCAATACTCCCTCAAGCTCGCCTTTTCGGCATCCAACAATGAGGCTGAATATGAAGCGGTGATTGCGGGGTTGAAAATTGTGGCTCAGCTCGGGGCACAAGCAGTCGACCTAAACACTGACTCTTAATTGGTCGCCAGTCAAGTATCTGGAGAATTTGAAGCCAAGGACAATGGCATGATGGCCTACCTTAACAGAGTTAAAGACTTGGCCTCAGAGCTCAAGAGGTTTACAATATAGCAAATTCCGAGATAGGAAAATATGAAGACTGACACTCTATCCAAGTTGACCTTGGGAGAAAACAGACTTGCACTAGTCCATATGGAAGAAGTCTCCGAACCTAGTATTCAGTTAGGAAGGCAAGCCGTAGCTGAGCTCAATTTAAGCCCAGATTGGACTAAACCAATCGTGGACTATTTGGAAGGGGTATAACCTTGGAAGATGAAAAGGTAGCTCGGAAGCTAATGAAACAAGCCTCAAGGTTTATCATAATAATTGGGCAACTCTACAATAGAGCCTATACTTGGCCTCTCTTAAAGTGTGTCAGGCCCGAGGAAGGAAACTATGTACTCCGAGAGATCCATGAAAGGATATGTGAAAACCACTTAGGTGGCAAGGCACTGGCTCGGAAGGCATTAAGGTAAGGCTATTTTTGGCTAACCGTAAAACAAGATGCCAAAGAGTATGTAAAAAAGTGTGATACCTACCAAAGGTTTGCCAATGTACAGAGAAAGCCAGCAGTAGACCTGATGGTGATGATAAGCCCGTGGCCATTCTATCAATGGGGGCTGGACATCATTGGTCCATTACCAACCAGTGTTGGTTAGAAGAAGCACGCCTTCATAGCTGTAGATTACTTCACCAAATGGCCTAAGGCTGAAGGTGTTGCTAAGATAACAGAGAAAACAGCTTGGGATTTCGTATGAAAAAATATCATTTGCCGATTTGGAGTACCAAAGGTCATCATCACCGACCACGATAAACAATTTGATAGTGCATACTTTCGAGGCAAATGTGCTGAGATTGGGATCGACCTCAGATTTTCATCTATTGTTCACCCTCAAAGTAATGGCCAAGTTGAAAGGACTAACCAAATCATTTTGCAGGGTCTGAAAACCAAGCTGAAGGAAGTGGAATGCCAGTGACCATCGATTTTTCCCGAGGTGCTGTAGGCACAGCGAACCACCACCAGATCAGCAACAGGAGAATCTCCATTCTAGCTGACCTTCGGTACTCAAGCAGTGCTGCCAGTGGAGATCGGGTCTCCAACTAGTAGAACCCTCCATCACGACCCAATAATAAATAAAGCCCTAATTCGGGAAGAGCTCGACCTTACTGAAGAGCTCCGAGCCAAAGCTCAGACCAAAATATTGGCCAGCAAAGCCGCTATACAAAGAGCCTTTGCCAGGCAGGTCAAACCTAAGCCTATTAAGGTTGGCGACCTCGTCCTCATAAATGCTATCTTCTTTCTGCGCTCGGATAACAAGCTCTTGCTGACCAGGGATGAACCGTACTAAGTCGTGAAAGAAGTCCAACCTAGGACCTTCTATCGCCGTGAAAAATACGAGAAGCAATTGAAGAAGGCATGACACGCAAAACACCTGAAGAGATATTTTGTCTGACAGACCCCAAGCCAGAAACTTTTGTAACGACCCCCAAGCAGGGGACTGTTGTAACGGCCCTCGTGCCAGAAACCTTTGTAAGCATCCCCCGAGCTGAAATCTTTTGTAAGCAGCCCCAGAGCCGAAATCTTTTGTAAGCGGTACCCGAGCCGAAATCCTTTGTAAAGGCCCTGAGCCAAGTATGCCACGTATATAATTTCAATACATCATGTTCTGCATAGCAGTGTGAGACCCGACCCGGGCCCAAGCACCTAAGCTATTGAGTTCTTGCAAACTCGGATTAACGCAATGGTCATGCTTAATTATGAGCTAATAATCAAGTATATCAGCTCGGACTGGTTCCAGCTCAGTTCTAATCAATGGCAGATTGATTCACTTCACTAGTTCGGATTAAAGTCCAACTCAGTATTAACCGGCCTCGGTTCGGTGCATTTGTTTGGGTCTAAGCTCAAACTTCACATTAGTCAATATTAGTTTAACCCATTTTAAATCGAACTGACGAGTCTAGGGCGGCAACTATTATACAGTTGTCCAATTATCCAGCTCGGATTAGGATGAAAGTTCATTAATCACGTCTAACTCGATTCTTTACATAAAGATCAATTACTTAAGTTTGAAAGGCCTATTATGGTTGGTCTGACCCCACTTACTTAAGAAAATTTGCGAAGGTAAAAGTACACTTGTACGAACTCGAATGAAACGCAATTAAAATATCAAAAAATTCATCATTAATTCGAAAGTAAAATTATAAAGCCCGACCCGGGAGAGATTACAAAATTCATTTAGGTGCAGCGGTAGAGGCAGTAGCGTCGGCTTCATCCCTGACCTGGTCTATACCCTTCTTGATAAAGTCCATCACCTCTTGGGCTTGGGACGTAAGATCGGCGGGAAGCTCAGGAATCTCCTAGAATTTCGGCGGTGGAGCCTCAAATATTTCGATGTAATCATTATTAGAGGTGGGAAGGAAGGTCTTCGCTCTCTCCCAAGCCGCGACTTGGCCTCGGAAGTAGTTATCCTGCTCGGCGTTCTAGGCTATTATCCTGCCTTCGGCAGCCACCCATTCCACGGCCTCCTCATTGGACTTGTAGGCTTCCACTGCCTTCTCTTCTTGAGTACCGACCCAATCCAAGAGCTCCTGGAGCTTTGCCTCGGTTTCGCGCTTCTCCAACTGGTAACGTTCTACGTCTTTGGTCGTGGCCTGACATCGGGATTTCTCTGCCTCGAGCTCCTTCTTCAACCGGTCAATCTCCGCTGTATCTGCCTTGTACCTTTGAGGGGCCTCTTCCCTCTAGGACTCGAGCTCAGCTTGGGCATCAGCCCATCGCTGCTCAAGCTCGACGCAGTAGACCTAGACCTTGGTGAGGAAGCTGGGGACTGAGAGAACATGGGAATCTGCCTGCACAAAGGGCAACAAACATGGTCAGCCGAGCCAACAAACCTGGTCAGCCGAGCGAACAGACCTGGTTAGCTGAGCCAATAGACCTTACCATACATAACCGAGCACAACTCACCGTGATGACGATCGTCCTCAGGTCGAGTGAGAGCTACTCCGCTGGGACCCCTGCTAGCTTAGGGTCACGGGCAACTTTAGCTGCCTCCACGAAATCTTTGTTGGGAGGAATCATCTCTGCGGCCTTGCCCTTCCCGGAATATTCCGTCCGAAGCTGCTTCCTATTGTCAGACGGGAGGCCGAGCGCTCTTGGATCACTATGCCCTAGCTCGATCGCTTAGACAGGGGTGACCCGGAGGTCCCCTTGAAAGATACCTCAATGCCAACCTCTCGAACTTGGCCGCTAGACCACTGCCTCTGCTTTTGCGTAACGGCAGGACCAAAACCAGACCGAGCCGAGCTGTCACCGTTGGCCTCGGCCCTCCTCCTCCTCTGGGCATAAGCGAGCTTTTCAATCTCAGTCATATCTGCAAAAGAAAAGGGAAAAAGAAGTGAGAGATGGTCGAGAATCAATCTAAGAATAGTAACAACAGTCAGGGTGATGGGGAGGTCAGGCATTGATCTCGAGGACTGACCCTATTCTGAACTAGACGCCTCATCTTCTTTGGGCTCGAGAAGAAGGTGAGGATGCTTCTTTGTCAGGTCGGGCTCTATCCCGAACAACCTTGAATCCTTGATCATTTCCCATTTCAACACGCTATCAATGTTTATCAACATTCCCGACTTAGGTCTTAGCATCCCGACTTCCTCGAGTTCCGTGTTTGAAAACTTGGGGTCGTCGTTCACATTCTTCTTCAGAGCGAGAGTCCAATCCGTTTTGTACCCCAAGTTCACAGCCGGCTCAACCCAATAGTAATCACTGTGCCAACCCTTGTTGGAGGAATGCCACTTGGTGAATATGGCATTACCTGCCCGAGCTACGAAATGGAACCACCCAGGCTGCATCGGGTTAGGCTTACACATGAAGAACTATCTAAACTAGCACAGGGTTGGCTCTATTCCCTTCTCGAAGTAGAACACATAAAACACCACCACTATAACCCAACCATTAGGTGACATCTGACTTGGACTGAGCTCAAAATAGCTCAAGATGCTGGAGATGAAATCAAGGAATGGAAGTTGAATAACATCAAAAGTGAGGTCATAGATGGTGAAGTAATCGGGAGGAGGATAGCAAGCGGACTAATGTCGACCCAGAACCTTCAACTTGTAGTGTTGGTCCACCGATCAATTCCTTAGCCTGGCGTTGGCCATCTGTACAGTAGAATGGCTCTCGCGCTTACAACAAATGAACAATTGCTCAATCTTCTTACCCCGACCTGAAGAAACGCTGGCTGTGGCCGAGCTCCGGGGAAGGGAGGGGAGGGACTACCCTTACTAGGATCACTTCAATCGGCTCCACCGTGGAAGCCTAATTATGTACTCCTATGGTATCTCAACTCTCTCCAACTGGTTTAAAAGCGACCCATCTTCCCTGTCTCACATTTCTCCTAGGTCAGCCAAAGGATCCTCTTTAGCCTCCTCCTGCACTCGCCTGATCCCAATGACTTGGCAATCGTTGTTACTCTCCTTAGGCTCAGATTGTCGGGCTGACCCTTGAGATACACTGGTGCTATCATCACCCCGACCTACATCTGAGGTGGATTCCGAGCTCGATGGATTCTCATCCTTTCCGTAGGATCTCACCTCTATCACTTGGAAATCTTCTGACTCCGACCTCTCCATCCTGTCTACAAATTAAAATATATGTACAGGAATATCTAAAAGGAGTCGGGACGTACCTACGGCTCTAGCTGTGGAAGATGACCCGACCTAGTTGACTCCGAGGTAGTGGATTTCGAGATGAATATCCCGAGCAGATCACTTGTCGAGCTAAAATGTCCGACCACTCTGGCTGCCGACCTAAAGTTCTTATTTATTCGTAAGCAAAGTGTGAAATGAATCTCGGACATCATGGCCCTATTTATAGGCAACTACTGTAACCGCCTCGGGAATCCCAAGCGTCACTTCTTGTCATAATTTTTGGGTGACGTGTCAGCCATTTGAAGGACGTACTTTGCTGACGTGGCCCCCTTCCCTAGATGGGGTCGGGAACCTCCACCTCAGGAACAACTCCCAAATCCAAATCTTACCACTCGATCTTGACTTAGGGAGGGAGAGGAGGGGGAAATGGGGGATTGACTAGGGGGATCGCGAGCTAAGGTAAGCCGCCGACACCAAGCTGAGCCGAGGCCAACCCGAGCCAAGGCTGACCTATTTAGCCAATGTCCAACCTGGATACTAATCCGACCTCACCCCGACCCAAAAAAACCTTGACCTCTACGCCAACTGCTTTGATGAGACATAAAATTGAACCGTATTAAATGCTGTCAGATCCGAATCTAGTATAAATAGAGCTTCACCCCCACATTTCAGGGAGAACTCATTATTAAATGCTCTCAGCTACTTCGCCAGCTCGGACATACTAATCATTCGCATGCCCAACGGGAAAATTCGGGTCATCACCCTGTCTTTTTCTTCCTTTTCCTTGTGCAGGTCAAGCAGCCGACCCGAAGATCTAGGTCGAGTAGCTAACCCGAAAATCTAGCTCGGCGAAAGTAGCCACACAACTTTAGCTGCGAGATTCCCAACCTCGACAGAGTAATATATATAGTAAAGCCTTACCCGAGATGAGAAAGAAAGGGCTATCTTTTACTAATCAAAAAAAATATTCCTTGCTAATGGCAAAACTAGGATTATGAAAGGGAATCCATATGTATATTGATAAACAAGGTGCTCAAATTATGACTGAACTTATAACTTCTTACCTGCAAGTGCTCGATTGCTAGATCTTTGTTGGGCTCAGGAACTTTATTCCAAGACATATGGTTTATTGGGCAAAACTCTGCATTTCTAGCAAAAATTCCACACATACTCTCAAATACAGCCTTGTTGGGCCCGACTGCTTGGCCATCAGTGTTAAAGAATCTTTAATTTCTCTTTCATATTCCATAACCTCTTAAGCTTTGTTGGCCCTCTTTTCTTAGGCCGGCTCGGGGCATCTAAACAAGTGGCATAATTTAAAAGATCAGTAGAATAATAAGTATTATAAAGTTCATATTGAAATGAAGCTAAGTAAAACTATAAAGAATCACCATCAAGGTTAGATGCACTATAATCATCAACATCAGGTGAATCTTCTTCAACATTCGAAGAAGATGCTGCAGTAGGGTTTGGTCTTTTTCTAGTCATCTTGTCAAAAGTGACATCAAAACCACAAGCTGCTTAATTCACAAAAGGGGCTTTTTCGTTTGCAATACAAAATTTTGAAGAATAGCAACGGCATAAAATTTTGCAATACAATGAAAGCATGAACAAACAGCAGAAAAATCATTTATTTCCCTTTCTTATGTGTAAACAAGAGAGGACCATACTAACAAGACAATAGAAACATCTCATCGAGCTAGAGTCTACAGTAGTATCAGCCACAATTAGAATGAACAAAAACAAAGAACTTTTAACGATTAAAAAGGAAAATGCAATGAGACAAAAAAATAAAATGAACTTTTAACGATTAAAAAGGAATTTTTAAATATTGCTCATCATTCCCTGCTTTTCATAATAAAACACATTTCATTATAATTGGTCATCATTCCCTGCTTTTCAATATCATGCAGATTATAACAAAGATATTGAAAGTGGATTTATATATAAATTAGGGCTAAATAATGTATACATGTATGTATAGATTGAGAGAATAGTAAAGCATTACGCGTGGTTGAATCTTCTTCAAAAAGGTTTCGAGTACGATTGTCATGAATAATCCAAACGCTGAAAGTAATGCAAATCAGAAATAATCCAAATGCTGAAAGCAATGCGAATCAAGTACTCGAATTAGATAAAAAATTAATTAGATAAATACTAATTCAGAACACTATCCAATTTCTTCAGCAAAAAAAATCATAATTAAAAATTACTTAGATAAGTTTAATATATAAATTTCATCTAAAATAGCAAAAAATTCATAATAAAAAAAATATAAGAAAAAGAAAATCGCACCTCAAATTAATTAGAGTAAAACTTGAACCTCAAAAGCTTTCTCCTAAATTTGTTGAATCACTTGAAGCTTTGATATATTTGAAGCTTACGGTGAGATTAGAGTGAATGAAAATATAATGTGAGCGAGATGAAAAGCTTATGGTGAGATTAGCGATTTTGTTTTTTTTTTTTTTTCTGAGATGAAAAGTTTTTGGTGGGAAATGAAATCTTTTTTGAGGTGAAAAGTTTTTGGTGGGAGATGAAAAGTTTTTGGTGAGTTTCGAGTGAGTGAGGTGAAAAGTTTTTGGTGGGAGTTTTTAGAGAAACTAGGGGCGCATACCTGGTTTGGTGAAATATTTTTTTTCTTTTTTCATATTCTCAAGTAGGAATGGCAATAGGGCAGGGGAGCTATCCATATGCCCCGCCCCGTCACTTAAAAAGTTCCCCTATCTCCCGCCCCGTCCACGTATTCTATACCCCGACTCCCTCTCTCGAATCCCCGTAAAGAATGGGGATTACCCATGGGGTTTTAATTATTTTTTTAAAACCTTAAGAATTAGAGTTAATTTGAATCATGTAACTTCAAAATATAAATTAAAGTTATACTAATGATAAATATAAATATAGTTTTTAAATAAAGTCTAATATTAAATATTCTCGCATTTAAATAGTAAAAATAATATTATAGTAATTGAGACTCAAATATTTAAAATAAAATTTGTCTTAACCAGTGTGTATGAAAACTATAATTGAAAAATAACATTTTTTTGTGCTAGTGAGATTGCATTGATTATTATAATTTTTTTTGATATTGCATGTCACATATAATATTAATTGCAATTCTTTAAAATTCATCTTTAGTTATGTTACTTGAAGCTTTTTGAAGTGCAACTGAAATAACTAACAAATATCTTAATTCACTATGAACAATAGTAAAATTGAGGTATTTATGTCAAACAATAGCAAATCTCAAGTTAAGGTATGAAGTAATTTTAAGAATAATTATAAAATCATTTCAAAAAATCTAAATTTTCATTTCCATTTTATAAAACTTTCTTTAATGTTATTTTTTATACTTTAGTATGTATAGTTTTAATACATATATAATACTAAAATAATAAAAATAACTATCTATATATACGGGGCGGTGGGACGGGTACACGCAATCCCTGATGAAAATTAATGTCTAATTGAAAAGCAAAAAAAAAAAAAAACCTCAATTCTTAATTAACTTACTTACAATGGTCAATTGATCAATGATGTTAAATTTGTTTTCACATTTCTATTAAATCATTTTAATCACAAGACTGAAATGCTACTGTTGAAAATTAAGTGATACTTATCTCAATCTTTTGAGTACAAATTATTGTACTTATATAAATGACAAGGGTCATAGTACCATAAGTGCAAACAAATATCTCGTATTAATAAATTATGAATTTCAGAATCGAAATATAAAATTTTGATTTATTCTATCTAAAGTAGATTCATTTTAAGATGAAATCACACCTAAATATATTTAATAATAAGGAATCATTAAGGAGTTACATTACATTACAAGTATAAAAAATTAATAAATTATGAATTTCTGTTATTTTTCATCATGTGATGATAATCATTAATAATTAAGACAACTTTGTTTGTATGTACAACTTATTTTAAACAGTGACTCAGCATAAAAAAATGTAAGAGCTAAAGCGAGAAGATGATCTAAATGCCATCGCTACAATCTTAGAAGTTATGTACCATCTTTTAACAAGCAATTTAACCTACATTTGTTGCACAAAATCACATAACAAATCTTCATTAATGTCATTTCGTAGCCAATCACTTTCTTCTAACTCTTGGCATTCGTAAGCACAGCTGGCAAACACAGTGGCAAAATCATAATCATCATTGTTATCAACAACCGTTGATGAAGCCTCATCACCGAGATCAAACACATCTCTAGGAATTGTTTTTATCACGACTTGCCATTCTGGATCTAAAGGATCCTGCACATAGAAAACTTGTTGAACTTGTGATGGTATAACAAATGGCTCATGAGTAATACGTTCCCCCGTATGTGACAATCATGAGAAATTGACCATTGTAAACTCATATTCATCTTTCTTCACTCCTCTACCATGTGTTACATCAGCCCAATTACATCGAAAAAGCACAACCTTAAATTGTCTAGAGTAATCTAACTCAATTATATCTGTAAGTTCACCAAAATATTCAACTTCTCCTTCTACAAGATTCGGATCTCGGGCAAAAGCAATGCTTGGCGTCATTGACGTTAAAACAACTCCATAATTTTGTGTTCTTTTCCCTTTATTCCAATCTTTTGTATGAAACTTAATCCCATTTCGAACAAAGCCCTTAAACCTTTTTATAATTGCACATGGACCCTTAGAAAGACATCTGATTTTAGTTGGTACATTCTCGTAACCCAAATCCAATACATGTGATATTGAAAAAAGACTTTTAGTAAATATAAGTTTGATCATAGCTTCTATTGCACACAAATTTTAAAAACATAAATTTATATACTTACATGGGTTTTAAACCATGCATGAAATTCTTTTGCAACCAAACTTTGCAATGCACTTGAATTATTACCATATCTTTTAGGACGGTACTTTCGGATCTTGTACTTTTAAAATTTTCTGCACAAAATAACAAATGTCATTAATTAATATCACATATATAAATTTGATGTAAATATATGAATACATTGAAGTAGGTAAAACAAACAACTCAATCCACAAATGGTTTTAGTTCATCCATATTTAACAAGACATATTTATGTGCTTACACCAATGATAAATCATCCAACTCGTTAATCTTAGGTGCTCCAATAGCTTTGCCACCACTAGAAAGCAAATATTTATCTCTTTCTATAGGATCAATATCATTATTTCGGCGTGGACGATTGAACACTGTTTCTATGCCATCAAAATATCTAGAACAAAAAGTGATACCCTATTCTGCAATATAGCCCTAAGCAATTGAACCTTCTGGATTAGCTCTATTGCCAACATATTTTTTGAATACTTTCAAACACCTATATGTGAAAAATGATTACATTAAGCTATGTGAAATTATTAATTAATATTTAATATGAAAAAAATACCTTTCAACTGGGTACATCCATCTAAATTGAACTGGACCAGCAATCTTTGCCTCTTCTGCAAGATGAATGACCAAATGAACCATGATAGTAAAAAATGAAGGAGGAAAACATCTGTCCATGTCGCATAATAGTATTGCCGCACGAGACTTCATATTGTCCATGTCTCCAATATCAAGTGTCTTAGAACATATGGCCTTGAAAATGCTACTTAGTTCAATTATGAGCTTTGTCACTTGTTTGGTCATAGATGAGCGCAATGCAACAGGAAGTAGGTCTTGCATCAAAATGTGATAATCATGAGTCTTGAGAGATAGTAGTTTTCTATCCTTTATATTGATACATCTTGACATATTTGATGCATATATATCGGGCACTTTCACATCTTTCAATACTTTGAGAAATATGTCTTTCTCTTTCCTAGTCATCGAGTAAGATGCAGGAGGAAAAAACTCTTTGTCATTGGCTAACTTCACAGGTTGAAGTTGGGGCCTTATTTTCATGTCTTCCAAGTCATAGCGTGCCTTTGGATCATCCTTACTTTTTCCTTTGATATTCAACAATGTCCCAAGCATATTTTCTCAAACATTTTTCTCGATATGCATGACATCAAGATTGTGACGCAATGTATTGAACTCCCAATAAGATAATTTAAAGAAGATACTTTTCTTTTTCCACAATGTTGATTCGCTAGCATCCTTGTCACCCTTCTCCGTTTGTTCCTCATCAAAACAATCATCTTCAATACTTGTTCTCTTTCTTTTAGATGTAGTTGCCTCATTCTTCATACTTATTCTGTACTCATCAATAAAACTAAGCCCTTTTAACTGCTTCATAGCATATAACCCAGATAATGTCTTAGGTGCCATTCCCCATTCCTTAGTACCATCAAAATATTGCTTTTGTTCACGATACTTGTGTAAGTCATTTAACCAGCAACGATGCCCTAAATAACAAAATTTACCACCATTTTTTAACCACCTTGATTGCGTCTTATCTGCACAACATGTATATGCATATTTTCCTTTGGTGCTCCAACCTGATAAATAAGCATAGGCAGGAAAGTCATTTATAGTCTACATCAATGCAGCTCGCATAAAAAACTTTTGTTTACTTGTTGCATCGTATGTTTCGATTCCATCTCATAATTCTAACAACTCATCTATAAGTGGCTGAAGAAATATATCAATTTTATTTCTGGGGGCCTCTTTCCCTAGGATAATCATTGACAATATAAATGAAGACTGTTTCATACATATCCACGGGGGCAAATTGTATGGAATTAAAATTACAAGCCATATGCTGTACGCATTACTCATCAATCCAAAAGGATTAAAACCATCACTGGTTAATGCAAGTCTAACATTCGAAGGATCAGAAGCAAAATCAGGATATCGATAATCAAAATCCTTCCACGCTGATGAATCCTCAGGATGCCTTAAAAATTTGTCCTTCGTACAACCCTCGTCGTGCCATCTCATTAAAGATGATGTTTTCGAGGAGATGTACAACCTTTGAAGCCTCGGGATCAATGGAAAATATCTCAAAATTTTAGCAGCAACCTTTTTCTTCTTACATCTTCCACTAACCTTATTGTTTTCTTGCCAACGAGATGAATTACAAACATAACATGATTGTTGCGATTCTCTAACACCCCTATACAACATACAATTATTTGGGCATACATGAATCTTTTCATATCTCAAGCCCAATGCATTTGTCATCTTCTTAGCTTCATAACAAGATTTAGGCATTCTTGAATGAGGAAAATGGTCTTTTAAGAATTCAAGAAGCTTATCAATTGATTTCTTTGTCCATTTGTTATCACATTTTAAGTGCATTAGTTGGACCGTGAATGACAATACAGTTGTTTTGGAACCAGGATATAGTTCTTGGTTGCCTTCTTCAAGAAACTTAAAAAAATTCGAACCTTCTTCACTAGGTCCATTTTCAAAGTGATTGTGATGTCCAACCTCAACATCAACATCAACATCAACATTAACATTAACATCATCCTCATCTCCACAATTTTCTTCACCCTCTAAACATTCATTTCTTAAATCCGATTGAATTCCAAATGCATCCCTCACTAAATCATCCATATTGCATCGACTTTCAAATGAATCAATTATTGGTGGCTCTACATTATCAAGAGGTTACACGTCTCTATTTTTAACATATTCTCCATAACAAGTCCATGTGGTATACCCATCAATCATTCCATGACATACCAAATGTTCTTTTACTATGTGTCGAGATTGCAATAGACAATTGACACACCAGACACAAGGGCACAAAATCTTTTCTTTTGAACTATGAGCGAATGCAAAATCAAGAAAGCTCTCGACTCCATTGACATACTCAACGTTATATCTTGGCTTTCTAATCCAACTTCTATCCATTCAATGATAGTGTTACTATAATATGAAACCAAAAAAATAATAAATTAGATAAAGCTTTTTTTTCCCTTATATTTATCAATAACTTTCAGTTAAATACCTAAGTAGCTATGAATTAAAAATCATGTAATATAATTGCAAATTGATAAGAAATCTTAAAAGTATATAGTGAACAAAAAAAATCAAAATTTAAAAGTGCAAGGGACTAATGTCAAATCAAAATTCATAGATGTTGTGTGTGTGTGTGTGTAGATATACATATTGTTTATACCCATACCCATATATATATAATGAAAATTGTGTATAGATAAATACATTGCGTTGGGTGTTAAGTATGTGCAGACCAATGGCGGCATTTTTAAAAGCGCCGCCAAAACTAACAATAGCGGTGTTTCTGGGAAAAACGCTGCTAATGTATATTCTATAATGCCAGCGTTTTACAAAAAAACGCCGTAATTTCCTAGGCGATATTGGCGGGGAAGTACCCGCCATTTTCCAAGCATACTTTTCACGGCGCTATGTAGTAGAAGTGCCGATATTTCTTTATAATAGTGGCGTTTTCCACCTAAACGCTGCTAAATACCTAGTGCTTATTTTCATAGGCGGCATCTATCTCAAACGCCGCCAAAAGTTCGCCGTCAAAGCTTCCCATTTCTTGTAGTGAATGAAAAACACTATCAAAATCAATAATTCTAGTAGCTTCTTTGATGTACTAATTACCCCCCGATAGGGTAGGATGATGCTCTCCCATTTCATCTTATCAATTTTACACACTTTTAAACAAAAAACAAGCAACTCCTTTGATGAACTAAAGTCTAAAGTTAGTTAAATTGTGAATGGTTGGCCGAAACTAAGAAAAAGAGAGGATGATTAGAAACGGCATGGTGGAAGGTTATAGAGAGAGAAAAGGGGAAAAACAAGATGAAAGAGGAAAATAAAAAAGCTAGAAAAAAAGGGACAAAGAATAAAAATGAAGGTTACAAAAGTCATTTGATAGCGCTTATAATGGAAAATTAACGGATCCCTAATAGAAGGGGTGTGTCTCTCATTTTTAAATAAATAAGGGGTCTAAGTCACACTTATCAAGAGTTGAAGGGGTCTGAGACAAAATAGCCCCTTTTTTATATAAAAAACTATCATTTTCTTCTCAATTCTCAAGTTTATTACTTTAGCAATTTTTATCTTCTCTCAAGTCTACCCCAAATGATAGTTTTTTATATAAAAAAAGGTACAACATATACCTTTTAACTATTTCAAATAGGCAAAAACATATATATATATATATATATATATATATATAATGAATTTAAAAAAAAAGATTTTGCCCCCCGATAAATAGTGAAAAAGTTGTAAAAGTTTTCAAAATATGAGTTACCTGTGGTGGTTAGGCACAAGTACATCTATATAATTGGTGAGAGTTTGAGTTACCACGAATGTTGTATGCTATTTTTTGTTCATTTGTAGTTTTAAGTTGGTCAAAAAAATAAGAAGGAAAGGCTAAGGAAGTACTACGTAGCCACTTCTTTTTGTCAATTTTCCATTGTTGGGAAAATGAAGTACATAGGACCTACATCAAGGTTCAAAACGTGTTATTTTTTTAAAGCAATGCCTTCAATGTGTCTCGTCTCTCTGTGTTGTTGAGGTTTCTTTCGGTTGAGCATTTAAGTTTTAATTCATGTCTTTGAAATCTAGAGTGGCTTTTGAGTGAACTGTTCACTTGTGTTGTTGGAGTTTTAAAAGTATTTGAATTTTACTATGTTGGTAATTTTTAGCTTGTTGTCTCTCTTCCGGCCTATTTATTTAGTCCATACCCCGAACCCACAACCCCACCCGTTCCTTCTTCAACTCACACATACCCCACCCACTTTAATGATCCTACATCACAATTTCACCCTTATAAGTGGTGGTTTTTAAGTGCAAGAAGTTATTCCTTCTAATAAACTAGTGTTTTGGATTGGGTTTTCCATTTGGGTTTGAGTAATTACAATAGACTTTTCATTGAGTAGACTCTACAGATAGGATACTATAAGCTTGATTAAGATGTGGTAAGTTGAATACTAATAATCGAGTACCTCTGTCAGGAGGAAAACGTTAATGTTGGGCCAATGTCGATAGCTTAGCCCGACGTGAGCATCGATTCATAGAATATAATGATCCCACATTAGAATCTCACCCTTCACTACAAGAAAAATCAGTTTCGGTGAGGGACGATTCCCCTCGCCGGGCCCTCGCTAGGCCTTCATCAAAAGAGTCCCGACGAGGGGAATCGTCCATCACTGAAACCTTCGTTAGTGAATTGGGGTCTCTCACCGACCCCACGCCATTCGGCAATGGCTCAATGAGGGTCCATTTTGGCGACGACTAGGCGAGGGCAATAAGCCCTCGCCATTTTCGTCCCTCGCCATGCCTTCGCCTTTTTCGTCCCTCGCCATGCCCTTGCCTTTTTCACCCTCGCCATGCCCTCACCTTTTTTGTTTTTCTGTCGCAATGCCTTCGTTGGACCCTCGAATATTTGTCCCTCGCCGATCCCTCGCGAAGCTCTTTATAATTAGAGTACAAAATTTAAATAGCAAAATTTATAAATTTGAATTTCATATAAAAATTAAATTAATTAAAATTTGACAATCAAAATTCAATTTAAAATTAATATTACAAAATATTTTAATTACATATATGATTACAAAATATTTTAATTACATATATGATTACAAAATATTTTAATTACATATATAATTACAAAATAGCTATCCCCAAAATCTAACTTAACCCTATGCATTTGAATCTTCTCCGAAACTATTCACGAGCTTTGAATCTCTAGAAGCTCTTGTCATTGATGAACTTTTGATAGCCTTTTAGATTGAAATTTTTCCTCCTTTTGTTCTTCCTTTATCACTCAACATGAAAGATCCTAAAGGACTATAATACATATTTAGAAATAGAACTCAAATAAATAACAAAATAAAATTATAAGATAAATGAATACACAACAAACCATACATTAATGCACCAGGAGGACATTAAAAGAAAACATATAATATATCTTCTATAAAAATTATGGACACTCAAATCTACCAACTCCACATATTAGCCAAAAGATCAGACCAGGGCACATCTTAAATCATATTTCTCAAGCTATTTTCAAACTCATAACATTAAATTTTTTATTGCACAACCAAACCAAACATTCATCTCAAAAGAAAATTGACATGGTAAAGAAAGTTCAAAGAACTACTTGGTGGAACAAAGATAATCAAACATGAGCTCGCATGTATAAGGACTACCTAATTGAATATAACCAAAAGAAGATGTTGAAGATGACATGGTAAAACAAGTTCAAAGAAGCACTAGTGCAAATATACCTGAAGATCCCTTTGTTGAGCCAGAAGTTTCATCTTTTGCTCTTTATCTTCTTTCAATCTAAGAATGAATAAAACTAACCGATTACTCAGATGTACCAAAAGTGTAATTATAAGATTGCACACTTATAGAGCGAGTATTATAAAGTTAATATTTTGGGCTTTCTTTCACTTTTCCAAGTTCTGGAATGATCTTTTCTTGTAAAGAAACACAAAAGTGAATGCAAGATAACCTATAAGTAAAATAGACTATAAGTATTGCAGGATAGGAGTGCCAAAAGGAACCAAACATTAATTTAGTTATTACAGGCCACTATTCTAAGAGAACCTATTGATTAATTACATACTTTAACTTACTAACTAGAGACTATTTTATCATACTATTGTAAATTACTTATAAATTACCTACTAGTAACGAGGTTATTTATTATTATCTAGTTATTCTTATGTAGATAGTATGATAAGATAGCCTCTAGTTAGTATCATTTAACTTTGTTCAAGATCTCACTTCTTAGTTAATTACTTTGTTGAACAAGAACACCACCAAGTTAAGACCAACAAGCCAAAAACAAATAAGTAACTTACTAACATCTAGGCCTCAAATTCTAACTAATCTAACCAATCAATTTTCATTAACTCGATTTGCATTCAAGGTTCCTACACCAAGCCTTAACTATTAAACCAATTCACTTGCACTTTATAGAATCCAACCACTCACTCGTTATTAGCCAAAATACCAATTCATTACACAAACTTTAAGTTAGAATACAAGGCTAACTAGTAACACCGCATTGCCTAACACTTTATATAATAAATACAAAGCAGCTAGGGGACAAGAAGGTGCGATTGCCGGCAGTGCACTGTCAGAACTGAATCAGTGTGGCTGAAAGCCACCAATCACACACACTAGCACGTATATAACATTACTTGCTTATTCGCTTGCTTGTGAAACTATTTTGCACTTAATCTTATCAAAGTTAACACCAACTCATCCCATAGAAACCTTTTATCAAACAACACATGCTCAACTCAAAATCAATAACTAACATGTTAACAATAGCATAAGAAATGTTACAACCCTTTTGGATTATACAAAAGAGAGCACCCACATCATAAAACATGTTAAAAATTATACATTCAATTAGTTACGAGCTTTGACACATAGAGTTACAAAATTAAAGAAACTAAACTCACATAGTAAATGCAATTAACTCATGAACCCCTCACTTTATTTAGCTTCCTGCTTACGATTAGGCTCCTATTCCTTTTTGAACCCATTTTGAAAAACAAAACAAATAAAGCAAAAAAATTTCAGAAAAAAACGGTTATAAAAATTGAAATAAATCCGAAAATGAAAAAAAAATCTCGGAAATAAAAAAAAATAAAAATTACAGAAAATAAAAAATATAATAACACATACAAATCATACTTTAAATACTACAGAAAAATTAACTATATATATAGTTATATATGTATACAATATATATATATATATATATATATATATATATGTACATATATGGAAATATATAACCAAAAAAAAAACTAGCCTTGATACAAAGGGTTGAGGATGGGTTGACGGGTAAGGGGGTGGGTTCCCGGGTAGGGGGTGGGGGGTGGGTTTGCCACATTAGGGGGGAGGGTGGGTTGTAACGCTCGGGTTTATCACATCTTTTTCAATAACTATTGCATAAACTACTTGTGCATTTTATGTGCATTTCTTATTTTCTTTAATTGCTTTACTATTAGGCACTATTCACAAGAAATTTGACTATCTCGAATGTTCGATTTAATATTTTTCCTAGGTCACATGACATGTAAAAGGAATGAGGGTGTTACATGTAGTGTAAATGCATAAAGGGGAATTTTGAGGCTTTTGAGGTAATTATGGTTTAAAGTGTGATTTTATGATTTTGAATGATGGCATAATATGTTATTCTTGAGTTATATGTATTCAACGAATAAAGAAATGTAATTTAAGTTTAAGTTTAATTCAGCCATTAGAGTGGTACGATAACCTAGTTGATGTAATAGGTTAATATTATTTTAATTCAAGTATGAGCGTACTTGTCTAAAGGAATGAAGTTAGGATAACCTTTGAATTTGGAGATGTATAATTGTTTGAGTTTGTTTGTTGAGAACCAAGGCTCGGATGGCCTTGAAGAGCTGTTGAATGTGTTGGACACGGTATTGGTCTATTTGTATTCTATTTACAGGTTTTGGTTTGTCCTACAAGTAGGGAATACTTCATCCGTTTCTCTAAAATATTTGTGCCCGGGTTTGGAATTGGTTCAAGAATAACATGATTTATAAAAATCCTGATCCCGTGAAGAATTGAGGCATTACAAATAGTGTTAGATATTAATAGAAAGATTATGTCTAGATATTTCCTATAGACTCTAGGATCCTTCCCAACTAATGGTCAATATTTCTTTTGTTGAAAAATGAACCCTTATAGAAACTAAAATTGAGTTTGAATATCATCATTTATTAGTTTAGATCCTAAAGTTCAACTATTCCCATAGGAAAATTGACATCTTGTCAAATTAAAAAATCATAATCAAGTTAAGATATTATAGCTCACATATTTTTTTGCTCGATAATTATTGCTCACATATTATAATCGTCATTAAATGGAGTGGATACTTGTCTTGTCCGTTTACTTCACAATAAGTACAAAAAGAATAATAAAAATTCTTTAAACCACTCAAACTCCTATCCGATCTAAAAATATCAGAATAAACCTCACATGTTATACAGTTTACTTGCGCATGACTGGACGCTTGAGTGGTTTAAATTGCAACTCAAGAAACAAACCACCCATGTTTACTTCTCAAGGGAGGTGTAAGTTGTATGATCCCTTTCATGCTGTAGAATCACAATTAATGGGGCTCCGTCCTTATTGATCATGTTCGTCAACCATT
The DNA here is from genome assembly GCA_037974665.1 of Ehretia macrophylla. NCBI lineage: Eukaryota > Viridiplantae > Streptophyta > Magnoliopsida > Boraginales > Ehretiaceae > Ehretia > Ehretia macrophylla. The sequence goes on along the minus strand of CM075781.1, from coordinate 41,417,122 downwards.
TCTGTCTTATCATGTTGAAGTCTTTATCGAAAAACTAAAATGTCCAATCTTGAACTCATGAATGACGTATTAGTAAAGACGTAAAGAATGCTACAGTGCTGATGGACATGAACAGATTTAAGAATTTTTTTTAATAAAAATTAAAAAATATTATTTTTTAAGTACTATGAGTATATTTTTTTTGAGTGGTGATTAATTAATTTTTTAATTAAAAATATATAAATACTTAAATTTTTTTTATAAAAATATATATATAAAAATTTTAACATTCTTTCAAATTAATAGGACTATAACCCCCACTAATCTATTGATAGCTCCGCCACTTATTATGAGTAGCGAAATTCTTGATCTAAGAGTAGGATAACTCAATTGTAAGTAAATGGAGGAGGCCTTAACGCCCTTGGCTACAAACTCGTGCTTATCTTGATTATTAGTTTAATCTATGCATGGCCGGTTCGCATCATTTTTAAGAGATTCCCTAGTTCGGGACTAATAGTCTTATGATTTCAGAGAAACTAAACAGATCGACAAGGAAGTTATTTTTATGATTGACCTTCAAAATAAGTTAATTATATATAGGATAATCATGGCATAAACAAATAAAATAGATTTGGAATAAGATAAATAGAAATTTATAGCTATAAAGATGTTTCTTTCTTATTAAAAGAAAAACCCTCCCCTACGGAGAGCCGGAGATCGGCCCCAATTTTTTTTTTTTTTTTTTCATATTTATCTTGCATGAAATTTCTGGAATCTATGAAGATATTATAGTAGTAGGAATTTACAACTTGTTTATATCAAGTATCCTAAAAAACAACACGTATATAAAATTACTACTATATGTTCAAACATTCAAAACCATAAATAAGGTAAGGTTCTACATAACAGCTCAGCTATCGTCTTACTCAAATGGAATTAATACGTATAGGACAAACAATTTCCATATGAAAATGCGATCTCATTATTCGAAAAGATATCATAATCCATTATCAATAATTGGATCATAATATAATACACCCGTGTAATGTGATTATGGCATACAAATGAAGTTTTTTGTCGAGTGGTTTTCACAGCTTGCAAAAGTAAAGACTCATCGATATTTTGCCTAACTAATGGTTGATAACTGATATTATTTCTTAGACATGCATTAAATCAAAAAATGATAAAATGTTAATTCCTAACAGAAAATTTTGCTGAATCACACTAATATGGGCTCTCATAGAAAAATAAAATTAACATAGAAAACTATCGTTTTAGTTTAGCACTAAAAGTTCTACTGTTCACAACTTAAAATTGTGATCTAGCTAGTCAGATCTAAAAACCATAATAATGTTAAGATATTACAACTTACGTGCTATCCTCATGAAATCGACTAAATATTTCTCCTTTGATTACTTCAGAATCAGTATGGGAAAGATATATACACATTTTAAGTTGATCTTACAATTGGACAAATATATCTTACTCTATTCTCACTAATTGGGTCATAATATAATGCTTAAGTATTCACGCCATGTTTTGCAGTAGGGGGTCTTGCACATTAATGAAAGTGTAATTAAAACAACATTCATCTATGAAATACTTAGTGTTGAAAATAATAAGAGAGTGTTGAAAATAATAAGGGAGCGATTGGTATGTTGGAATGATTTTGGACATGAATGAAATGAGTTAAGCAATAGAATGACCCTGGAATTGGAATGAACTTGTGAAAAGATACGCCATGCTTGATATACTCTAGGAATAAAGATAGGAATGATTCTAAGTATATATTTGGTAGTTAGTATAATAGAACACTAATGAGAATAATTTACATAAAACGACATGAATGCCATTTTTTTGTTATAGATATATTATAGTTTTAAGAATAAAAATAAGCGTCATAATAATGGTTAGTAATTTGATTCATAATATCATTATTTTATTTATTTATTTTTATTCTTATTGTTATTTATTTTAATATATTAAGATATAATATTTTCTATTAAATTTACGTTATTTATCATTTTTTAATATCATTAAATTTATTATTTGATATTTATATTTATATTTAAAGCATATATTATTAATATACTTATTTTATTATCTAATAATAATAACAATTATCATTATTTGTATTGATTATTGTTATTATTATTTTTTAATATTAAATTACATATTACTATTAAGTTTTACTATAAATTGTATTTTTGTTGTTATAGATTATTTAATTATTTCTTTTATTTTATTATATTGATGTATTTGGTTGATATTTATTTTTATTGTTATTTATTTGTTCTATTATGTTATAAATTTTTATATTAAAATAATAAATAATACTAATAACTAAAAGTAATAATAATAATATTAATAATAATGTTATTTGTATAGTATGTAATACATTGTTTTAGGGGTATTTTCGCCACTTGAGTAATAAGTTAATTCTAAAGTATATGAGAATGGGTTAACCCCATGTGTTTTGGCAAGAATGGGTATACCCATGTTCATAGAAATGGGATTATCGAGGGATGAAGATTTTCGAGTTCATTCATTTATACCAAACGTGGGAATTGGAACAAAATTAGAAATATCATTTCATTCCTAACACATTTTCACATACCAATCGCTACCTAAGTAATGTAACAAAACCTCTCTAACATTTTAAGTTTTTAAATGAGATGGTCACTTAATATGGTATTAGCGTCTAGAACATGGGTTCAAATTTTGTTGTTACCCATTTAAAACATTAAAGTTTTTCACGTGTTAGGCTCAAAAACAAATCTTGCCTACACGTGCAGGAGATTTTAACAAACATCTCAACGAATTCTAGTAGGGGAAACAAATCTCGCTTGCACATGTAGGAGATTTTAACAAACATCTCAACAAATTCTAATAGGGGATTTTACACCTGCACGTGCAAAGGATTTTAACAAACATCTCTAACACTTTAACTTTTTAGATAAAGTGGTCACTTAATAGTTAATGACTCAAATTTAAGCACTTTTATTCAACAAGTGTAAACATGAAACTACTAGAAATATCACGTAAGAAAAACTTCAATTACAGCCATTAAATAATTTTGAATGGCAACGTGAACTGTATAGCCTACGGGCTGCGTCTTGTGATAAATAAGCTAGTTAGAGATTTAAGATCGTGTTTATTTTAATAATTTTCAAAAGAAAGAAAGCTTTTAAGCTCTACCCAGGAGTTGGGTAGAATGTAAATATGTAGTGATTCATCGTGATTAAATATTTTGAGTTTGAATTAGACTTCGACCTACAGTTTGAAAAAGAAAAAATAAAAGCTTTTTAGGCTTTGCCATATACACTTGATTTTGGAAATCAACGAACATGTGAGTTGTATAATCTCCTTTATGAAGTATCAGAATATCAAAATTACTCTGATCCTCTCGATATATGTTCTACCGTTTGTCCTTTATGAGCTGGTGGCCTGCACCTAAATATTTTCAATAGTATTGCCCAAACCTCTCTGTTTCCCTGTCACCCAAAGTAAGAAAGTCATACAGTCACCCCCAACTCTTTACAAATTGGACTTTTAAAATCCCTACGACTTCTAAAAAGACTTCTTGGATGAGTTGAAGAACTAAAAGAAAAGGATGGGCTTTCTTTTTTCTTTTTTTATTTGCATTTACGCTAATAATACTGTAAAGCTTCCGCATAAGTTCCTTCGGATTTAACTTACCCACATGTATTAGTTTCGTGTACAGATATGAGATACTCATTTGTTGAAAATTCTTCAAACTTTTTTTGAGAGTATGACATGGGTTTATCCTCTCCATATCTGTTCTACTGTTTTGTTTTCTATCATGTGCTATTGAATCGAAGTCTTATAGAAAAACTAAAGGATGAAGTACACCAAACCCCCCTGTGGTTAGGTATAAGTGCATCGGTGCTCCCTGTATTTTAAAAACTAGCATAAGTAGTCATTATGTTTTGGTAAAAGTGTTGACACCCCTTCGCATATTTCTGTCCAGTTAATTAACGGAACTGTTGAAAAGACATAAATGCTCCTTGCCCTTTTGTTTATTTACATATATATATATACATATATATATATATATATATATATATTTTAAACATTTTTTAAAAAATTAAAAAATTTAAAAAATAAAAAATAATAAAATTAGTCATCTTCCCCATCTTTCCCACCCCACCCTACTCCTACCCCCACCCCCACCCAGCCGTCACCCTCCCCAGCCCAATGATATGAAGCTAGCTACTTCGATCTTTTTTTTCTTTTCTTTTTTATTTAGGGCACAATTGTACTTTGGCCCCATTAATTTTTTGCCAAGAATACATAGACACACATACACGCACAAAGATGAAGATATATATATATATTGCGTACAACAAAACCTCGGTCCAGAAGACGCTGTTTGCGAAGCAAGAAGAAGCGGGTAGTAAGAATTTTAGATGAAAATGCTTATGTGAAGAATTCTGCAAAGAACTAGATCCTCGTTAGTGATATCTGGGTGTTATAACATTGTGTGAATTCTTGACCATGTCCATGAGCAAGCCTTCGACATCAACAAATTTGAAGATAACACGAACATTGTTAGTATATACAAGAAGGCCTTTGTTACAATAGTTGGTTAGTACACACTTCTTGATTTTTGTTCAATGTAATTTTGGTATTCTTTTTCCTTCTAAAATTTGTTCTTTATTAAAGGATTTAATTTCGAGTCTCATAGAAGAGCTGCATTAACCTGAGAAGATGCTGCATTAACTGCTTGGCAGAAACGTGTATTCACCATATCCCAAACATTATATATATATATATATATATATAAGCACACAGACACGCACAAAGATGAAGATTGAGTTTCGGGGTGGGGTTGGGGGGGGGGGGGGGGGAGGGCGTGTGTGTGGGATGATGAATTTTGAATGGTTTTTTGTTTTTTTTTTTGTTTTTTTTAAATTTTTTTGAAAGGGTATTTATGTCCTCTAACTATTTTGTTGACATTAAAACATTTGTCCATTTGCATTTCACGCGCGTGGGTGTCACTTTCTGTCAAAACTAACGATTTTTTGAATGACATGGGTGTTCTATGCACTTTTGCCAAAACAGATGGACTACTCATGATAGTTTTTAAAACATAGGGGACACCGATTCACTTATACCTAACCACAAAGGGGTCTGGTGCACTTCACCCAAAACTAGAAACTCCAATTTGGAACTCATGAATGATGTATTAGTATTGAATGTTTAAGTACAAATGGACCAAGTTATGAGTAACAGAATTCTTGATTTAAAATGAGGATAACTCAACCTAATTAAATGGTCATGCGATTAGAGAGGAAGTAAATAGAGAGAAGCAAACTATTGTCACAATTGATCTTCAAAGTGAATAAATTATCCGGGATAATGGTGATAATAGGTAATAATAATGATTAAGCTATAATCAAATAATAGTTTTGAAAGAAAATACAGTAAATGGAATAGCAATAAAGATACATCTCTATTAAAAATTCACCTCATAAAAGAATTCGAGCTCATGCCCCAACCTATTTTCATATTAATCTTGCATAAAATTTCTATGGCTCCATTTGTTTCCCGTAAAATATCATGTTGAAGAATAGTATTTAAAGAAAAAAATAGTTTTTAAAAAATAGAATAATTTTTTGCATATATTTTTCACACTGTAAAATATTTTTTGGTGTTTAAATATCATAGTAGAAAATATTTTTTGACTGAAAGTTTTTATGGAAAACGCACGTACACACATATATGGCTGCACCTTCCCTCCCATAATTAAAGGGTTTGTGGTGCTTATGTTGTTTGTGTTTTTTGGTGTCATTATCTACCGAACGATTATTCACGCTATTATCTTTGTCTTTGCTGATCGATGATATATGAAAGACCTATGTTCATATGGGTAGGGTGGGGGGGGGGGGGGGGGTGGATGTAGTGGAATGAAAAATGTTTTCATTTTCTGTGCAAGATGAAAATATTCATCACCTTTTGAACTAAATATTTTCTTTTTACTGAAAAATATTTTACGGTTGATCAATTTCTCAGTGTTGCAAAATACCAAAACATTAGAAAAACATTTTCAAAAAATTATTTTTGGAAAACAAACAGAACCTAGATCTATAAAGATATTCTAAGAGTGAGAATTATTGAACTACTAATTGTATAGATCGTTGATTAATTGTATAGATCGTTGGTCCTTAAAAAGAACACGTATATGAAATTTAGTAGAACTGGTTGAGCATGAAGTCCAAATATTCACAATTCAAAATTTTAATCTTGATAAATATCATAATTATGTTAAGTTACTAGAATACAACATACAAGTTGTCTAGTGAAAGAGAATTAATACTTATTGGACAAACAATTGTCATATATTAATCGGGTCTCACTATTGTACAAATATATCTTAATCCATCGCATTATTGGAGCATATTATAAGGTACTAGAGCTATAAATTAAGATTCTACGTCACAAATGACATGACGTCTAGCGAAATAGACTGAATACTACTGGCTTTCCAGTTTTTTTTTTCTTTTTTTTTTCTTTATTATCGATTTCCAAGCCCAAGGTTGAGGAAAGGAAGGTGGTATTCTGATTAGATGAATTTTTCTAATGTCTATTGGAGCGGGGCCCTTTACCTTCTTTTTTGGCATAGACCGGGAAGCTCGAGCCGTAGAAACTTTTGTTAAAATAACGAAGAAACCAGCACCCCTTACACTCTCTCTTAGGCTTGAACGGCTATCTTCGGGTGTTGAAAAAGTTATTAATTCCTGATATTGAGCTACTATTGGTATATTTTTCAATTCCAACCATGGTGCACGTAAGTTTAAAAAAATGGACAAACATTTTTCATATACTAATCCGATCTCACTATTGTACAAATATATCTTAATCCATTGTCATTATTGAATCATAATATATTGTACTAGAGTTGACTATATCTTCAAAATATCAAAAATAAGAACAAATGTTGAATTTACTAATTGTTCTTAGCATCAAAACGAATCACTCGATGGTGATTAATTTCTTTTTATATATAATGACAAGGTTGGCATAAAAATTATGAAAAAGGGATACTTAAGCCCGTACTAACCAAGAGCATGTATGTGTTCACTAAGAATGCCAACATATTAGGGTAAAACTGATATTAGAGAGAAGCGCCCAAATATTTTAGATATAAAATTTTTGACAAAAGTGCTCCAAGTCTAAATGTTTGCCTATTTTCAGGTATTTAACGTACTCCAAGTCTAATGCTATCAAACCCACATATTTTGTTCTTCTAATATTTTTCAACCAATATACATATCTGTCTAATGCTAACTTGGTTGTTTAACGAATGAATATATTTATATGTGTGTATATATATCAATGGAAGGACAATTAAATATGTCAAAATAAGGTTCCGACCAATTTGTCCTCTCACTAATTTAAAATTAGAGAAGATTATATATATATATATATATATATATATATATATATATATACATATCTATACATATATATCTATTTATATCTGTGTGTATGTGTGTGTATAGATTGTGTTCTTACCGATTTAAAATTAGAGAAAGTTGTTTCATTCACAAATAAAAAATCATTTTTTTTTTTTTTTGCGGACAAAGTTGCCTATCTTAGCCTCATTCTCAAATATTGAGCGGTTGAGATAAAATTGAAGTTAAAAGTAGAAGGGAAACCTAATAGGTTCCAACCAAGTAATTCTACAAATGAAATCAAGAACAAAGATGTATTAACTACAAGATAGAAAAAGCATTTCCAAATACTATAAAGCAGATTCTTTTGTTGTAATAGTGGAAACCACAAAACAGAAAGGTTAAAAATAAAATAAAATGTCCACCTCTTGAAGCTAACATTAGAATGAATCACAGATAATTTACGACTAAACTACACAAGCTACAATGTGATTATGGCACACTTTGAAGTGAAGGCTCAAAATTGATATTCTTCTTGTAAAGTATTGTTTATAATTATTTACACGCAAAAAAATTAAACAAAAAAATTGAGAATAATTTTTCAAGATAATAGTTTTTTGGAGCATGTGTTCTTTCGTAGAAAAATAAAAATTAAAGTTGAAAATCATCATTCATTCATTAAAAAAATAAAAAATAAAAACTTAAATACAATAGGATAATAAGATCAAAGAAGTAAAAATGTATGAATAAAAATTCTCCTAGAATTCGTGAGCTATAAAAAGTAAAATCCTTGGTGCAATTCTCACTCATGCATGAGAGATAAGTTGTGGACTATTAAACTATGAATTGATTGAATAACTTATGGAGGAGTTTAAAAAAAATGAATAAAAACCTAGACAACATGATGAAACATAAAATTAAGTATACTAAAAAAAGTCTTGAGTCCAATCTCCCATCCATTGTGGATATATTGACTTTTCCTCAAACTATGTGATGATTCTCATCCATCATATAAGCTATTAGCTGTATCATCGGTCCTTAGAAAGAGAATATTAAAATTAATTATAATTAGTTCAAATATTTTGAATTTAAAATTTTAAATCGTAATCAAGTAAAGATATTAAGTTTAAATGTTGCCCGAATGAAATGGACTGAATACTTTTTTTTTTTCTTTTAACTTCGCAATTAGTACGAAACATTATGCATATGGTAGTCCGATCTTCACAATTGGACAAATATATCATACTCCTTCCGCTAACTGGACCGTAATATAATGCATGCGTCTTGACTTTAGATTAAAAATATGCAAAAAAGAAAGGTTAGTAATTTAATGTTTAATCGCCACAATGAATAAGTTGATGGTCTTTATTTCTTTCCTCCTTTTTATTTATTTATTTTTTATTTTAGTATCATGCAAGCCGAAGTCGTAGTGAACTCAGAACTTATAATTATTCAAATCTCTAACTAACCATTTAACCCGACTCTTGAAACAAGGGAGCTGGTTCATATTGGAGATGTAACTTAAAACAACATTATCCAGAAAATAAAATGCATTTCATATAATTAACATGAATTTGTGGCAAATTCAATTTATATATCTTTTAGGGAATATTTCAGTAACTCCAATGTAAACCAATTTGACTCAACACATGTAAAATGAAATTGTCACAAGTATCACAAAAGGGAAACTTCAATTCCAGCCACTGGAGTGATGCTCAAGTTCTTAGCTATAACCTATAAAACACATTAACGGATAATATTTACGTGTGCTCACTAAACGTCTTCTCATGTATCATCACAGGCGGATCGGAGATCTGGAGATGTCTATACTTTTGAAATGATTGAACATAACGCAATTAACAAGCACTATGTTACTTTGTTCTATTTTTTGTTTTGGCAGAGGTTGAAATTATAATTTAAACTTAAAATTTTTAATTACACTAAATTATTATTTGATTATTTCAGTCAATCCGTGAGTATATATTAATTATTGAGTTAATATCACTTTTGATTTTTTATTTTTGACCTCATTAACACCTTGGTCCTTTGTCTTCAAAAGTGAGACATTTTAATTCCTTATTTTTTAAAGTTGAGACACCGTTAATTTTTTAACGGGAGATGCACGTGTGCAATACATGTATTTTATCTTCCCATTAAAAATTAACAGATTGAGCAAAAAAGATTTACGGTGTCCCAACGTTAAAAGATTTTTTTTTTTTTTATTAACCGGTGGAAACCCACCCCTCCCCACCCTAATGTTATGGAGCCAAGTCAAGTGGCGCACGCGAGGATGAACATCAGAAGCGTACTGTAAGATTGCTTCCAACTACACCTGTTGTTGCAGCTATGGTCACTAAAGACAACAAGTTTGATGGTGAAAAGGCACGGGATGCACGAAAGGGTGATCATCAGAAGTCAACTGGTGCATCGAGGCCAAATAATATTACAACTGCAACTGCAGCTGAGGCGACTAAAGACAACAAGTATGGTGGTGGAGCCAAGTCAAGTGGCGCACGCGAGGATGAACATCAGAAGCGTACTGTAAGATATTGCCTCCAACTACACCTGTTGTTGCACCTATGGTCACTAAAGACAACAAGTTTAGTGGTGAAAAGGCACGGGATACACGAAAGGGTGATCATCAGAAGTCAACTAGACAATGCTCAGTAAATAGATACCTCGAGAGAAGTTCAGAGAAAGATTCTAACAAACGACATCAATAATTTATACACAAGAAGCTACATCAATGATTAATAAATCAATAACTGCCAAGTAGCGGACAATAAAAGGAACAATTGAAAGGAGAGTAAGAGCCGAGATATGAATATACAACTTCAATGAGTAATAGCCAACAATTATCATGGAATACAAGAACTAGCTGTGAATATTATCGTCATCAACAACATCAACATCAATTATCAATTATCAACACATAACAACGATGATGAGTATTATTTCCCATCGTCCAGGGTAGCAAAGACGGATATTAATTATAACCCTCCGATAGGGGTTTTCACAGCTTTTAGAAGATAGTCGATGCAACAAAAGACTAACTCGACTTCGACAAGATTAATTAATTGGAAGTAGTAATATCAACAACAAAGAAGCAGGTTCAGAACTAAGAAAAGAAGACGAGGTAAGGAGTTGATTAGATGAACAAGCAACAAATGCATTCACTGTTCAGGGAACTTGCAAACACTAGCTATCACTTTATCGTTGTTCTAAGTGGAATATGCAAGACCATTCCAAAAGAATTCCAAAGGGGCTTTACAAAGAAATGAGTTTACAGTAGCATCAGGCCATGTAAATAAGAGTTCAAAAAGTGTTTATTATGGCCTGCTTGTGAAATCATCTTTTTACAATAAAATAATTGGAACCTTTATCATTTTATTGTGAGTGAAGAATAAGTATCAGTAGTAGAAGAGGGACAACAGATTAACAAGTGATAAGAGGTAAATTTCTAAGCCTATTAATAATTACCAAAATATCCCTGAAAAATTCTATTTGCTCGAGGTCCAGTGCCGAGGTCCAATGCCCGATGTCTAGTGCCGAGGTCCAGTGCCCGAGGTCTAATGTCGAGGTCTAGTGCCCGAGATCCAGTGCCGAGGTCCAATGTCCGAGGTCCAGTGCCCGAAGTCTAGTGCCAAGGTCCAGTGCTCGAGGTCTGGTGTCGAAGTCCAGTGCTCGAGATAAAGTGCCGAGGTCCAATTCCCGAGGTCTTCCAGCCCAAAGTCTATCATGAACCTCGGGTGACATAATTAAAACATATTACAACCCTACAAGCTTGGGGAACACTCTAATAGTGTTGCTTTTACTCACGGGTATAGCATATTCACTTTTAAAACTTTAGAGACCAGTGTTGTAATTGCTGATTGCGTCTTATAGTGTGCTTATAACTTTAAAGAACAACCTTCGAGTGAATTAATTTTGTTTGAAAAAATGCCGAGGTGTCTATATCGACACACATTCACTTTAATGTAACTGCAAGCACACTTTGGTAGCGGGTTGATAAATCGAATTACAATAGTACATCAAAAATAATGATAGCCGTGTGTTGCATTTTAATCTTGCTTGTTAATGATTATGTGCTAATATGCTTATTCGTTGTCTATTAATGAATAAGGCGATGTCATCTATACTATATTACTGCTATATGAAAGTTAAACCTTCGTAGCATGCCCCAAAGATGTTTGATGAAATGCTAGAGTGCATTTTTACCTTACTCAACAATGCATGTCTTACTCTCAATGCTCAAACCTTGTTATAGAAACACAGTGATTGTTAAATCATGTGGCATCACTAATTAAATTTGTGTCTCGTGCAATCGTCATTCGTGCTCAAGGTGAAGGATTTTCCTTTTGTTTTCATATGAAAGGGCACAATCATCCACATCATAAAGTGTTCTTAACAGTACATAGTCTTCGCAGATTAACTTTCGCATGAAACTGTCGAAGCCTGGGCGATATGAATCTACGCACCGGGGCGGTGATGCTCAATGCTTATTTTAGTAATTATCTTTCATCATTACTTCTATTGAATAAAATTTTGAAAGAATCGCAATGCATAGTTGTGCCATGAATTTGCTCATGGCAGCAATGCATATACAATTCATTAGCAGCATATGGCAAGTTCTTAGTTATTGAGTATGTATAAGGATCTGTTTGCATGATACCTTAAGATAACACTTCAATCCAACTTTCATGATTCATACAACATCACAGTAGACATTGTCTACCAATCACATAATGGATTGGGCAATCAATGTTTTTGGTGGCTTTTAGCACATTTTCCTATGCGCATATAAATCATATATTTGTATAAGTTTAACTTCATATAGTTATATTCCATTGCCACTAAATGTTGTCATGCTCAGTGACTACCTTGTATGCTAAGGTGACTTACTAACAGCTCACAGTTGCATAATATCATTCATGATAGCACTTCTACGCAAGACTATTGCACGTGTTCACTACTGCCAACATTAGTGTACCGTTTCTACGTACATGCCTACTCATATTGGTACCTGTTTGCTCAAACTTGCTAAATAAGAATCTTCTTTTCTAATCTTCTTTTCCCTCTGCTTAGTTGGAACGATGCCTCATTACCTGGCCTGCACTAAAAGCTTGGATAAATAAGCTAAAAGTCCAAAATTATGAAAGAAGTCTAAGGCATCGCGAGACTGCAAATCAGTTTTTTGGGCCAACTTTGCACAATAAACTGCACCAGCTGAGAAAGAATTATGTACTGATTTATATATGGTTGGAAACTTCTGCGAGTCTAGTTTCTAACGCTTCGAGCAGTTTGTGATTCGGACCTTCCTAGAGAAAGTTAAGATCGTTTTTTCAAAATGTATCTGAGCTGTTTGTGTGTTGCGATTTTCAGCTCTTTTGTGATGTTTTGCTTCCAGTCTGTTTTTGTTTCGGCTCTATTACTTCTTAACTGATTCCTGGGACGATATTGTGCATTCCATAAACATGCTATTGTGGTTAGAGCTTTTGTGAATTCCAATAGGCCCAAAGCTTGCAAACTTTGGAGGAAAAGGTGCAAGAAATTGCATTTTGGAGATAATAGGATTCATACTCTTATAAAAAAATGGTAATCGCTATAACTTCGCATTATTTTCAGAAAGTTGGAGATCATGGAAATTACTAGTACCTACCCAATCTCTATTTTTGTTCTACTTAAGCAGGTTTTGCTAATAAACTTTACTAATATGAGCTCACATAGCAAGTTTTGCTTGGCTTTGCATGGATACTTGTTTAAATATACTTTGTTAAAATTTAAGCTGGCTTGTATAATTGGGTTGACTTCGAAATGAGTTATTATGCTTAGCGATTGAAAGTCGTAGCATGAAGATTACTACTTTTTGTAATATTGTCAATATGATCATACCAAAAACCTATTATATCCTGTGAAATTATACCTATGGTTGTGTAAGTATGGTACAGATAACAGCTTGTACAAGTCCATATAGACTCAAACGAGCTTCGGCAAGTCCTCGGACTCCTTACATAGGTCTATACGACCTCCATTAAGCCTACAGGCCCTGTTAATCAACAAGGTTGAGATCTTGAAGAGAATCAACAGCGAAAGTGATCAAATTAACAAACCACAACATCACATGATGATGATTGAATCAAGGCAACTGGTACTCAATAAAACTCCCCCGACCTTAGGGTCCGTGCGGAGCTACCTCCTAACCTCCTTTAAAACCCTCGGAAGGTATAAAAAATATGCTTTTCAATGATAAGTATACATTTATATTGTCAGTTACTAACATTGAAGGGATTGACCCAAATGTCATCAGTTACCATCCCGGCAAGCTCGGATCATCTACTTATGCACCCATAAGAGCTTTCACAAGTCTACAGACTCCTTATATAGGCCTACGGGCCACACCAAGCGTATATGCCATATCAGCCAAGGCCGAGGCCCATTAACCGAGGTCAAGGCCCATTAGTTCGAGCCCGAGGTCTACCAAGCCGAGGCCAAAGTCAACCAAGTCGAGACTGAGGTCTACCAAGCTGAGGCCGAGGCTCACCAAGCCCAACCCAGGAAGGTATCAATAATATATTTTTCAATGATAAGTATACGTTGTCAGTTACTAACATGGCAGGGATTGACCCGAAGACGAGAGCTTAGTTATAAAAGATTCCTACGGGAACTTAAAAACCACCTCAGACCAGGGCCAAGACGGGAACCTTACAATGTTCCTACCAGCCCCACATCCAGGGCCAAGACGGGAACTTCACAAAGGTCCTAGCAGCCCCACATCTAGGGCCAAGACGGGAACCGGACAACGTTCCTACCAGCCCCACTGGCTATAAGAGATTCATACGGGAAACTTAACAGCCGCCTCGGGGGGTTAACATTCCCTCCACCAAGGGCCACGACCGGGGTCAACAGGTTTCCCATGAGGAACTCAACACCCCTATCAGCCCCACCAAAGGCTACAACGGGAGTCAACGGGTTTCCCACGAGAAACTCAATACTCTTATTAGCCCTACCAAGGGCCGCGACGGGGGTCAACGAGTTTCCCATGAGGAACTCAACACCCCTATCAACCCCACCAAGGGCTACGCCGGGAGTCAACGGGTTTCTCACGAGAAACTCAACACTCCTACCAGCCTCATATCAAGAGCCATGATGGGAAGCTTAATAACCACCTCAGAAGATGAAGACGAAAGTTCGGTTATAAGAGATCCTACAGGAAACTTAACAGCCGCTGGTTACAGAAAAAGACTCTTACAAAAGCCTAGAAAAATTGGTTCTGAAGACTTCATCCATGCAACAACAGCTAAAACAAGTACCCTATGAAGACTTTTCAGCCTATCTTAGACGTCCGAGCCTAAGAGAAAATCAAAAGCGGAAGACCCTACAGGGGCCAACCACTCAATGCTAAAAGTTTGAACAAATGCAAAAGAGGGAAGCCTCAAGTTGACCTCGATAGTCAGCTATATGAAGTAAAACCAGCGTAGTTAGTAAACGAGTTCGGATCAATACGAAAGTTAAGTCATCTACCAATATAAAAACAGATCCAGCTGGCAAAGACATATACCCCACTAATCGGGAAAATTCATTTCAAGATCAGAATGAAGATTGAAGCACATTCAAAGCCTAAGTCTAAGCCTGAGGGGTATCACCCTCGGCAGCACCATATGGTTCAGATTGATTAACCTCGAAGTTGATTCCCTCGCTCAATTGTTCCTTAGCATTCACTCTCTGACTCCTGCTCTGGCTCGGAATCCTCGGCAGTCAAGAGGTCGGCACACATGAACAACATTAGGGGATACCCCTAAAAATTAAATCTCTTACCGGCCGACCTCAAGGCCATTACTTCTCAAATTAGGAGAAGAATTTTTCGAGATCTTACCAGCCTACCAAAAGAGTTATTCATTCCGAGGCTAAGATAAAACTTCTACGTGGACCTACCAGTTCCATTAGCTATACAAGGCTCCTCTAGGAGCTCGGCAGCCACCTCAGGAGCTACTATTCTCTAAATAAGAGGCTATGAAGGGTATCTTACGGGAACCTACCAAGCACCACAGACTAGGATGAGTATCCTCTAGGGGATTATCAACCAAAAAGGGACTTACTACTTTCTCAGCACAGACAAGAACCCTCTGTGCTCTTACCACTCACTATCGAGGTTACTTCTTCCCAAGATAATTAAGAGACCACTAAAGCCACAATAGCCATCAAGAGTGAGAAATCCCAACTGAAATATAAGAGCCATCCCGGGGTTTCCTAAGTTCGAGATTCTCTTGAGGCCGAGGCCAAGGTACTCCCGAGGCCGAGGTCCTCCCTAGGCCGAGGTCCCCCAACCTAAGACAGACAACTCACAAAGGGTAAGACTGATAAACTTGAATTCGCAAATGCTCAAGATTCTTATTTCTCGACCTGGCAGGTATTCGCCCACTCTGAGGGCACACTTCCATGGAAGTGATACTAATGGTACCAAGATAAATCCAGTGTTGTCCAAGTACAATTACTTTCTTAAACCACCATGGTCCATTCAGTTGAGCAAAGATTGGATTGAGTCAATTCACAACGACCTAAGGAACGGAACCCAAAAGATGGTAGCAATATAGTAAGCGATTTCCCGACCTCCTACAAAGCTCAGAAAATCGGGAAAGGGGAGGAGGGGGAGGGGTAATTGAAAAGAGGAAAATTTTTTGGCCTATTTATAATTACCAAAATACCCCTGAGAATTCTATTTGTTCAAGGTCTAGTGTGTTAGGTCCAGTGCTGAGGTTCAGTGCCTAAGGTCTAGTACCAAGGTCTAATAGCTGAGGTCTAGTGCCGAGGTCCAGTGCCCGAGGTCTAGTACCGAGGTCCAGTGCCCGAGATCTAGTGCCGAGGTCCAATGTCCGAGGTCCAGTGCCAGAGGTCTAGTGCCAAGGTCCAGTGCCCGAGGTCTGGTGCTGAGGTCTAGTGCTCGAGATCCAGTGTCAAGGTCCAATGTCTGAGGTCCAGTGCCCCAGGTCTATCAGCCCGAAGTCTATCATGAACCTTGGACGATATGATTAAAACATAATACAACCCTACAAGCTTGGGAATACTCTAGTAGTGGGACACATGACAGTCTCTAGTAACTTGGGAATTAGTATAAATATAAAAGCATCCCTTACAAGAAAAGTAGCCAATATAGGGTACACATGCCCAACACACACACTTACTCATATTTTTCTCTTTCGCTTTTATATATACGCAATTTTAGATCCCGAATTGACTTGATCGTCGGAGGGGTCGCCTGGGGCACACCCCCAGTGGGCCTTGTTTTGCAGGCTGCTTGTTGTCAGAACCTCATTTTGAGCCCAGCTAGAGGAATCGAGATCCAGATCTAGCCTAAGATTATGGTTTGGATTTTTTGACCTTAACAATAAGAAACATATGAAGAATTTTAGAGAACAACTTATAAAGTGCTAACTCGCTGAAAACATAGAATTATTGCTTCCATTGTTGATCTCCCAAGCATAAAACCAAATTGATTTTCTGATATCCTTGTATTCCTCCTTATTCTCCTTTCAGTCACTCTTTCTTAGAGTTTCATAGTGTGACTCATTGATTTAATTCCTCGGTAATTGGCACAATTCTGGATGTCTCCTTTATTTTTGTATATTGGAACTAAGGTACTCTTCCACAAGGCATCATGTATCTTTTTACTCCTTAAAATTACGTTAAAAAGCCTTATTAGCAACATTATCCCCTCATTACCCATGCACTTCCATACTTCAATTGGGTTACCATCTGGTCCTACAGCCTTTCCAACTTTCATCTTTTTGAGTGCCTCTTTAACCTTTTCTCTTCCTATTCGTCTGTAAAATGTGCAGTCTAACTCCTTTTCTGGTCTATTTAGTTGTCCTCAGTTTATGTTACTAGAATTACCCTCATTAAAGAGCTTGTGGAAATAGTTTTTCCATCGTTCCTTTATCTCATCTTCTTTGACTAGTACTTTTATCATATTCAACCTTAATATATTTCACCTGATTTAGGTCCCGAATTTTCCTTTACTTGTCTTTTGCAAGCTTAAACACCTTTTTTCGCCTTCTTTTGTATCAAGTAAGACCAACTCCTTAATTTGTTATAATTACATAAACCTTTCTTATTGAAAACCTTCATGTATGGTGTTAATTAAATTGGGTATTTTACAAGTTTTTTTTTCTAAAAATTACACTTATATATAACAAATATTTTCGTGAATGAAACTCTAATTTACTATGTAATGATAAGACTACAATCAAATAAAAAGGTGTGGTACAAATTATATTTGTGACTATATTATTTATTTGTGGCCCTTATAATGAAGTAAAATAAGTTTTGCTCTATTATCATACATTTCAAGAACTTTTTAAGAAATTTTAATATTGTTATTATTGGTCATTTCACGTAGCATCTTTCTTCCATGCTTTTCTTTTTATTTATGTGTCCGCATCAAGATTTGGTAAGTAAAAGAGTAACAATCATGAAACAAAAATATAAAAAGAAAAATATGCAGAATCCTGAACGAAAATGATATATCGCATGAATCAAATTATATGATTACAAGAATAAGGCGGAAACATTCATGCATGGATCTTTAAAAACAATAAAGCATGAAAGCTACTTTGAACATTCATAGTTTAATTCTAAAAGAAATAAAGTTTTCAGGAATACCTTTTTGCAAAAAATGATGCAAGAAAACTTCACCTTTATTGAAGAAGTTGCTCCACACACCTAGAATAATGTTTTTGCTCCTCAACTCTGATCTTTCCCTCTATTCCAAATCCTAGCTAAAGTGTTGATTCAGTTGTGGGACTAGATCTTACAAAACTAAACTAAAGAAAACTGATACAAGTTTATTCAAAGAATTGAAGCTTACAGAGAGAGAGAGATCTCAAAGAAGATGGTGCAATTGTAGAATATGGGGTAGAGACCTTTATATAGGGGAGAACATACAAGGTAATTCTATCAGAATTCTAATGTGGGAAATGATTAGGACTTTGAATCATCCTCTAATTCTATAATATATTAGAAATCCTTCCACATTATATTCACACTTGTCCTACGCATCCCACCTAGAGATGGCACCTAGGACCCTGCGCCTAGCTTTGGTTCGCGAGCCAAGTCTCTGGCTCAGTCCTCTATCCTCTATTAAATTAATTAATAAATTTTAATTAATTTCCAAGTCCAAATCTAGTTTACTATTTAAGAATAGAACTTTTCTCTAATTCTGAAAAAACTATCTTAAATATTTTAGTAGCCTTTAGAATTTAATTAATTAATTAATTATATATTTCAATCTCAGTCAATAATCAAAATAAAAACTCATTTTCCAAAATAGAAAAGACTATTTATGATTCTTAATTGTCAATGGATTATATCATCTCTCAACAAAGCAACAACTAAGTTTAGTAATGACACTTATAAGGGAAATAACTAGAAGGAGGACCAAAGACATAATTATCCTTTCACTGAAAATGACCAAAATATTCTCACTAATCTTCTAGCAATATTTTATATTTTAACCTTAGTCTATTCACTAAAAGAGTATGGTTGTACTTCAAGATAATTATTGTATGAACAGAAGTTAGTCAATAATATATGACGCTCAGTCTTTAGACCAACTAAGTGATAATGACCATGCTGCCCTTCTATACTCACTCATAGCCAAGACAGGTTTACCGATTGTATTATCACTTCTTTGACTATATCTTACTCCTTAGAACCTCTAACCTATATTCTGACCATCTTCTGGAAGTTATCCACTTGACCACGGAGCGACCCATAAGTGTAACAACCAATACATCATGTATTACCATGCGCACAGATTCAGGATGATAAACCTGGATCATTCTAAGAGAGTGATTATTGTATAGATTCCTTATTGCATATGCATGTCCCTTCTAACCAAGTCCAGACACCTAAAACACATAGATGTTAACCCATTTATAAGATCTCACCCATAGTGACTCAAAGTGCAAGAACTTGACTTAGTTAATTCATCTACATATGCTCAAGATTAAGAGCACTAGCCTACTTAGAAGCTTGTAGGTATAAGTGACCTCTTTCTTTGATAGTACATATTTAGAGTTCACACCTACGATGACATGTCCAATGCATACACATGCATAAGTATTGTTATCCTAAGGGTGTTAATCTCATATTTTGATGATAACTAAATCTTAAATCCAATGTTTTTGACTAATCCTGCTTGTCAAGTTTTATATGGTAAACGACAATTCATAGAATGAAAGATGTTAGTGCATGAAGAAAGGGCTACCTCATACTTATTCAAATGCAAACAATCAAAGTCTTGAAGTACCAAAGTAGTAAGATGTGATCTTGATCAAGACTCGAAGATTCGAAGATGAAAAGGGAGTTATAAGAGGAGACGTGGAGTCATAAGGGGTACCGGCTATTAGATCTTTATATTTTGCTCCTTTTATGATTTCAAAGATAAAGCTCAATGAAAAACGTTTTTAAACTCTTGTTTTTCGAAATCATTTCTTATCCTTTTCAAGAGTCTTCCAAAATGTTTTTTGGACCTTTGAATACTTGAAAACCTTGTTCTAAAAGTCTTTTATATTAATGAACTTTTAAGAAAATCATTTTAACCTTCAATAGTTCCAATTCGCTAGCAAAACGAGTCATCCGGTCTAGTGTCCGGTTGACCAGACCCTTGATGACTTGCCCGGTAGAGGTATCTGGTCGACCGGATCCTCAATGACTCGCCCGACAGTAGTTTTTAGCAAAAAAAAGAATGCTGATCCGGGCGACAATCTGGGAGACTAACCGATCGACCGGATGGTGCAGGTGTTTGAAATTTATAGCTGTTGCAGATCCATTTGCATCAGGTTCTATATATTCTCAAACACCCCATTTGCAAAAATGACTTCTTCTAACTTCAAGCAATTGGCCTATAGCTTTCATATCTTAAAAACACTTTTACTTGAACATTCATTGAGCTTTAACTTGCAAATCATTTGAGCATTCAAGAGCATTAAATTGTTTCCATTCATTCTTGAAGAGAGTTTATTGTATTCACCTTTTTCAATATTATTGTGAGATAAACATTTCTATAGCTTTGAGTGAATTATTGTATAGAGAGTGTTTGAAATCTTCTTTGTGGTCTCAAAGAAGTGAAGAAGGTTGTACAAACTCTTGTGGAGTCAAGAGGTCTTGTATTTTTGGTTTGTGCTTCACCAACTTGTGAAAAAGTATCACTAGTGGAGCTAGTAGAAAGCCTAAGAGGAGGAAGACCTTAGGTGGTAGATTAGATTAGCGAATCACCTAAAAATTGATGCGTCATCTCTTTCTCATTTCTCTCCTTATGCTATTTGTTTTGTGCATACTTAGTATTTGATAAATTGCTTGAAAGAATTTATTGGTTTTTATCATTGTCGAAAAAGTAGTAATATTGCTTCCCTATCCTAATTCACCCCTCCTCTTAGGATATCTAGGACTTACAAGAGGTATCAAGAGCTAGGTCTTTACCAATAGCGTAACCGCTAGTAAAGAAAAGATTATGGCAAATCATACTACTTCTCCTTACATGGAAGGACACTCAACTGATAGACCTTCTTTTTTCATAGGTACAAACTATGTCTATTGGAGAAACAAAATGGAAACCTACATTCAATCAGTGGATTATGATCTTTGGTTATTGGTTGAAGGACCATTTGTGCCTATGAAGGAAGTTGATGTCAAGGCAACCTCGAGCTTAACGGAACAAGCAACAAAAATAACAAAACAAATGGTGAAGAAAAACAAAGAAGAATTCACCGATCAAGACAAGGCAATGCTTACAAAAAACTCAAGAGCCAAAAACATACACTATTGTACTCTAAATGACATTGAGTACAGTCGAGTAAGTAGTTGCAATTCAGCTCATGAAATTTGGGAACTACTTGAACTCTCATATCAAGGAACAACCTTGGTTAAGAAAACAAAAATAGGTTTGTTTGTTCATGAGTATGAAATGTTTTGGATGAAAACGAGAAAAACCTTAAATGTGATGTATCAAAGGTTTGCATCTATCATCAACAATCTTAGTGCTCTTAGAAAAAGCTATTCAAATGAGGAACTCATTCGGAAGATTTTGGGTTCATTACCAAAACAGTACAAAGCAAAGGCAACAAACTTACGATTCTCACACAACCTTGACAAAATGACAGTTCACGAGCTCATTTGTGACTTAGAAACATAAGAGCTAGTTCTAAATCAAGAAAAATCAAGAGATAAAGAAGAGAGGAAAGAAAAAAAGGCACTAGCCTTTCGAGATTCAAATATTCCATCAAGTGTAGATGAAAATGAAGAGGATGATGATGAAATGGCGTTGCTTGCAAAGCATTTCAAAAGATTCTTGAAATACAATAAAATGAGAAGAGGAACTTCATCAAACAATAGCTCAAGGTGGAAAGGCAAAGCAAAGGAAGAATCAAGATGTTATAATTGTGACAAACTGGGACATTTAAAAGCAAATAAGTTGATCAAAAACAAAGGAGAGAGAACTATGAAGGCAAATTGCATTGAAGATGATGTTTCAACCGATGGAGAAAGTGGAAAAGAAGAAGAAGTAGCCAACATTGTATGCCTTATGACAAATGAGAATGATGAGGTATGTTACTCTTCTAGCTCTAGTTCTAATTCTTGTTCAAGTTCCACATCATTATATAATGATGAATGTTCATTTGACAAATTACAAAATGTTTTCAAAAATGTATGACAATTTTGTAATTGCTCTTTCAAAAATCAAAGAACTTCAAAAAGAAAAAGATGAGTTGAAGATTGAAAACGTGAGTCTTGAAGAGAAACGTGATTATGCACATAAAAGGGGCTCTTCAATTCTACAAAGAGAAAGAAGAATTTCAAGCAAAAATTGAAATTCTTGAAAAAGAAGTTCAAAGCTTAAAAGGAAGCCTTGCAAAATTTACAAAAGGAAAAGAAACTTTAGATAAAATGCTTGGCCCTCAAAAAATGGCATTTAATAAAAGTGGAATTGGTTATGATTCATTCACAAAACAAAAATTCTTCAAAAACTATTTTGTTAAAGCATCTACACCTTCAAATGAGGCTTCAACATCAAAAGGCTCTAAAAAATCATGCACATATTGTGAAAGAAATGGTCATATTGTATCACATTTCAAATTTAGAAACATGGTTGGTAGATATACAAGAATACCTTCTTGGCTTAAGCCCAAATCAGTTGTTAGATGTGTTAGGGTTTGACACTAACATATAAGGACCCAACAAAAACTTGGGGACCTAAAAAAGATAACATGTGTATGCCTTTATTTCTTTTTAGGCTGCTTTAAGGATCAAGTATGAAGGAAGCTGGGTAGTTGATAGTGGATGCTTAAGACATATGACCGGAGATCCATCTCTCTTCTATGAGCTCAACAAGAAAATCAAAGGAAAAATGAGCAATGGAAATGACGGGAAAGGTAAAATTATTGGAAGAGGTAGCATTGGCGATGAACATTCTATATCCATTCATAATGTGCTACTTGTGAAAAGTTTGCAACATAATCTATTTAGTGTTAGTCAATTATGTGATAATAGATTTAGAGTTGAATTTAAAGTCTCATGTTGTGTTTATGGCAATTTGGATAAGGAGTTATTTAGTGCAAATATACATGAAAATGTCTACACCATCAATTTTGAAAGTCTTTCATGCCAAAATGTTGATTGTCTAATAACTATGAATGAGGACTCTTGGTTGTGGTATAGAATATTAGGACATGCAAGCATGGATTTACTTTCTAAACTCTCTAGAAAAGAGCTTGTAAAAGGACTTCCAAAAGCCAAGTTTGAAAAAGATCATTTATGTGATGCATGTCAATTTGGAAAACAACATAAAACATCTTTCAAACCAATTAACAAAGTAACCACATCAAAGCTTTACAAAAACTTCATATGAACCTTTTTGTACCAATGGATATGGCTAGCTTATGAGGATCAAGATATGTCTATGTTATTATAGATAACAATACTAGGTATACTTGGGACATGTTATTGTGCTATATAAATGAAGTTTTCAATGAATTTGCAAAATTATGCAAAAGAGTGCAAAATGAGAAAGGCTATTACATCACTTGCATTCATAGTGATCAAGGCACGGAATTTATAAATTTATTTTTTGTGGATTTTTGTGAACAACATGGCATTGAACATAATTTTTTGGCTCCTAGAAATCCTCAACAAAATAGGGTAGTAGAAAGGAAAAATTGAACAGTACAAGAAATGGCAAGAACCATGTTGAAAGAAAATAACTTGCCTATATACATTTGGGGTGAAGCCATTAATACGGCTTGCTATGTGCTAAATAGAGTATTAATTAGACCTTTTCTTAAAAAGATTCCTTATGAATTATGGAAAGGACGAATACCAAATGTTGCACATTTTAGAGTATTCGGTTGTAAATGTTTTATCCTAAACGCCAAAGATCATCTTGGAAAATTTGATGCCAAATCCAATGAAGGATTATTCCTTGGATACTCAAAAAGGAGTAAGGCCTATAGAGTATAGAACCCTAGTCGTTGAAGAATCAATGCATGTGAATTTCGATGAAGCTAATCCCTTTGTGTCGAGAAAAGATGATGATGATATAGGTATTCAGCAAGTTGAAACTCAAAATCAACCTATCACATCAAATCAGGAAAATGAGGCATCTCCAAGTGATCCAAAGAAGACCCTCAAACACCAAATGCAAGGAATCAATCAAATGAGGAAAGTCAACCAATGTCAAATAATCAATCCACTTCAACAAGTCAAGACTTACCAAGGTGTTAGAAGTTTGTGAAAGATCATCCAAATGATCAAATCCTTGGTGATCCATCCAAAGGAATAAGAACTCGATCCAACTTGAATACTTTTTGTGAACATATTGTATTTCTTTATCAAACTGAGCCTAAAAATGTGAAAGAAGCTCTATTACATGATGATTAGATAATAGCCATGCAAGAAGAGTTTAATCAATTTGAACGGAACAAAGTATGGAAACTTGTTGAAAGACCAAAGGACTATCCCATAATTGGTACTAAATGGGTATTTAGAAATAAGCTAGATGAATCCGGAACCGTTACTAGAAACAAGGCAAGGTTAGTTGTTCAAGGCAATAATCAAGAAGAAGGATTAGATTATGATGAAACATTTGCACCCATGGCTAGATTAGAATCTATTCGCATGCTTCTTGTTTTTGCATGTTTTATGAACTTTAAATTATTTCAAATGGATGTCAAAAGTGCTTTCTTAAATGGATTTCTTCAAGAAAAAGTTTATGTGGAACAACCTCCTGGATTTGAGGATTCAAATTTACCAAATCATGTCTTTAAACTAGAAAAAGCTCTTTATGGATTAAAACAAGCTCCTAGGGCTTGGTATGATCGATTAAGTGGATATCTCTTGAAAATGGATTCATTAGAGGAAAATTGGACTCAACTATATTTGTTAAGAGAAAAGAAAAAGATATTTTACTTGTGCAAATATATGTTGATGATATTATTTTGGGTGCTATTAATGAATCTCTTTGTGAGTATTTTTCAAAGTGTATGCACAAAGAATTTGAAATGAGTATGATGGAAGAATTGAATTTCTTCTTTGGACTTTAAATCAAGCAAACAAATTAGGGAATTTTCATAAATTAAGCCAAGTATGCAAGGGAACTCATCAATTAATTTGGGCTTGAATCTGCCAAGGAAATGAGCACACCAATAGGGATATCAATCAAGCTAGACAATGATGATAAAGGTAAAACAGTTGACGAAAAAAGGTATCGAGGTATGATCGAAAGCCTTCTATATCTAACTACCTCTAGACTTGATATCATGTTTGCTGTGTGCTTATGTGCTTGATTTCAATCTAGTCCTAAAGAGTCACACCTAAATGTAGTAAAAAGAATCATTAGATATCTTAAAGGCACAACTAATTTAGGACTTTGGTATCCTAAGGGCGCATCCTTTGAACTGACAGGATATTCTGATGCTGATTATGCGGGCTGTACAGTTGACAGAAAAAGTACTAGTGGTAGTTGTCAATTTCTAGGTCAATCCTTAATCTCATGGTCTAGTAGAAAACAAAATAGTGTGGCCTTATCTACAACCGAGGTATAATACATATCCGCTGAAAATTGTGTTGCTCAAATTCTATGGATGAAACAAAATTTACTTGACTATGGCCTTGAATATGACCATATACCCATTAGATATGATAATACTAGTGCCATCAACCTCACAAAAAATCCTATTCAACATTCAAGGACCAAGCATATAGAGATTAGACATCATTTCATACGTGATCATATGAGAAAAGACGATGTCATTCTTGAATTCGTAGATACATTGCATCAATTAGCTGATATTTTTACTAAACCATTGCATGAAAATCAATTTTGTGAAATAAGAAAAGAGTTGGGCATGCAAAAACTTGGCTAAATCCTTTAAAAATGTCAAAAATCTGCAAAAACAGGGCATTCAGGCGAGTACCCAGGCGAGTGGCTGCTAATCTGGTCGACCAGATTAGCGCGGTGCGGGTTCCAAACGTGATTTTTTGAGGTTTTTAAGAAGCTTTTCCTCATTTTTCTCTCAAAACCCTTGCTAAACCTCTCTCAAATTCTCTCAAAATTCTCTCAAATCCTCAATGCTTATGGCTCCTAGAGCTAAGAAAAGGAAAACTGCTTCCACCTCAAGCTCCTCAAGGCAATGGGCAACTCTTGATGACTTTCCTAAACAACAAATCATGTGGGGCAAAAAAGTAGATGGCTTTCTACTTCAAGGGAGACTGTTGTGTGTCCTCCTATTGTGTTACGTGTCTTTTGATGATGTTGAAAAGGGGAAGAATGGTCATATATGCAAATATTATACATGTTTCATATAATGTGTTGATTTGAAAAGATGCAATGAGAAAAGATGCAACGGCTAAGGGGGTGGATTGCATAAAAAATTTTGAAGATCTGATATGTACTAAGTAAGGGGGAGCCTTCCATTTCTGTTCATGATTACATTCGTGTCTTGCCTTTCATTTCCATTATGCGTGATATGTGTAAGATTTTGTCATTATCAAAAAGGGGGAGATTGTTAGCGTAAGGGTGTTAATCTCATATTTTGATGATAACTAAATCTTAAATCCAATGTTTTTGACTACTCCTACTTGTCAAGTTTTATATGGTAAACGATTAGTCATAGAATGGAAGATGTTAGTGCATGAAGAAAGGGCTAGCTCATACTTATTCAAATGCAAACAATCAAAGTCTTGAAGTACCATAGTAAGATTTGATCTTGATCAAGACTCGAAGATTCAAAGATGAAGAGGGAGTTATAAGAGGAGACGTGAAATCATAAGGGGTACCGGCTATTAGATCTTTATATTTTGCTCCTTTTTTTATTTCAAAGATAAAGCTCAATGAAAAGAGTTTTTAAACTCTTGTTTTTTGAAATCATTTCTTATCCTTTTCAAGAGTCTTACAAAATTTTTTTTGGACCCTTGAATACTTGAAAACCTTGTTCTAAAAGTCTTTTATGTTAATGAACTTTTGAGAAAATCATTTTGAACCTTCAATAGTTTCAATTTGCTCTCAAAACGAGTCATCCAGTCGAGTGTACGGTTGACTGGACCCTTGATGACTTGCCTGGCAGAGGGATCCGATTGACCGGATCCTCAATGCCTCGCCCGACAGGAGTGTTTAGCAATAAGAAGAATGGTGATCCGGGCGACCATCCGGTTGACCGAGTCCCTGATGAGTCGCCCGACAGTGGTGATCTGGGCGACTATCCAGGAGACTAACCGATCAATCGGATGGTACAGGTGTTTGAAATTTATGGCCGTTGCAGATCCATTTGCATCAGGTTCTATATATTCTCAACCACCCCATTTGTAAAAATAACTTTTTCCAACTTCAAACAATTGGTCTATAGCTTTTATATCTTAAAAACACTTTTGTTTGAACATTCATTGACTTTTAACTTGCAAATTATTTAAGCATTCAAGAGCATTAAATTGTTTTCATTCACTCTTGGAAAGAGTTTATTGTATTCACCTTTTTCAATCTTGTTGTGAGATAAACATTTCAATAGCTTTGAGCGAATCATTGTATAGAGAGTGTTTGAAATCTTCTTTGTGGTCTCAAACAAGTGAAGAGGCTTGTACAAAGTCTTGTGGAGTCAAAAGGTCTTGTATTGTTGGTTTGTGCCTTACCAACTTGTGAAGAAGCGTCACTGTGGAGCTAGTAGAAATCCTAAGGGGAAGAAGACCTTAGGTGGTGGATTAGATCAGCGAACCACCTAAAAATTGACGCGTCATCTCTTTTTTCTTTCTCTCCTTATACTCTTTTTATTTGTGCATACTTAGTGTTTGATAAATTGCTTGAAAGAATTTATTGGTTTCTATGATTGTCGAAAAAGTAGTAGTATTTCCTCTCTATCCTAATTCACCCTTCCTCCCCTCCCCCCTCTTAGGATATCTAGGACCTACAAGTATAATCAATCTGGAAACCCTATCCTTGATCAAGTTAGATCACCCTACTATAAAGGGAACTTATTCACAATAACTTCTACCATAGTAAAGTGCCCCCAACTCTACTATTTTGTTATGGACCATACAGTTCCGCTTAACAAGTAACCTTGACTTATACCTTCTGTATGTAACCACCACGTACCTAAGTCAACCCTTAAAGCAAGAACCTTATATATATATATATATATATATATATATATATATATATATATATATATTTAATAGTCAACCACATAAGAGATAAACATGCTCAGGAAATTAAGATGACCATAATTATTCATTGCAACCATCTAGATATATCAATGACAGTATGCTAGTGGTCTTTTAGGCACACTATTCCGAACAAATCCAACACATACATTTGAACAATTTTTTTGAAGTCAAACCTATCTATTGACTATTAAAGTCCACATTCAACAAAGGCATACTTCCTCTAACACAATTTTTTTTTTAATCATATTTTGAATAAATTAATTAAAAATAATTACATTTTTTAAGTGAAGTTACATCATTAATTGCTTATTTCGTAATTTAATATATCTTACATTTTGTCCTATTTTACTAATATTACTCTTTAGGATGTTTAGAGTCATAAAATACTTTAAAAAGTAATTCAAAATGATACTAAAATATAGGAAAAAAAGTGTTGAATATGAGGTATGTGTAATTAGAAAAACCAGAGAAAATGTTGTGAATTGCCAATTAGAATGCCAATGTATTTACACAAAACAATAAATAAAAAATTATTATCCTACTAAGGTATAGATCAGGTGATGTTCTTCGTAGTTAGAAAAACTTCAATAACTTGCAAAATAAGTATCGAATATTCTTCTGTGCTTATTTTCATGATTGTCTCGTTTAATTACTAGGAGGTCTACATATATTTTTTAGAGTACATGTTTTAGGTTTGGTTGTCTACGGCAACACACCATTAGCATAGTACTTATTAGCAACCTTTGTTACTTAGGATGGTAGAATATTCTACCACTTGTTCCTTTAGAATATTCTATAAAATAACACATTTTGGACCTTAGCTCTAGCTAAGAAACAGAGCTGCTCAATACATAAGCTGGACACCTCTATATGTAGATATGCCTTATATAGGGCTTGTGGCCCGTCCACAACTCACAAGGTGTTTTAAGTACTGATTTAGAAGGCACTTAGTTCAAGATGTCTGTAGCTATTTCTAAAACTTATCCTAAAATCGATATGGGTCTAGTGTGACTTATCATGAATTTTACCATATCTAGTGGGATTTGATTCCATCTTTTAGATACACCATTTTGCTGATGAGTGCTAGGAATAGTCCACTAAGACAATTCTCTTTTGTATATGATTACCTACAAACCCACCTGAGAGACATTAAAACCTCCTCGCTCTAATGTGCTCATAGGTCTACCATACACATTAGTGTGCAACAATTCTAACACTACTCATGTCATTTGCCATTTGGAAGAATATGGCCTCTCGACCACCTTTTCTTCTAGGCAAAATTCATACTGAGCCTATGGTTCAAGATTTAATAAGCCCAAGAGCCCATCCTCAACCAACCTTTGAATCTGTTCATGTTTATATGACCCGAATCATAGGTTCCACAAGTATATGCCATTGGTGGATGAAATCATTTTTTTCTAAGAGGAACTTGAGTATTCAAAATCTACATAATCGCAAATTGGAAATAGTCAGATAGAAATAGAATAAATATATCATGCATACTTCCAAACTTATAAAAACATTTCCATTAATAGTAAAATGATATGAAAGTTTAACAAAAATGATATTTTAAAACAAACATAAAAACTTAAACTTTTTCATGTCTGGAGACGATATATATTGTCTAATTCTAAAAACTCTATCATTAAAGATTCCAACTTTAACGGCTTAAATGTTCTTCTACTTCTTTTGCCCCCTACTACCTTACTGCCATTTGCCCTTTTTGTTTCCCCGCTTACCCTTTCTTTTTTAAACCTTCCCTTTGAGCCTTAAATCCAAACGAAACAGCTTGGGCTACAAGGGCTTGGGCCATAGATTGCATGATGGCCTCAGCTGGGTAAAACTCATCAACTTTAGAAGCCCCATGTTCATCTGGCTCATATTAAGCCCGAATTGGAAGAAAGATTCTGGCAACGTTTCATGCACCATGTTAGTGACGCCTGAGACTTAGCCATACATTTGATTACTGTTGCATCCACTATTTGTGCATTTTTACTGTGCTTTACTTATTTCTTTACGTGACTACTATTCATCACATTTTTTAACTGTTTATTTTCTTTGAATTAGCATTTTTCTTAAATCATATTAATTGTTTTAAGAATGAGAAAAATGTGCGTTTGAGCTAAATGAATTAGGAGCCTTCGTTTAGAAAATGTTTTAGCTAACTAGTGAATAGTATTACGTAACTAAACTAGGTGTTTTAATTAGCTAACATTAATTGCACAATTAGGACTTGTTTCTAGCTAGCTAAACTCCCTTTAATAGTCAATATGTGCACCCAACTTGACCCCACCCTATTATATACTCAACACCTCACAACTTAAGCTCATGACTTAGCAACAAGAAAAAAAGAAAAAAAAAGAGGAAAGCTGAAAACACTGTAGCAGGGCTGAAAATCAGCATAAGAGAAGGATGAAAGATTTTTGCTCAACAAATCCTCATTCCAAGCCAAGCCAAACTAGGTGCAAGTGGTTTAGGGTGTTTACTAGCCTCTTAGGAGCTCCTACGCGCAATAGGTGAGGGATTTTATACCTATTTTTACATTTTAAAAATATGAAAACTTTTTTAAATTCTTAGATTTATTATCAAATGCTTATGCAATGCTTAAATATGCTTATATATGTTGTATATAAGTAGTATCGACCTTATTTATGCTATTGTTTCGTAGTTTAAACGGCTGAAACTGCTCGTTAATTATATGGCATGAATAGTGATGAGAAAACTAGGGTTTTGCGTAATCGGACCTTATAGCTTGAATTAACGATTCTAATAGATGCTTTAAATGCTAATGAAAGTAGTGTAAAGGCCCCATAGGGTTTAATTGGCCATAACCTATAAAAAACATGAAATAGCTGACTTTTAAAAATGGGTTTCGGGATTATCGCGAATTCAGGTAGAATTGGCCTTCACTTTTGGTATTCCTAGGCTAAGTAGACTCTAATTATGCTTTGCTAGTTTCCGTTTGAGTCTCGGGTGAGGTACGTGTTGTACAAAGTCAAAAGAGGAAAATTGGGGCCTTTTTGCTAATCGTGGGTTATTGGGAAACTTCAAGGGTCCTAAGGGTGTCTAATGGGTTAACTAGAAGCATGGAATAGACCATTCATGAATCTAGAACAAAGGCATGAGTTTGGAAGGAAACCAGGTTGAATTACAAACAGGTTTAGGTGCAAATTCGATTGTCTCACGCTTCTAAGACCTTGCAATAACTTCTTGAGTGTTTAAATGTGTTTTCAAGATGTTCTGGAGCTTTTGGTATAGTTCTATGTGAATCTTGATTATGCCCCTTTGTAACTTGCTTAATTGCTTATAGGAAATTGCTTCTTTTTTAACTGTTTCGAGGACAACCTACTTTGTTGTTCTTCCCATGTGTTATTGCTTCTATTATTGATGTTATACCGCGATTATTAAGTGCATTGCATAGTGGTTGCGCAACCATAGTGTCAGAGGCGGATGTATTGAATATCGGCTAGGCGGTAGCGGGCTTGTCAGTGGATATTCGATCTTCGAGCCCTATTCCCTCACTCACCTGGTCCGGAGATTGCCAGGGGGTGTTAGGTCGTAGGATTATGGGGTACATCCGGAGTACACCCACTGGAGTGATTGGGGATTTACCGACATATTGATCGTGGTTCGTGGATCATGGTTCGTGATTAAGACAAGAGAATTATAGAGTGTTGGGGTTAAGTGTATTATATCCTTTGATATGTGTGGTTATTTCTTGTTTCAATTGTACCTTATTTGCATTTCTTGTTTATCTACTTTAATTGTTGCATTGCACTTGTCCTTTATCCCTCACTGGGCAATAGTGGTTGCTCATACCTTACTAACATGTTTCAGGAGACGCTGTGGTTGAACCCCAGCTATAGTTGGTTAAGGATAAAAAACATGAGGTTCAGACTGACCCGTTGCCTTAGTTGTTGTGACTAGTTGCTTGAGGTGGATTATGTTCTTGTTGATAAGTGAAGAACTTGTTTGTTCTACTTTATGTTCTATTTTGTAGCCTGGGTGCTATGTACATGTTTGTGTAATTGTAAGATGATTGTAGTAGAAGATATGGAACTACGACACTGGTTAGTTTTAACTTTCTAAGAATGTTTAAATGCTATCATGGAGTGGTATGATAAGCGGTTGTAAAGAAGTTAAGTTGTGATTGCATGCTTGTGTGAAGCTAAATTGTTTGTATGTCTTAAGGCTTGGATGGCCTTAAAGTTTGAATCTTTAATTAGAATTGGAGTTATTGTTGTTTTATAGCCTATTTGAATGTTTACAGGTTTTCAGAATGTCCACGATACAGAGGAAACTCTGTCCGTTTGTCGGGTCCAGACTTAACCTTAGCGTGGGGTTGGGTCGGGGCGTGACATTTAGGTGGTATCAGAGCTATTTGAATGCGTGAAGCTGGGTTAATTTCCTCGGCATATGGGTAGAGGTCCGTATGCTCAAGTTGGATTACGTGACTATATGATTGTTCAAGTGTCTAAGTACTTGAGTAAAGGATATGCTAGCATGTAAGAAGAATTTCAAAAGCATGATATGCCATGAATATGAGGAGTTTAGTAATACTTGTTAAGTGTTTCACATGTTGACTTTTGTTTATAAGATGTTGAAACATATACATGCTATCTTTGTGTTATCTATTTGCCTACTATAGTATTATATTCTTTTAGCATCAAGATGATGAGAAAGGGAAGACCAAGAAGAGAGCCGGAGAAAGCTCCTAGGCAGAAGGTACCGGGAGAAGGTGAAGGTGTAGCAGAGAATGCACCGCAGGGACCAGAACCGAGCAATGCACAGATTCTGGCTACTATGGCTACTGCTATGAATACTATTGCACAGTTTGTGACACAGCAGGGTCAGCCAGGGACCGGTAGATGTAATCAGGCTGCTAGAGCAGAGAGTAACGGTACTGCTGGGGGTAATTTGTATGACAAGTTCTTACACCATAGGGCGTATAGCTTCTATGGTGAGCCGGATGATATGAAAGCAGAGTTATGGCTGAGAAAGTTTGAAAGAGTTGCGGCAATACTTGAGTGTAATGATGAGAGAAAAATCACTTATGCTGCATTCTTGTTAGAGGGTGATGTCGAGGAATGGTGGCGTACCGTTAGTGGAAAGTGGGAGGCCGATAGAGTACAACATTCATGGGCCGACTTTATTTGAGAGTTTCGCGATAAGTATGTATCTGTGGTAGCTCGTGAGAGATATCAGGAAGAGTTTATAGCTCTGAGGCAGGGAAACATGACCGTGGATCAGTATGAGGCTACTTTTACTAGACTCTCTCGCTACGTGCCAACATTAGTGCAACCGGAGGACATGAAGATTCAAAAATTTATCAAGGGCCTGAGAAGTGATATTATGCTTAATCTGTCCTCAAATGATTATCCTAATTATGCTGCAGTAGTCAGGGCCGCATCAAGATATGAGAAACGCAAGGCAGATGTGTTGACGGAGTCTAGTCAGTCAAGAAAACAGTAGTACTAGTCACAGAGTCAAGGGTACCAGAGGCAGACTATTTCAATTGGTCAGAGTCAATAGCCGAGGCAGACTCAGAGTTATACCGGGCCTACTCAGACTTAGGCATGACCAATTCAGTGTCAAATTCAAGGGCAGTCTTGCCCAACGGCAACTTGTTCACAGCAGGGTAGTTTAGTTACTTCTACTTACAAAGCTCCGTCAGGAGGCACTGCTCTAAGACGTCACCAGTAGTGTAGCTTATGTCGGCGCCAATGCCACACTGAGGAGAATTGCTGGAAGAGATTGAACAGGAGTACAGGCTGCGGGAGTGACCAGCACAGGGTTAAAGATTGCCTGAAATTTAAGAACACCAGGGGTCAGACATCGGCTCAGAATTCTCAGACCAGGGCGCTAGCACCAGCACCACAGGGACAGGCCCGAGTATTTGCTTTGGATGCTGAGGAGCTTCCGGATACGACTGTTGTGGTAGAAGGTACATTTCTCCTTAATGATCAATCAGTTAAGGTTTTAATTGACTCCGGGGCTACTCATTCATTTATTACTCCCACTTGTGCACAAAATGTTAAACTGAAACATGATAAATTATTGCATGAGATTGTGGTGTATACTCCTATGGGTCTGAAGTTTGTTACTAGATCTATTTGCCGAGCATGTAATATTTTTATTGAGGGTCGTGTATTTCCTACTGATTTGATTATTCTACCCTTCAATGACTTTGAAATTATTTTAGGGATGGATTGGTTGGGGAGATATTATGCACAGCTTGACTGTAGAAAGAAGATTGTGAGATTAGAAATGCCTGACCAACCTGTAATTGAAATAGTTGCAAGTAGAAAATCAACTAGAACTCCCATAATTTCTTCTATTAGAGCATCTAAACTGTTGAACAAGGGTTGTGAGGCTTATCTTGCATATTTAATTAATCAACCTGGTGACCAGTTGAAATTGAATGATGTACCTATCGTGAGAGAGTTTCTGGGGGTTTTTCTTGAGGAATTGCCTGGTTTACTGCCTGATAGAGAGATAGAGTTTATAATTGACTTATTGTCGGGGACAACACCTATCTCTAGGACTCCGTATAGAATGGCTCCACCCGAATTGCAGGAATTGAAAGTTCAATTGCAGGGTTTACTTGAGAAGGGATTCATTCAGCCGAGTTCTTCACCTTGGGGTGCACAGTTCTATTTGTTAAAAAGAAAGACGGATCTCTTCGCTTATGTATTGACTATCGGAGACTCAATCAGGTGACTGTCAAAAACAAATATCCTTTGCCTTTAATTGAGAAATTATTTGATCAGTTGCAAGGTGGTAAGGTATTTTCTAAATTCGATATAAGGTAAGGCTATTATCAGTTGATGATTAAGAAAGATGATGTTCCTAAAATGGATTTCAGAACTCGTTATGGTCATTATGAGTTTGTTGTTTTGCCATTTGGTTTGACCAATGCTCCTGCCTCATTCATGGATTTAATGCAGAGGGTATTATGTCCTTATCTGGACCAATTTGTGGTTATATTTATTGATGATATTCTTGTATATTCTAAATCTAAGGCGGAGCATGAACAACATCTCAAGATTGTGTTGCAGACTCTTCAGGAGCATCAATTATTTGCAAAATTCAGCAAATGTGAATTTTGGCTAAAACAAGCTGCTTTTCTTTGTCATATCATCTCGCAGGATGGTATTGATGTTGATCCAGCGAAGATTAAGGTTGTATTAGCTTGGAAACAACCTAAAACTGTTGCAGAGATCCGTAACTTTCTTGGCTTAGCTGGATATTATCGAAGATTTGTCAAGAACTTCTCTAAAATTGCAAGGCCTTTGACTCAGCTTACTCGAAAGAAAACAGTATTTAACTGGAATGATAAGTGTGAGACTAGCTTCCATGAATTGAAGAAGAGATTGACCACAGTTCCTATTCTTGCTTTGCCTAAGGGTTATGATAATCTCGTAATCTATAGTGATGCTTCTAAGGAAGGTCTGGGCTGTGTATTGATGCAGAATGGAAAGGTTATTGCATATGCTTCTAGGAAACTGAAACCTTATGAACTCAACTATCCGATGCATGATCTTGAGCTCGCAGCTATCATTCTTTCATTAAAGAAATGGCGTCATTATCTCTGGGGCAACAAGTTTGAAATCTTTACAGATCACATGAGCTTGAAATATCTATTTTCATAAAAAGAGTTGAACATGAGGCAGAGACGTTGGCTGGAGTTACTTGAGAATTACAACTACACTATTAACTATCTTTCAGGCAAGGTCAATATTGTTGCTGATGCTTTGAGCCGAAAGGCTATTGTTGCTAGCTTGATTATCAAAAATTGAGAATTCATGGAAGAACTATGCTTGTGGAGGCCTAAGACTTCAAATTCTGGTATTCAATTTGCAAGTTTGTAGATTCAATCTCTATTATTATCCAGGATTAGAGAAACTCAGCAGACTGATCCTCATTTGTTGAGAATCTTAGAGAAGTCAAAAGAGGGAGAGTCGGATTTCAAACTGCATGATGATGGCATTCTTAAATTCAAAGTAGAATCTGTATTTTGAGTGAGCCAGCTCTGAAAAAGGATATCCTTGTTGAGGCACACAGTTCTAAATATACTATCCATCCATGTAGTACAAAAATGTATAAAAACTTGAAACAGAATTTCTGGTGGAACAATATGAAAAGAGAGATTGTTGACTATGTTGCTAGATGTCTTACGTGTCAGAAAGTTAAAGCAGAGCATCAGAGACCTGTAGGGTTATTACAACCTTTGGCTATACTTGAATGGAAGTGGGACTATATCACTATGGATTTTGTCTCAGATTTGCCGAGGTCTTCGAAGGGTAATGACTCAGTTTGGGTTATTGTTGATAGATTGACCAAGAATTCTCACTTTATTGCTAAAAAGAAGACTGATTCTCCTGATAAGTTGGCAGAGTTATATATCGAGAATATTGTTAGACTTCATGGGATTCCAAAGAGTATTGTGTCAGATAGAGATCCCAGATTCACATCTCATTTCTGGCAGAAAATTCAGAAAGCTCTGGGCATGACTTTGAGTTTCAGTACTACTTATCACCCTCAGACGGACGATCAATCCGAGAAAACTATCTTAATCCTCGAGGATATGTTGTGAGCTTGTATTATGGACTTCGGTAAGAGTTGGGAGAAATACTTGCCACTAGCAGAGTTTGCCTATAACAATAGTTACCAAGCTACTATTAGTATGGGACCATATGAAGCACTTTATGGGCGTAAATACAAGTCTCCTCTCTATTGGGATGAGATTGGTGAGATGAAGACTATCGACCCTACTCTACTGTCTGAGATGAACCGAATGATTGATCATGTGCAGTTTATCAGAAAGAGAATGCTTACCGCTCAGAGTCGGCAGAAGAATTATGCGGATAGGCATCACCGAGATCTAGAGTTTGCCTTGGGTG
The DNA here is from genome assembly GCA_037974665.1 of Ehretia macrophylla. Classification (NCBI taxonomy): domain Eukaryota; kingdom Viridiplantae; phylum Streptophyta; class Magnoliopsida; order Boraginales; family Ehretiaceae; genus Ehretia; species Ehretia macrophylla. The sequence goes on along the minus strand of CM075781.1, from coordinate 41,380,119 downwards.
ATAAGGTATTTCTGAAAATCTCTCCTCGGAAAGGTTTGATTCGACATGATAAAGGAGGTAAACTCAGTCCGAGATATGTTGGACCGTTTGAAATCACTGAGAGAGTTGATGCATTAGCATACAGACTAGTTTTACCTCCTAGTTTAGGCAGAATTCATGATGTCTTCTATGTATCTATACTTCAGAAGTATCAGCCAGATCCTTCTTATATTCTTGAGCCAGAGCCGTTAGAGATCAGTGAGACCTTGACTTATACAGAGAGACCTCTTCGGATTGTAGATCAGAAAGTTCAAGAGCTGAGGACTAAAAGCATTCCAATGGTTAAGGTTCTGTGGTATCATCACGGGGTTAAAGATGCTACATGGGAGAGAGAGGAGGAGATGCGAGATAGATATCTAGAGTTATTCGCCGAATCATGTAAGAATTGCGTGGGCGCAATTAGTTTAAGGGGGAGAGGGTATGGCGCCTGAGACTTAGCCGTACATTTGATTACTGTTGCATCCACTATTTGCACATTTTTACTATGTTTTACTTGTTTCTTTGCGTGACTACTATTCATCACATTTTTCAACTGTTTATTTTCTTTGAATTAGAATTTTTCTTCAATCATATTAATTATTTTAGGAATAAAAAAAATGTGCATTTGAACTAAATACATTAGGAGCCTTCGTTTAGAAAATATTTTAGCAAATTAGTGAATAGTGTTACGTAACTAAACTAGGTGTTTTAATTAGCTAACATTAATTGCACAATTAGGACTTGTTTCTAGCTAGCTAAACTCCTTTTAATAGTCAATATGGGCACCCAACTTGACCCCACCCTATTATATACTTAACACCTCACAACTTAAGCTCATAACTTAGTAACAAAAAAAAAAAAGCAAAGCTGAAAACACTGTAGTAGGACCAAAAATCAGCATAGCAGAAGGATGAGAGATTTTTGCTCAACAAATCCTCATTCCAACCCAAGCCAACCTAAGTGCAACTGGGTTTGGATGTTTATTAGCCTCCTAAGAGCTCTTATGCACAGTAGGTGAGGGATTTCATACCTATTTTTGCATTTTAAAAATATGACAACTTTCTTGAATTCTTAGATTTATTATCAAATACTTATGCAATGCTTAATTATAGTTATGTAGGTTGTATTTAAGTAGTAGAGACCTCATTTATGCTATTGTTTCGTAGTTTAAATGGTTAAAATTGCTCGTTGATTATATAGCATGAATAGTGACGGGAAAACTAGGGTTTTGCATAATCGGACCTTATAGCTTGAATTAACATTTCTAATAGATGCTTTAGATGTTAATGAAAGTAGTGTAAATGCCCCGTAGGGTTTAATTGGCCATAACCTATAAAAAGCATGAAATAACCAACTTTTAGAAAGGGGTTTCGGGGTTATCGCGAATCTGGGTAGAATTGGCCTTCACTTTTGGTATTCCTAGGCTAAGTAGACTCTAATTATGCTTTGCTAGCTTCCGTTTGAGTCTCGGGTAAGGTACGTGTAGTATAAAGTCAAATGAGGAAAATTCGGGCTTTTGTGCTAATTGTGGGTATTTGGGCAGCTTCAAGGGTCCTAAGGGTGTCTAATAGGTTAACTAGCACCATGGAATAGACCACTTATGAATCTAGAACAAAGGCATGAGTTTGGAAGAAAAACGGGTTGAATTACAAAGGGGTTTAGGTGCAAATTCGATTGTCTCACGCTTCTAAGACCTTGCAATAACTTCTTGAGTGTTTAAATGTGTTTTCAAGATGTTCTGGAGCTTTTGGCATAGTTCTATGTGAATCTTGATTATGCCCCTTTGTAACTTGCTTAATTGCTTATAAAAAATTGCTTCTCTTCTAACTATTTCGGGGACAACCTACTTTGTTGTTCCTCCCATGTATTATTGCTTCTATTATTGATGTTATACTGTGATTGTTAAGTGCATTTCATAGTGGTTGCTCAACCATAGTGTCAGGGGCGGATGTATGGAATATCGGTTAGGCAGCAGCGGGCTTGCCAGTGGATATTCGATCTCCGAGCCCTATTCCTTCACTCTCTTGTTCTGGAGATTTCCAAGGGTTGTTATGTCTTATGATTATCGGGGTACATCCGAAGTACACCCACTGGAGTGATTGAGGATTTGCCGGCATATTGATTGTGGTTCGTGGATCGTGGTTCGTGATTAGGACAAAAGAATTCTGGAGTATTGGGGTTAAGTGTATCATATCCTTTTATATGTGTGGTTATTTCTTGTTACAATTGTACCTTACTTGTCTTTCTTGCTTATATACTTTAATTGTTGCATTGCACGTCCCGTTTGGCCTTTATCCCTCACTGGGCAATAGTGGTTGCTCATACCTCGCTAACATGTTTTAAGAGATGCTGTGGTTGAACCCCAGCTAGAATTGGTTGAGGGTGAAGAACAGGAGGTTCAGACTGACCCGTTGCCTTAGTTACTGTGACTAGTTGCTTGAGGTGGATTATGTTCTTGTTGATAAGTGAAGAACTTATTTGTTCTACTTTATGTTCTATTTTGTAACCTAAGTGCTATGTACATGTTTGTGTAATTGTAAGATGTATGTAGTAGAAGATATGGAACTACGACATGTAATAACTTATATATCCGTTCTTAGCTTCTTTACATGCTTGGGGGTGAACGACTGGTTGGTTTTAACTTTCTAAGAATGTTTAAATGCTATCATGGAGTGGTATGATAAGCGATTGTAAAGAAGTTAAGTTGTGACTACATGTTTGTGTGAAGCTAAACTATTTGTATGTCTTAAGGCTCGGATGGCCTTAAAGTTTGAATCTTTAATTAGAATTGGAGTTATTGTTGTTTTATAGCCTATTTGAATGTTTGCAGGTTTTCAGAATGTCCCCGGTATAGAGGAGACTCTATCCGTTTATTGGGTCCAGACTTAACCTTAGCGTGGGGTTGGGTCGGGGCGTGACAATGTCCACCTATCTGTTTGTGTCGATCTAGGACCCCAAGACTTCAGCAATTTTTGAAGTTGTCAATTATCTTGAGATCATGTTTCTAGGTGGACGACCCTTCAGCCATCTTGGTTCTCATGATCTCATGTTGGTCGCCAACATGTTAGACATAAAGGCTAGCATGTAGCACTTGGCCTTGCTATCTGCCCTTTGCCACTTCTCATGGGCCCCCCGTTGGGCATCAGTAGAATTATCCCTCAGTTGAGGGCAAGGCTAAGTCAAGACATACTTGTACCCATCTGCAGTGAGTACTATGCCAAGTTTTATCTTCCAATCACTTAAGTTTGGACCAGTCAGCTTGTCATTCGAAAGAATAGCTGACAAGGGATTGAAATAGTCTGTCATATTATCTGGATATTCACGCAACATAATTAAGTATGAGAAAATTATGTAAGACATATATATGTGAATAACATTCATGAGATAATATAATAGGAACTCATGAATGCAAGTGTACAAACATAGATAACCCTTTCAACTATGATTAGTGCCCTAGGGATTACTCTTATCACTGCTAAGTTTGGCTTCCCAAAATCCAATAGTACTTATTCTGTAAGGAGGTTACTACTTATCTTGAGTCGAATGTATATACTATTACTTATGGGATTGCCTAGATAATTCAGACTTGAGCCTCCATAGGGAAGTTACCCTTATCAATATCTATAAGTTGATCTATAGCCTAGAACTCCACCGTAGAGTAGTCGCTCCACTAATATCTTTTATGTGAATGCCCAATTTTAGATCATTCTGCTAATTCTAGGAATAATGTCACCTCCGTAGGGAGCATACCGCATGGTAAGGCAAGGTGACATTAGCCTTTAACATGATCCGGATATAGAAAGCCATAGGATTTTCTAGTTTCCTCTCCCACTCGACTATTTGGACTAAGGGTTTCTATTTATGTGATTTTCTACAATACTTAATTTTGGTTTTTCCAAAAAGCTAGATTAAAGACTATAACCATTTTGTCTAAAACTTTTAAATATAATATTTTAAATCACATAAACCTATTATGGGTTATTATCCTAACCATAGTTTAGGTCTTCTTTAAGTCTCTAGTCAAGTTTAGGCTTCTAAGGTAAAATAGTCATTTTAATATTTTTCCTTAACCAACTTCAATCTCTAATTTAATTAAGCTTTAGACTTTAATATTTATACTCTAATATCTAGATTAATTATTTGACTTGACTTTCAAAAACTTAATTTTTTATACTTATAGGATTGTCTATAATTTTTTCCTATAAGGTAATGCTAATACTAGACAATTTTGCATAATAAAGAAAAAAAGAATCAATTATGTAAAATCACATAATTTGGAAAACATATATTTCTAGAATATAATAAACAATTAATTATTAACAACCCCCATAATAATATTTTACACTTTGCTAGAACAAAGTATCCGTAAAATTGTTCCATACTAAACTTATGCGAATAAACAACAAACAAATAAGTAAAAAAATAAAGTAAAAAAAAAAAAAAAAATATATATATATATATATATATATATATATATATATATATATATATATATATATATATTTGATGGTGGGGTGCCCCGCACATGAGCCACGCATGATCGTGCGTATCCTTACGCGTGCGCACATACACCCCACCTTTTTTTTTTGGGTTGTTTTCATAATCCTTGGTTAACATGGATTAACTTTTACAAGTTATCCAATCCAATTACATAACCAATATTCACATTAATATGAACTTTTAATATCACAAGAAGTTTTATCGAAAAAACTTAGGAAAACCTGTTTTCCAACTAGGGAGTTTAAAGTGGTTTCCAAATCTATTTGTTGTAACCTTTTAAATTACTATTAAACAAGTAATTTAATCAAAGTTCAATTCTTAATTAAAACGATATACAAATTAATTACCAAGAATTAATTCTAATAAACATAGAAACTAATCAGAACACATAATTCAATGTATCAAAAGCATATAAACAAATCTGAATTTTTATTGTCCTAACACTATTTCTTAGTTTCTATGGAATTCAATTATCCCAAGAATAATTAAAACATATGAATTTTTATTGCACACTTTTAGGAAAAAATAACTTTCATGAATTCCTATGTAAATTCTAGTGAGTTCCAAATGGTTTCAAATTCTATTAATTATAACCTTCTAAACTACTACAACTAAGTAATTTAGTCAAGGTTTAATTCTAATTCAAAACCATAAACAAATTCATTACCATGAATTAATTTAGTAAACATAAAAACTAATAAGAACACATAATTCCATGCATCAAAAACATTAAACAAATCTGAATTTTTCAGTGTTCTTAAACTATTTCTTAGTTTCTACTACTAAAAAATTAAACTAGCTTAACTATTTCATGATTTATTCGTTGTGCCTCTAACACCACTGAAGGAAAACGTTATATAGAATGAATCAAATTTTATAATTACAAGAATAAGGAGAAAACATTCATGCATGGATCTTTAAAACGAATAAAGCATGAAATAGCTAGTTTGAACATCTAAACAGTTTATAGTTTAATTCTAAAAGCAAATAAAGTTTTCAGGAATACCTTTTTGCGAAGAACGATGGAAGAAAACTTCACATTTGCTGAAGGAGTTGCTCCACACGCTTGGAACATTGTTTTCGCTCCACAACTCTGATTTTCCCCTCTTTTCCAAATTCTAACTAAAGTGTTGATCCAGTTGTGGGACTAGATCTTACAAAATTAAACTAAAAAAAATTGATTTGAGTTTCTTCAAAGAATTGAAGCTTACTCGTAGAGAGAGAGAAATTTCAAAGGAGATGGTGCAATGGTAGAGCTTGGAGTATACCCCAAGAAAACAGCCTTGAGACTACGAAAAATGGCGACGAAATAAAGTTTCATAGCCATTTTAAAGGACTGGCGACGAATGGGCAACGAAACAAAATCTTTCGTCACCTTCTGGTAGTTAAAATGAGCGAAAAAATTTTTCTTCCAGAAAAAATTACAAATGGTCGGCATATGGTCGCAAATCGGCAACGAAATAGCAACAACAAAAGATAATTATTGTTTAATTAGTGATTGGTTACCATTTGGCGACCACATGGCTACCATTATCATTAATTTTTGTTCACAACTTAATTATAAAAAAATAAATGAGAAACAATAATTATAAAATAAAAAAAAGTAAAATTGTGGTCTCTGATTGGTCATTACATGGCGACCAAAGATGTTAATATTTCTTTTAAAAAAATTATAAAAAAACAAAGGTTAAATAAATAAAATAAATAATTGTCACGCTTAGGTCACAAAAGGGCGACCCACACTCGACAAATATCATTTGATTTTTCAAAAAGAAATTATAAGAAAACTAAAACAGTTATAAAATAAAAGAATTAATTATATAAAAAAAATTCTATCTTTTGCTTGATAGATAGTAGCCCCGTGATGGCTATTGACAACTAAATAGCGACAAAAAGTAAAATTTTGGTCGTCTTTTGGTTGCCATTGGCTACGAAGGGTCTACAAAACATCCATGTTTATAGAAAGTTAGATTGATTTAGAACATAAGAATTAATAATAACCAATATATTACAAGTTTGCGCTAAATGTATTTTGTTTTAATTGAAAATATATTATAAAGTTTACTTAATGGCATGAGGTTGTACATATTTAAGATATAAGAGTATGAAAATAAATTAATGATTAACAATTCTATATTCTAATTAACAAAAGTAGGATTATTGAAATACAAATTGAAAAACAATGAACATTTTATCATTGTCATTAGTTTTTCACATATCAATCAAATTATAATTTCTCACTAGCATCAATGAATTAGTGTAAATTGAAGAATGACTATAATAAAAGATAATATTTAGCTTAGAAGAGTTATTTAAAATAAAAGAATTAATTATATCAAACAAATTCTATCTTTTGCATGATAATTCGTAGCCTCGTGGTGGCCAAATAGCGATAAAAAGTAAAATTTTGGTCGCCCTTTGGTCGTCATTGGCTACGAAGGGTCTACGAAACATCCATGTTTATAGAAAGTTAGATTGATTTAGAACATAAGAATTAATAATAACAAATACAGTATAAGGTTGTGCTAGATCTATTTTGTTTTGATTGAAAATATATTATAATGTTTATTTAATGGTATGAGTTTGTACATATTTAAGATATAAGAGCAAGAAAATGAATTAATGATTAATAATTTTATATTCTAATTAACAAAAGTAGGATTACTGAAGTACAAATTGAAAAACAATGAAAATTTTATCATTGTCATTAGTTTTTCGCATACCAATCAAATTCTAATTTCGCACTAGAATCGATGAATTAGTGTAAATTGAAGAATGACTATAATAAAAGATAATATTTAGCTTAGAAGAGCTATTTAAAAGAAAAGAATTGATTATATCAAACAAATTCTATCTTTTGCATAATAGTTCGTAGCCCTGTGGTGGCCATTGGCTACAAAATGGCAACAAAAAGTAAAATTTTGGTCGCCCTTTGGTCACCAATGGCTATGAAGGGGCTACGAAATGTCTATGTTCATAGAAAGTTAAATTGATTTAGAACATAAGAATTAATAATAACAAATAAATTACAAGTTTGTGCTATATCTATTTGATTTTGATTGAAAATATATTATAAGGTTTACTTAATGGTATGAGGTTGTACATATTTAAGATATAAGAATATGAATATGAATTAATGATTAATAAATCTATATTCTAATTACAAAAGTAGGATTACTGAAATACAATTGAAAAACGATGAAAATTTTATCATTGCTATTAGTTTTTTGCATACCAATCAAATTTTAATTTGGTTAAATATTACTCCGCTCCCTTGTGATATACGAAACTATCACGCTACTCCCTTATGTTTACAAGACTATCACAAACCCTATTGTATTTTTAGAAAAACCTCACACTACCCTCATCTTTCACATTTTTCCCCTTTTATAATTTATATATATATATATATATATATATATATATATATATATATATATATATATTTTCTCTTTATTTTTACCAATTATTTTATTTATACTAAAAAAATTAAAAATTTTAATTTTTTTTTAAAAAACCCCACCAATCCCCCACCCTTACCCCCTCACACCCACCCCTACCCCTACCCCTAACCACACGCACTATGTTGTTGCTCCGACAGAGTAACAGCCACAGTAACAGCGTGGCTGCTGCTCCTCGTCAGAGCAGGTGGTTGTTGTTCCTCGTCAGAGCAGGTGGCTGCTGCTTCTCGACAGAGAAGAAGTATGGCTGCTCCAGCGGAGCAGCAGTGAGATCCTGCTACTCCGACGGAGCAGCAAATGATGGGGGTAGAGGTGGGGAAGGGAAAGGTAGGGGGTGAGAGGTGAGGGTGGGTAGGGTTTTTAAAAGTTTGTTAGTATAAATAAAAAAATAAATAAAAATAAAGAGAAAAAAGAATATATATATAAATTATAAAAGAGTAAAAATGTCATAGAGGGGGGTAATGTGAGATTTTTCTAAAAATACAAGGGAGTTTGTGGTAGTTTTGTAAACACAGGGGAGTAGCGTGATAGTTTTATATATCATAGGGGGGCAGAGTGATATTTACTTTTTTAATTTCACACTAGCATCAATGAATTATTGTAAATTGAAGAATGACTATAATAAACGATAATATTTAGCTTAGAAGAGTTATTTAAAACAAAAGAATTGATTATATCAAATAAATTCTATCTTTTGCATGATAGTTCGTAGCCCCATGTGGCCATTGACAACCAAATGGCGACAAAAAGTAAAATTTTGGTTGTCATTTGGCCACCAATGGCTACGAAGGGGCTACAAAATGTCCATGTTCATAGAAAGTTAGATTGATTTAGAACATAAGAATTAATAATAACAAATACATTACAAGTTTGTGCTAGATCTATTTGGTTTTGATTTAAAATATATTATAAGGTTTACTTAATAGTATAAGGTTGTACATATTTAAGATATAAGAATATGAATATGAATTAATCATTAACTATTCTATATTCTAATTAACAAAAGTAGGATTACAGAAATACAAATTGAAACGATGAATATTTTATCATTGTTATTAGTTTTTTACATACCAATCAAATTCTAATTTCGCACTAGCATCAATGAATTAGTGTAAATTGAAGAATGAGTATAATAAAAGGTAATATTTAACTTAGAAGAGCTATTTAAAATAAAAGAATTGATTATATAAAACAAATTTTATCTTTTGCATGATAGTTCGTAGCTTAGTGGTAGACATTAGCCACCAAATAACGACAAAAAATAAAATTTTGGTCCCCCTTTGGTCGCAAGGCCCTACTTAAATAAGATGGTAGTGTCGTTGCCCTCTGATTTAAGTGGGCGACCAATGGGCCTTGTGGCCCTTTGGTCGCCTATTCAACCTAAAAATAGGGGGCAGAACGTTGCCTCCTGTTTTTAGTAACAAGTTTCCTTTTTTTTTTTTTTCAAAAAACCATCGTACCCCACCCCTAAACCCCACCTGACCTCTCACCCTACCCCACTCGACCCCTCACCCCACCCAACCACACTAATGTTGAGCTTTGAAGGTTTTTTTTTTGTTTATTACATTATACATATATATATATATATATAACAAGCCATAGTATAAATGAAGAAATACAGAATGATAAAGAATTAAAGACTGGAAAATACAGAAGATGTATATAAAATCAGTAAAGCAAAAAGATATCAGAGACAAAGTCTCTTACTTGAATTAAAGATTTGGAGAAACTGTTACAGTTTGGAAGTACAGTGATATTGGTCGGAATACTATCTAACTAGTGTATTGTATTATGGGAAAACTAGAAAGGTAAAATATCTGACTCCAATGTCCGACCCCACTTCTTTGAAGATAAATGGTTTTCTTATAGATGGAGAAGACACGTTAGGATTCTGGAAATGACGGATCTGGTCTTGGAAATGGATGAATAGTGTCTTGTCAGGTACTATGGTTGTCGTCTTGTAATGATCATTTATGCCTTTTACTGTGGCTAAAAGATCATTTGTCGTCTTGTGATAATGATGTTTGAAGACTGGAATGATTGTGTCTGAAGACTTCATACTTGTGCTGATGCTGTCGGTAGACTATGGCCGAAAGCAATTTTGTCTTCTTCTGAAAAGCTGAAGATGCTTCGTCTCCGTCTTTTATTCCTATCTCTGAAACCTACTTGACCTAAAATGAAGAAGACCGTCTTTCCTACACATCTTACGCTCCATTTGTAGGCTTTACGGTAGTATTCACCTTCATTTCTAACTTCATCCCTGAATCAAATAGATAGCAAATACAAAAAAACATAACTAAAACAAAGAAACTACAATGTTCGTTCAAAAGATAAAATTACAATGACTAAGATTTTCCTAATAGCATTGGCTTTTGGGGAAAGCCACACCTATCAACGGACTTGATATGTCTTTACCAGTTGTTGTTTGAACTAGACTAGCTGAAGTTTTAATGGTATTCTTCAGTAACCACTATCAACTTCAGAAGGGGAGTTGCACCTCTTACACACATTTTTGTCAAGGAACCTATGGAAACCCCTTGCACACGTTTTTGTTAGGGAACCTGTGGGAACCCCTTACACACATTTTTGTCAGGGAACCTGTGGAAACCCCTTGGTGTGTATCACTGCTAAGTTTGAATGCCGTCGCAGTCATCCTTATTTTCTGGTTCACTAGCATCGTTTGGTTCACTTCCTTCTGATGCACGTTCTAATGAAAGTTCTTGGAGTTGTGCAGCAATGGCGACAATTTCTTCATTAGTGGAAGCTGTAGCAATTCTGGTCTGGAGTTGACTTTTGAGAGTCATGAACTCTTGTTGAGCCGATAGAATGGATTTCTATTGTTTCTGGTTAGCGTCTGGCCATGACTGGACTTTTGGTGCTGAGCATGAAGCATTATTCATCTTCTTCCACAACTTTATTTTGTGGGTTCTTCCGAAGGCTGGAACAATCATGTCATTACCGAAGGAATTGTGCTTGAATACGAACTCAGACATAAAAATCCAAGTTACATAAAAATGTCTGTAAAAAACAAAAAACGGAAGAAGGTAGGCAAGGTTATTTGGGGCTTTCCATTTTCCAAGAAAAACTGGTAACCCTGTAAAATAGGTTCTAGGAGTATTTCTGGGATTGGGCCATAAGATGCCACCATTGGATGAACCAATTGGGTACTTGAACTGGGAAGGTTTGAACATGAAAAACCAACTAAGTTTATGATTATCATTTAGGCGATAGAAACATATGTACCATGCTATGATGTAATCATACTATGTGTAGTCTTTCAATGGTCTTTTATCTGGCAGTTATTTGGTTCTGTGTAGGGGTTGACCCCATTGGTCAAGCGAGATAACTGTTTCAAGCTTCGCTTTGATGTAGTTATACTGTCCTGGCTGTTTGTCTTTGTTATTTGGAACAAACTCAATTGAGTTAGTTGCTATGAGAATGGCTTTATAGTAACTCTGGGTTTTGTATGAATTGTCTAGTATGTAGTAGCTCTAAGGATGGAGGAATGTCAGAGCGAACTCATTGGCAGACATTTGGGGATTTTATTTAAAATGTACTAGTTCAGTTACAAGAATCTGGTCAAAGACATTCTTGTAAATGTATTATATGGGTTGTTCTTTTTGGGTTTCTGGTTTTTTCTGAGGCTTTGGTGTTTTAACAACAAGCGGCTGAAACTTGTTACTTTGGGTGACTGAATATGATAACGTTCCTGCAAAACCTACATGAACACTGATTAGTGATTTTTGGGGGGTCAGAGACCCTAAAACTGTGAGGTTTCTTCCTAAGGGTATTTGTTGTGTTTCTGGTGTTTGGGTTATGTGTTTGTCTTGGATTTTCAACGTCATTGATGACGAAGATTCTGTCTTAACTGGTGGTCCTGGAAGTGCAGCTTTCTGTGCATAGGAGCTTATGTCGAAGCTCTTTTGCTTTCCTTTGTCTTTCTTAGGAGCTATGATCTGCAAAACAAAAATGGAGAAATGCCTGTGTTGTGTGCAGATGACGATTGTTAGAACTGTATTTAAAGAATGTGGAACTGAAACCTTCTTCAATCTGGTTAATTGGAATTGAAAACTTGTTCCATTCTGGTTAACGGAATTGAAAAGGAAAATTTCAAGTCCGTGTCTTATCCAAAATGGGATCCAAGGTCTGATGACCTGTTAAAAAGTATCTGGTTAAAAAATCAGGGATTGAATTATCAATTCCCTTAATGTATTGGATATCAAAATCAAAAATTGATAAAATGGCCTGCCTTCTAGCAAAAATCTATTTAGAAGCAATGTTCTTAACATCCTTTGTTAGTACATCTTTGGTCGATTGACAATCAACTATAACTGTAAATTTTTGGTTGAGAAGATCGTCTTGAAATTTAGAAATGCAAAGAACTATAGATAAAATTTCTTTCTTGACTGTGGAATAGTTCTGTTGAGCTTTATTCCACGTTCCTGAATGAAATCTTACAATGTGTTCTTAACCTTGTAAAACTTGTTTTAAAATACCTCCAAAACCTAATTCAGAAGCATCTATCTGAACTATCTTTGGGGTGTCTGGTTGACATAAAGTCAAAACTGGTAAAACCTTTACTTGTTTCTTGATTTCTTGAACAGCTCTAGTATGAACCCCAGACCATGCTGGAGGGTTCTTCTTGAGTCCTTCAAATAATGGTTTACAAATATGGCGAATGCCTGAATAAAAATATGCAACATAGTTAAGAGATCCTAAAAATCTCTGTAACTATGTTTTTTCTGTTAAAACATCTGGAAATTTCTCTACAAAATCTAAGGTTCTTTGGATAGGTGTAATCTTCCAAAAGGAGATCATATGTCCAAGGAATCTTATTTTTGTCTGGAAAATCCTAATCTTGGGTGCAGAAACCACAAGTCCATTTTCTTTTATAACTTTGAAAAATGAATGCAAATGTTTCTAATGTTGATGTATGTCATTCCTGAAGACTAAAACATCATAAATATAAACAATTGTAAAACTGGTGAACTAATTAAAAATCTGATTCATAATGTTTTGAAATCCTGAAGGTGCATTCTTGAGTCCAAATGGCATAACATTCCATTCGTACTGTCCAAATGGCACTGTAAGAGCTGTTTTGTACTTATGTTGTTCTAAAATCTGGATTTGCCAAACACCTGATTTAATGTCGAACTTTGGAAAAAACAAGAGCGTTGTAAAGTCTTTTCAAAAGATCATTCTTGTTGGGAATTGGATATCTAATCCACTGTAAAACTTTGTTTAATAGCATATAATTGATAACTAATCTAGGAACTCCTCGTTCCTTTTCTACGTGTTTATTAACATAAAACGCTGCACATGACCATGGGTTTTTAGTGGGTCGAATGAGCTTTTTATCTAATAAACTCTGTATTTCTGTTTTGCAAAGATCTAAATATTTTTGACTCATCTGAATGAGATGAGCTTTTGTAGGAATAAGTTTTTCTTGAAAATCTTTTTCATATGGTAAAGAAACAAGGTGCTTTTTCAAGTCTGGTTTGAAAATCTTGAATACTTTTCTATTGTTTTGAAATATGTTCTTCAATACGAAGGCTGTGAATGTCTTGTTGAAGAAATGCTATCTGGTTTTCTTTTCTTTGAATCGAGTTAACTTCTCGTTTCATAGAAGGATAAAAGAATTCAAACAAAATTGTTTTTCCTAAATACTATGTTGAAATTCCTTTTTCTGTGACATTCATAGGAAACAAAGACTGGAGAAAAGGGTTTTTTAAAATGACTGGGGAATTCAACTGTTTAATTAAAACAAAATTGGTTGGAAAACAAATTCCTTGATTGCACACATGTGCATTAGGAATCTTGTACTTAATCTGTAATCTGATAGAGTCAGCTGTTGAAAGCTTCTCTCTGGTTTTCTCAAAATACTTGGACGTGATGAGACCTTCTTGAATGCAGTTCAGGTATGCACCCGAGTCAAGAAGGGTTATGGTTTCTAACTTGAAGTCTTCTATGACTATGGTCAACTGGACATACCATTTATGGTATGAAATTCTGGTAAGAAGATTAAGATAATCTTCTTGTTCTTTAAGAATACTAGTTCCTGGTTGGTCTGTTTTCAGTTTGCCAATTGCAATCTGAGTCTGTTTATCAAGTTGATCATCTTCTTGATGACGTTCTTGAATGTCAATTTGACTATCTAATTGTAGGAGTAAAACATCCTGTTGTAACTGGTTTTGGTCTTTTCTAAGTTCTTGGATTTCTTGTTTGAGTTGGTTGATCTCTCTTTGAAGATCAGAAATACCAACTGGTTGTTGTTTTCTCTTATGGAAAATAGAAAGAACTTCAGAATAACTGGTATTTCCAGTTTCTCTAGGAATGGAAGCAACTGGTATTTCTTCCTTCTGGTCAATAAGCTCTTTGAGCTTAAGAAGGTAGATTTGTCTTTCTTCTGGATCTGTGATCTTACAGATCATGTCGAGCATAAGACTGTAAGAGTCTGGGATGAGGTTTAGTTTCTTGTTAAAGAAACATGGTCCTTTACTGGGACAACTACAATCTGGTTCAGATTTTGCACTACTATTAGAGTAGTAATCTGTTCCAATTTGGTTGATATTGTCTTCGTCAGAGACTGCTGATGAAGAACTAGAAGATGACTCAAATTGGTCGATAATCTGGAGGATACTATTCTTAGTTTTCTCATCTATTTCTAACTGCTGGATTCTTGTTCTAACTTTGTAGTGCTTTGCAAAGTGTCCTAGTTTACCACACTTGAAACAGCCAGTGGTCTGGTGTTGTTTTTTACTATCCTTATTGTACTTTTGGTAATGTTTCTTCTTGTAAGACTTGTATGGTCTATCATACTTTTTCTTATGGTATTTCTTAAACCTATGTGACCTAGACTTATGAGTTCTCCCAGTGTGAGGGGCTTGGATACGTTCCATGCCATACTGTTCACACCAATTTCTTAACTCATTTCTAGAGGTCAGGTTCTGTTTCTTTAACTAGGCTTTGAACCTAAGGTCAGTACAGATCTTCAAGGCTGTCTTGTTGATCTGACTTATGATATCACCGTAGATCATGATACTATAATCTAAGTCTGGTAATTCTTGAAGCAAAGCTTCCTTAACTTGCTGGGCAAATAATTTTGGAAGTCCATAAATAAATCTTTTTTTCCAATAACTAACATTGTTATCTGATCTTTGGTATAACTTACTAAAAAAGACATCCTTATACCATCAGAAGTCTTGAAGTCTTCTACATCTTAGATTCTGGAGAATCTCATATGTTCTTTCCTGGTAAATAGTAAGGTCACCTATGAAATAGTAGGTGATGCTATATACTAATGCTGCAAGGACAGATGATTTAGTCTGTCCTTGTTCATTGTTGATAGGTGATCCTTGATCATTGGTCTTGACCATATTTAATATGGCATTCTGCGCATTTTCTCTTAAATGGTCATCCCATCATCCTTTCAGTTGGCCTGTGAAGCCAAGGATAATGTTTCTGGTAGCTGCTCTTTCGGAGACAGATTGTTTATAGATGTTTCCAACTATAATCATCTATTTGGTAAGATTGAGGATCTAGTATTCTGTCATTCTATCTATATTTCACTCATAGATGTTATTGCCATAATAGGTTCCCTGTGACTGGGATTCCTCTATGAGGAGATCTGAAGGTGTTGGTATGGGATAGAAACTTCTAGTTTCTGGTCCAACAATCTTGTTGATATTAAACTGGGATTGGTTAATAGTCCTATTTGGTTTACCATTGGAACTAGTGGAACTATTATCTATTTGTCTAAGAACTTGGAGTGCTGGTTGGCTAGAAGAGGCTTCTAGTTTCTTTTCTATCTTAGCCTGTAACTCCTGGATCAATTTTGTATTCTTTTCTGTTGGAGATTCAATCTTAGGGATAATACTGGTTATCTTAAATGGAATTGGCTTAACTTGAGGGTTAACCTTTCTGGTGGAGGAAAGTCTTAATGAATCAAATGATTCAACCAAAGATGGTTTTGCTAAAAGGGCAAAAGTCTGTTTCCCTAAGGAAAGTCTTATAGATTCCTTAAATTTCTCTTCTGAACTGGAGGAGTCAACTAAGGTATTTTTTTCTAACGTATTTTCAATAAGCCTTATAGATTCCTTAAGTTTCTCTTCCGAACTGGAGGAGTCAACTAAGGTCTTCTTTTCTAACGTATTTTCAATACGTTTTACTTGTTCTCTAAGGGTGACTAATGAAAGATTGGTCCAATTGTCTTGCTCAGCAATATCTTTCATTTCTGGTACTTTAGCTATGGTAAGAACAGGTGGTTTCAAATCAATAGTTCCTACTTTGTTCTGAATCTAGGTTGCCTGAAAAGGCGGATGCTCTGTTTCTAATATCTTGGTGGAATTAGGCAAATTCCACTATCGTGTTCTACTGGTAAGGACATTGATGTCCAAGGTTTGTTTCTTCCTTTGAACCAAAGGAGAAATAGTATGTTGAGCTTATTGATTTTCATCGTCTGATGCCATTCTTCTTTGAACTAGTATAACTGTTCTTTACTATAGGTTCTAAAGTAAAGATTTCTAACACTAGTATTTTTCTCAGAAAGAAATTCTTCTTTCAAAGCCTGTTTGTCTATCTTGAATTCTTCTGTTAACATGTTTAAGCCCATGTCAGAAGCTGTGGGGTTGAAGTCAACAGATACAGTATCTGTTGGTTCAAATTCTCTATAGACAGGTCTGGGTGTTTGATCTTCAATCCTGATTCCGTAAGGAACAGATTGACTCTGGGTTCTAGTGTGCCTAGATGTTGATGGTAAATCAACAAATCTTGGAGTAGGGTCAGAAATACTAACTCTAGAAATACTGGAAGTAGTTCTAGAAAGATGAGATTCTCTATCTCCTCTATTCATCCTAATACTAACAGATCCATCCTCATACTGGAAAATCTGTTCGATTATAATATTTCTAATGTTCTGTTCTTGCTGTAAAGGTCTGG
Source organism: Ehretia macrophylla (assembly GCA_037974665.1). Lineage (NCBI taxonomy): Eukaryota > Viridiplantae > Streptophyta > Magnoliopsida > Boraginales > Ehretiaceae > Ehretia > Ehretia macrophylla. The sequence goes on along the minus strand of CM075781.1, from coordinate 41,363,203 downwards.
TAGCATTTTCTATGTTCCAGTTTTCTGGTAAGGAAATATATTTCCACTGGATAGTCTAGGGAATACAAACTATAGACTATGTACAATCTATTTTCCATAAAACGGTTTCACCTTTTAATCTAGGTCTGGTTACAGATCTGGGATTTAATCCTATATTTATGACTTTATAATTAAGACGATAAATAACTTCATATGCATGTGTACCATGTTCAACAAAGTAATTATGTGTCTTAACATCTAATGTCAATGTTTTCATCACATGTAGATCTGTAAGAGAAATGGTAAAATTGGGAAAACAATCAAAATAAACTGGACCATTACTAAGATTGGTTTCAACTAATCCAATCAAAGAATCGTCATATCTAAGTAATCTCTTATCTCACAAAGCAAAAAAGATACTGTTATCTAATCCTTCTCTGGTTAATGGTTTGAATGCAACTTGTACATGTCCTATGTGAAGAAATCTAAAGCCATTCTTCTTAGCTTTTTCTGAGGATTTCTGTGAAAATAACTGGATAGACTGGTTATCACTGACTAATGGAACAATTTTCTCTTTTGACCTAATAGTTCTAAGAGACTTAAAATCTAAGACTCCTTTCTGGTAAACTTGTTTTACTTGCATCTTAGGTGGTTTCAATTACTTAATTCTTGATCTGTTCATGTTACTTCATTGGTAGCTATGGTGTTGGAACTACTGGGTTCTACTGATGCAGAACTACTACTAGATGCCATAACTATAGCCTTATAGAAATTCCTAAAATCTAGCGAAGTATCCTAAGGTATAGCCATCTGACTTACAACTGACTTACGCCTTCTGCAGGACTTACAACAGTGCCTAAAACCCTTAGGCCTATAACACACGTCAAAGACTCTTCAAACAGGAATATCTACTTAACTACAAACATCTGATACGAGAACCAGCCCAGGATAAACACAGTAATAACAAGCCATAGTATAAATGAAGGAATACAGAATGATAAAAAATTAAAGACTAGAAAATACAGAAGATGCATATAAAATAAGTAAAGCAAAAAGATATCAGAGACGAAGTCTCTTACTTGAATTAAAGATTTGGAGAAACTGTTATAGTCTGGAAATACAGTGATATTGGTAGGAATACTATCTAACTAGTATATGGTATTATGGGAAAACTAGAAAGGTAAAATATCCAACTCAAATGTCCGACCCCCTTTCTCTAAAAACAAATGGTCTTCTTATAGCTGGAGAAGACGCATTAGGGTTCCGGAAATGGCGGATCTGGTCTTGGAAAAGTCAAAAGTGACTTTAACTATCAGGTACTGTGGTTGTTGTCTTGTAATGATTATGTTTGTCTTTTACTGTGGTCGAAAGATCATTTGTCGTCTTGTGATAATGATGTCTGAAGACTGGAATGATTGTGTCTGAAGACTTGGTTCTTGTGCTGATGCTGTCGGTAGACAGTGGCCGAAAGAATTGTCTTTTTCTGAAAACTTGAAGATGCTTCGTCTTCGTCTTGTATTCCTATCTCTGAAACCTACTTGACCTATATATATATATATATATGCATTTTTTCTTTTTTTTTTATTTTCATTTTTCTTTATTCTTTTTTATTTTTTTAGCTTAAAAAAATATATGTATGTATGTATGTATATATATATATATATATATATATAATGATTTCTTTTTTCAATTTTTTATTTTATTTTATTTTACTTTCTAGATTTTATCCTTTTTTTTTGCATTTTAATTTTTTTCAATTTTGTTTTCTTTTTTATCAAGCTTACCTTATTTTTGGGGTTTTTAATTTTAGATATTTTATTTTTTTCTGGTTTTTAATGTTTGAATTTTCAGTTTTTATTATTTGTTATTTTCTAGTTTGTTTAGCATTATTTTTGTGTTTAGTTTGTTTTTAAATGTCCAAGTATTTATATATATGTATGTTTATGTGTATCTGTATGTGTAATGTAAATTTTTTTGGTTTTTGGGTGATTGCTAATGATGCAATTGTTGGTTGTTTTAAATATTTTTTTGAAGGATTGAAGTTTGTTTTGTGTGATAGGCCGGACTATTACGGCTCAGGTTAGTATTCTAATTCACTATCTTTTATATTCTTGTTGAAATATTATATTTGAAATGATGTTGTAGGTGAGATATTGTCTTTGAAAATGTGATGTTGCGTTGTAGTTGAAATGGTGTTGTTAAAATGACTTTGAATTTAATGAATGTTAATGTTATAGGTGAGATATTGTTATAGAGATAACTGTCTTTGGAGATGTGATATTGCGTTGTAGTTGAAATAATGATTTTGAATTTCACTATGTAAAAGGAAAATTAAAGGACTCGGAATGTTACTTTAGAAAGATAAAATTAACTTTGAATTATTATGGCCAGCACAATAATTAGTAGGTTTTAGTTTTTGTTTAAAAAAAATTATAAAACTAATATTATGAACTTTATTTTGAAGATCTTTTAAATACTAAAATGTGCGTATATTAAATTAATTTTGTTTTTGTCAATATTAAATTAAATTTTTAATTTTTCAAAAAAATTGTGTGGTGACGAAATGGCGACAAAGACATAGCTACCACGTGGCGACGAAATTAAAACATTTGGCTACCTAGTGGTAATGATAAAATAGCTATCATAAAATGTGGCTACAAACTTTGGCTACCAAATGGCTACGAACGTTAATAATTAATAATAAAAAAATTTTAAACATTTGGCTACCTAATGGTGAAAAAATTATGGCTACCACACAGCCACCAAATTGTGGCTACCACATAGAGACGAAATTAAATAATTAACAAAACATATTTAAAATAATTTGCTATCTAATGGCGACAAAGATTTGGCCTATGGGGCGACAATGCATAATTAATTGATACAAAAATTAATGAATAGTTTAATAAATTTTTAATTATAAAAATTAACAAATAATTAATTTTTCTAAAAATTGTGACCAAGGGGCTACAAAATGTAAAAAAAAAAATTATACTTTTTATTTTTATTTTTTCGATTTGGCCACCAAAATGAGACCAAATGACCTAATGGCGACGAGGGGTTTCTCGACAATACATTTTTTATCGCCCTTTGCTCGCCTAATGGGGATAGGCGACCTAGGGGCGATGAGAAACCTTCGTTGCCCCAAACCAATTTTCTTGTAGTGGTCGAGGCCTTTATATAGGGGAGAACATACAAGGTAATTTTGTCAGAATTCCAATGTAGGAAAGGATTAGGACTTTGAATCATCTTCTAATTCTATAATATAATGAAAATCCTTCCACCTTGCATTCACACTTGTCTTAGGAGTCCTACCTGGAGAATGGTGCCTAAGACATTGTGCCTAGCCTTGGTTCGCAAGCCAAGGCTTTGGCTTAGTCTTCTATGCTCTATTCAACTAATTAATTAATTCCAATTAATTTTCAAGTCTAAATCTAGTCTACTATTTAAGAATAGAACTTTTCTCTAATTTGAAAAAAATATCTTAAATATTTTAGTAGCCTTTATACTTTAATTTATTAATTATTTAATTATATAATCCAATCTCAGTCAATAATCAAAATAGAAACTCCTTTCCCAAAATAGAAAAGACTATTTATGATTTCTAATTGCTAATGGATTATATCCTCTCCCAACAAAGCAACAACTAAGTTTAGTAATGATACTTATAAGGTAAATGGTTAGAAGGGGGACCAAAGACATAATTATCATTCCATTGAAAATGACCAAAATATTCTTCTAGTCTCCTAGCAATATTTTACATTTTAACCTTAGTCTATTCTACTAAAAGACTATGACTGCACTTCAAGATAATTATTGTATGAACAGGAGTTAATCAATAATATATGACGCTCAGTCTTTAGACCAACTAAATGATAATGACCACGCTAGCCCTCTATACTCACTCATAGCCAAGATAGGTTCACCGATTGTACTATCATCTCTTTTACTACATCTTACTCCTTATAACCTCTAACCCATAATCTAATCATCCTTTAGAAGTTATCCACTTGACCACGGAAGTGACCCATAAGTATAACAACCAATACATCATGTATTACTGTGCGCACAAATTCAGGATGATCAATCTGGATCATTCTAAGGGAATGATTATTTTATAGATTCCTTATTGCATATACATGTCCATTCTAACTGTGTCCAGACACCCAAATCACAGACCTGTTGACCCATATATAAGATCTCAACCATGGTGACTCAAAGTGCAAGAACTTGATTTCGTCAGTTCATCCATATATGCTGAAGATTAAGAACACCGACCCACTTAGAAGCTTGTAGGTATAGGTGACCATTTTCTTTGATAGTATGTATTTAGAGTTCACATCTACGGTGGCCAGCCCAATGCATACACATGCATAAGTATAATAAGTTTGGAAACCCTATCCATGTTCAAGGCAGATCGCCCTACTATAAAGGGAACTTATTCACAATAACTTCTACCATAGTAGAATGCCAAACTCTACTACTTACTTATGGACTAAATAGTTCAGCTTAACAAGTAACCATGACTTAGACCTTCTATACGTAACCGTCACATACCTAAGTCAACACTTGAAACAAGGACCTTATATTCACGCACACACACATACACACATATATGTAATAGTCAACCACGTAAGAGATAAACATGCTCATGAAAGTAAGATGACAATAATTATTCATTGCAAACATCCAGATATATCAATGGCAATGTGCTAGTGATCTTTTGGACACACTATTCCCAGCAAATCCAACACATACATTTGAACAATTTTTTGAAATCAAACCTATCTATTGACTATAAGAGTCCACATTCAACAAAGACATACTTCCTCTAACACAATTTTTTTTTAATCGTATTTTGAATAAATTAATTAAAAACAATTACATTTTTTAAGTGAAGTTACATCATTAATTGCTTATTTCGTAATTTAATATATCTTGCATTTTGACCTATTTTAATTAATATTACTCTTTAGGATGTTTAGAGTCATAAAATACTTTAAAAATTAATTCAAAATGGTACTAAAATATAGGAAAAAAGAGTGTTGAATAGGAGGTATGTGTAATTAGAAAAACAAGAGAAACATGTTGTGAATTACCATTTAGAATGCCAATGCATTTACACAAAACAATAAATAAAAAATTATTATCCTAATATTACAAACTCATATATAGTATAATTGTTTTTTCACTATTAAGGTATGGATCAAGTGATGTTCTTCGTAGTTGGAAAGATTCCAATAACTTGCAAAATAAGGTCCTTGGAGTTGTGCCCGTGAAACCCTTCCGATGCTTAAGTTAGTGAGGTCAGGAGAGGATAATCTGATTAAATATAATGAGAATATAAAATATCAACTGCCTTCCTTGGAATGTGTGTCATTTTATTTATACTAGCGCTCATGAAAGGATATGATTCATGTGTATTGCCTTATGGCAACTAAAAGTTCATTGAGCATCCTTGAAGAGCAAACAACCCTAGAAGTCGGGTAGCATCAATGATTAAGCATCCTTGAAGAGTGGGTAGTCTTGGAGATCGGGCCATATATGCCAGATTGGCTAGATTATGTCATGCTGGACTCTTGATCTTCCTTGGGCTTCTTATTTTATTTGTCAATAGCCCAAATTTCTTTTATACCATTATGAGATTTATCGTCCCATATCATTTGCTCCCTAGTTCTTTTGTATGAATACATTTATCAAGGAAAACAATAAATACATACACGCACCTGACATTAATGACGACTCCTTCAATAATTGTCGCCGATATTTTTTCTTTCATGAATTAATGTCATCACTTCAGCCTTTTCCACTTCACATGCCGTTATTATGGAATTTTAATTTCACATTTAATGCTTCTAACCTTTTGTTTTCCCTGGTAGTAGTAGTTGGGTTGGTGAAATCCGCTCAACCAATGGTAGAGGTTTGAAGATGCTCGACTGATAGGGAGAGGAATGGAGTTGGCTCCAGTGAGGCATCTTTGTGGAACTCTGCCTGAATTCTTCTATAAATATGTATACATGATGGTTCTTCAGAGCATTCTCGTAGTATTTTCTTATTGGACATTCCTTGGTACTTTCTTACTGGAGTGTTGTTTTGGGTATTTTCTTAATATTCCTTAAAAGACTTAGTTTGGAATTCTAATCAACCTTATTATATGGAATTAACTCCAATACTCACACTCTGATCTTTTATTGGTATTTTCTCACTACTCTTAGTTGGGATTTTACTTTTGGTGCTTTCGTTGTGTTAAATTAGGGTCCGGATAAGGTAGTTGTAGTTAAAACCCACTTAGGGCCTTCCCAAGCTTTTGTCTCCAAAGTAGATTTTCAGGGCCTAGGTAGGTGTCTTTTGGCTTTCTTAGGAATGTAAAATGATTCGTTTATAGATTTGAGGCCTTGAATTTCATAAAAAAGAAGAATTGCAAAGTTATTAAAGGGGAAAAAGTGATCATGGATACCTTTGTGCTTGTATGTGCTTGTAGATGTTTTGCTATGCGTTTAAATGCATGTTTGAAGTATAATGAAGCTAATTGAAGAGTTTGGAGAAAAGCATGTTAGTTGTCTCTTTTGTGTTTATATCGTTATTGTGTGTTAAATGGCTTATATCATATTTAACTGTGAAGGTGGCCTACCTTGTCGTCCCTCTTATGTGATATTTGAAATTATTGGCTCTCGTGATCTAGACTCAGGGTTGCGCAACTTTTTTGGGCATGGTAGTGTCGAGCCATTGTTCCTCAGCTACCATGGTTTCCCAATCCCTATCTTGCTGAGGCATACTCTCCAACCCCAAAGGCGTGGTTCATCTCGTTGGGATATACGGACCTACCTCGGGAGATATAGGTCGTAGGATCGGGATACAGCCAGAGTATCCCATTTGGAGGAATAAAGGGTTTGCCAGTACTTGTTTGAAGATCGTGGCTCACGGCTCGAGATCGAAGACAAGAAGTGGAACCATATCCTTTTTATACGTGGTCAAATACTTGTCAAATTAGCTTTGTTATTTTGTGTTGTTTATGTTATTATCCTTGTTGTATCTCATGAAAGCACTTCCCCGGTATGCTGCATCACCTTCCTCGCTGGGCATCATTGTTGCTAACTCCTCATTTAACATGTTTCAGGTGAGGCAGGTAAGGCCCCTCCTGAGTCAGAGGAGGAGAAAGCTATAGAAATGCCTTGACTGTCTATGATTGTTAAAGTGGTCGTTTCTCTGTGAATATGTTAATGTTAGAGTTGTGTATTCTTTTTTAGGCCTGCATGCCTTGTAGATATTAGTTAGATGACAAATGTAATTAAGAATGGCTTATCTTGCAGGAATGGTATGTAACATGCTAACTGATACTTGGTAAGAGGTAGTCTAACCAGATGCTCTAATCTATTTTGTTAAGAAAGTACTTTACCGCCAAATGAACTAGAAACTAATGGAATTAAGTTAAAGTTGGTTGATTGGGCATAGATTATAAGAAAGCTTGTTTGATAATATAGAGTGGTATGATAAATGGATTAGAAATATAGAATTTCAATGGAATTAACCTTGCACGCCTGTGTTATGTTGTTGGGTTCCAAGGCTCGGATGGTCTTGAAGAGTTTGTTGTATGTGTTGACGTTGGTGGATGGTTTGTATGATAGAGTTAGGTTGTAGTTTGAGGATAAATTTACTATATACTGGTGAACTGATAGCCCTATAAACAGGGGAGACTCAGTCCGTTTTTTCTTATTTTTTGTGCCTTGGGTTTCGTGTTTGGGGCTCCGGTCTCGAGAAGGATCGGGGCGTTACACAACCATATACTCGTTCCTCACAAAGATAGGCTCTAGGAGGGAACAGACTCAAAGTTGGCTTTCTGAGAATGTATGAACTCTAACTTAGAAGAGAAAGAACATTGAGCAAGTTGTGGACTATCGCCCATCCAAGCACTGAACACTTTTGACCCCTTAATCTATATTCATTGTAAAGAGATTACGGGGTCAAGCCATGCTGGGCATTTGATGTCTACCCCTAATGAAACTCCAGCAGGCCAAGTGGCATCCCCTCATTGTTTCAAGAGACCCAGCCTAAGGGAGCCGCTTCAAGATGTTTGTTGTCAAGGGGAAGAATGTCCAATCAAATGTCTCTGACAACTCCCCAAAGAAGATCACTATTCAAAAAGATGGGAAATCTACTCGGGTGCCCTTAGCGCAAACGTCCATAGAGGTAATGACGTACCATATGATGTTTTTAGCACGATAGTAAGGTTATTCTTCTGTGTTTCTCATTTTTGCCTTAGACATTTTACCTGAGTTTTCTTTCCTTTGATATATCTAGGTGGGCGATTACCATATCCAGATTAGGGTTCACGCCTTCGTATGGCAAGGCTTTTCATCGAGCTCTAGTATCGGCATGTAAAATTAGTTGTGCTAAAAAAAGGCCCAAAAGAATAAGGCCAAAGAGAATATCATGGACTTCCAAGCCAAGACCAACTAGTCGGAAGCTAGATTGGAGGATCATAAGTAGAAGAATACTATATGTAGAAACCAACACATGCATTTGAACACTCTTTCGATGTCAAACCTATCTATTGGCTATTAGAAGTCTAGATTCTGCAAAAGGGTGGTACTTTCTCTACCATCAATTATTTATCACTTTTAGAATTTCTTAATTAACCATTACATTTTTAAGTGAATTTATATCATTATTTTTTTATTTCTTAATTTAATATATCTTTCAATTTGACATATTTAAGTAATATGTGTCTTTAAGATGTTTAGAGTCAAACACTTTGAAACTTAATTTCAAAATAGAGATATGTTTAGAGTCAAACACTTTGAAACTTAATTTCAAAATAGTGATAAAAATATGGGACAAAGGGGGAGTTGAATAAAGAAATAAATGTAATTACAAAACATGAGAAGAATATTGTGAAATACTAATTGGAATTCAATGTGTTGGTCTTAGGTGTCTTAATAGATCTTAACCCAAGTTTGTGACTAATTGCGCCTCAATTTTAAGATGGTTTGATACCTTGGTGAAGGTGGAATAAATATACATACACATTCATCTTTTGGAGTAGATGAATGTGGTAGGATCACTTGGGTTAATCCAACACATAGTGAATGAGAATTGGGATTCAGAGTTAGTGATTGGAAATGGAATGACCAATAGTACATTCTACTTTCATTAAATAGTGCATTCACTCTATGCACCTACTACGATGTAGACTGGGAAAGCTATCGTAGGATGCGATAGTCTACCATAGGCTACATTATATTCCTAGACTCTTCAGCTATATCTTGGCAATCCATGAACAAACTTTGGTCTCACGCTCATTTGTAAAAGCTGAATTTTGTAGTTTGCCAGCAACTACCAGTGATATCATTTGGCTTCGTGGATTTTTTGCTAATATATAGGTTGTATGTCATGTGACACCCGAGTCTGATATTAATTGGCTTGTTTTTCAATATGTGGATCGATGTGTATTGCATTGCATTTAGAGTAAGTGAAACTAATATTGATAGTAGTGGACTACATAGTCAATAATATGATGGGTGCATTTTAGTGGGCTTTAGTGGACTTGATAAGTGCATTTGGTGGGCTTTTGTGGAGCATAAGATGGATGAAATAGAAATTGGGCTTAATTCTTTCTTCAATTTCAACCTAAGGGCCCAAGTTCAGCCCACTTAGCCAAAATAAGTTAAAACCACAATAACTCTCTAGAAGAATGAAAAGAAAATCAGATGAAGAGGAGAAAGGGAGAGAAATGACCAAGAGGAAAGAAGAGAGAAAAGAAGAGGAAAAAAGGGAGAAAGAAGAAGAAGAAGAAGAAAGAAAAGAAAAAAGGGTAGTTTGGGCTTGTTCTAGCCATTTCTAGTGCAATTCTTCAAACCAAGGTTCGTTCATGCTTTATTTTCATATTTGTAGTTGTATTGAAGTGGTTAGTATATTGTTATGCAGAGAATTGATAGAATAAGCCATGGAAAGTATGCTAAGCAAGTTGATGTGTGGAAAGAGTGTAATACTTGTGTTGTATAACTTGTGTAGTAAAAGCTTTGGGTATGTGTGATATTAGCGCATGTTGCTTGAGGTAAATGAGGAACTTGAAGGTTAAGTGTTTGTTTAAGTGCTTAAAAGAGTGATTATACTTCATAGTAATGTACTCAACACCTATTTACATTTATATGCAAGCAAGATAAGTTTATAGAAATTCTGGACAGATTTGTGAACCTGAGTTGTAGAGCTTATTTGAAGTAGCAAACATTGTTAGAATTGGTTGAAATTTTAGTATGTTGTGCCCAATACCTTGAGGAACAAACTTTGTTTTAGGTGCAAGTTGTGAATTTGTCGTTAAGTTGTATTTTTAGGGCAATTTCAGTAGGGTTCTGATTCTTGCGTAGGTGCAGGGCAGTTTGCACAATGAATTTCTAGAGGTCATATCTTGTTGAATATAACTTCGAATCGAGATCCATTTGATGTTAAACCCATATACATTTAAAGAACTACATATCTGTGCAGTTTTAGAGTTTTTGGAGAACATTAAGGTTGATAACCAAACTAGTAAATTCATGCATGTGTCGTCAGGAATTTCAATTTGTATTGCTAAGAGTTTTATGTGTATTAGTGATAAAATTCTAGATGAATAATGGTTGATCATAGGTGGTTTAGATGCTTGGTGGTAATGAATAATTGTTAGAATATAATGTTCAAGTGAAATGAATGCTAGATGAATAATGGTTGCTTGATAGAATTAAGGTATATATGTAAGTGAAACAAAGACATGCCATGTAAATTAATATATGCTATAATCGATGATGTTCAAGAATGCATGCATGTTCACTTGCCTATGAAATTGTTCACGAGTGTAAATGTTGCATAAATGGTATGTTGGCCTACTTTGTCACCTACCAAATGTGTTTTTAAAAGCGTTCATTGATTGCTAATGTGAAACTGTGCCACATAAGTGTTATTGATTGCTTAAATGCTTAAGTGTTCAAGGGGCAACCTACTTTGTTGTCTCCTCATTTACGTACTTATTTAATGATTATTAAAGTGATCTAATGAGCATTATCAGAGGTTGCAACCTTAAGCGAGACACGGTAGGTTGTGCCTTCACTAGGTGCTATCGGGCTTGCTAGTGATTGGTTGCACACCTCCGTGTCTTCTTCCCTCACTTGTTTGGTCATTGAAGGCCTTGGGGTATTGGGTCGTAGGTTATCGGGGTATATCCGAAGTACCCCAACAGGAGTGACAAGGGGATGCCGACAAGTGTTTAAGCGATAAAGTGTTCATGAAAGTAAAATGAAGAGCAGTTGCAACAAGCAAAATTGTATCCTTTTTATATGTGATTATTTAGTTTTCTAATGCTTAAATGAATGCCTTGTATTACTTTTTATATTCTCGTACTTGTTCATTGTATATTTGTTATTCAGTTTAAAATGGTTGGCATATATGCATTCATGAAAATGTTTTCAAAAACTCCCCTTATTTATTCCTCCCTCACTGAGCACGTGGTTGTTCACCCCTCTTTCTTCCATAATTTCAGGTAAAACAAAGAGGACTTTGAAGTATTTTGCTAGTGGTTGGGCCTATTTTACAAGGAGTGCTATCTTAGGCTTGTGATAGTTCATAGTTATCTTGTAATGCCAAGAGAATGTTAGATGTTAAATGGTTTTTGTGGAGATGTAATGTATGTATATTTAGTTTGATTTGAACATGTAATATTAGTAGGCTTGAATTGGAAAATGTGAGTTAGAGGGATGTGGAATGCTTGTGGTTGTGAGATTTTCTGATTGTACACGGTTTGAATTCTCCCTGGTACAGGGAAAAGTCTGTTCATTTTTTCTCGTATCTTGCTCTGGGGTTTGGATCGGGCTATTGTAGCGAGACTTGATTTCGCGAGTGATCGAGTCGTTTCAAGTGGTATCAGAGCTTAAATAACTCATAAGCCGGTACAGGGCCCTCAGTCTGTTGGGTAGTATCCGTTAAGTGCTTGCATGAAGTGATAATTGTGTATTATGTGAGAAATGTGCAATATATGCTAAGTGTGCATTATTTGGCATATGTCAAGGCAAGGTTAGTTATAATCTTTAGAGCATGACATCATTTTGTTTGGGTTAGTTGTAACGCCCCAACTCGACCCCCCATAAGATCAGTCAGGACGCAACGGAATTTCGGCAGCATAACGACAGTGACATGGACATCAGGGCTCTAAACCAATCCTTTAGAATATCATACATCAAACTCCACGAATCACCAACCAACTCCACAATCAATTTAACAACATACAACGCAACCATTTATACATTAAGCATTCATTGAACAATTCTTTCATAGTTATGCGCCTCTGTTCCAACAAAATACATAGGCTATAACATACATCGCAAAATAGATTATAGGCCAAACTAGTAACCTAATCATGTTCCAAAATAAGACTACTAAGCTAGCAACATTTAATCCATTATCTTTACAACATCTTATATATCATAAACTTTTAAATAAGTACAAAACATCTAGTTTTAATATACAAGATAACAAAAGAGAACTACATCTCAGATATAAAGGATAAGACTCTGGCACATAGGACTCGTCCACATATGGCACATTTTCCTTTTCAAGAGGCACGTACCCGTAGTCGTGATCAATTTCACCTGTATACATGCAATAATTGAGAGTGAGCTTATATAAAACAAGCTCAATGAGGATTTGATAGATCTCTAACAGTATTTACTATACTCCTTGGAAACCATCCCTTGAGTAGTAAACACATATAATCATCAATAACAATATAAGCACATTAATAATAATAACCAATCAATAAAGGATACTCTAGCTGGTGTAGCTCCAAACGTCATCACGATCTCAACCATTCTTCTTATAACTCCCTATTACTCATGAACTCGAGGTACCTCTCTAGCCCCTCCCTCCATGGCACCTCCGCCCATGCGAGCTGGGGGTAGCCTATGATAGTTATGCCGTTATCAACTCGACAGCCCAACGCTGCTCGAGAGGTGGCACACACATACCAAGACTCATGACAATCATAATAATCATTCATATCCCAGGAGGAGAACAAAGTAGGTTGCCTATCTTCCGGCTTCATCAATAATCAATAATCAATTAATCATCAATCAATTAATTACATTTCAACAACATAACATCAATTAATCAATTAACAACTAAACAACTAAGTTAGATGACAAAGTAGACCATCCAACTTAACATGCATTAATCCATTCAACCAAACCTGATTCTAACCAACAACAACCCGTAATTCAATCACTCAGATACCACCCAAATAACTAAAGACATTATTTCAACAATTAAAGAAAGACAACCCAAACTTCTAAATATCATAACTTACATTCTACTAATCCAATAAACTCCAAACCAATTTCTATCACTCACCCACTCAATCAACAACATAAACCCCTTAGAAACCAACCATAATCCATCCAAATCAAGCCCAACAACCCTAAAACTCTAATGCTTCATGGCTGAAATTTCTGGACTTTCACACCAACATCACAATCAAAATTTCGGCGTGACAACATTACTACCACGTATTTAACAAACTTTTAGAAACTAACAGCAAGCAATTCCAACCACCACAACAACATTTATTCAACAAATAGCCAAATTATCAACTTTAATACCCGAAAAATAAAAATATATTCTACAACGGTTCAAAACAACTATAAACCCATATAATAAACTCTTAGCACCTACTGAGCAATAATCTAACATCATTTTAATATTTTACTGGCTAAATAATCAATTATATGAAAAGACATAAAAATAGCATTTTGAGATCTAGAATTTTTCTCTCACCTTTGATGTGTTTTGATGCAAGAAAGATGTAAAATGGATGCACAACAAGTGAATTCAAGCTTTGGTTCAAGAGATTTGGCCTTGGATTGCAAGTTTTAATGAAAAATTACCTTTGAAAACCTTGAAATTTCTTTCTCTTTTCTCTCCTATGGCTCTCGGCCTTGTGTGTGTTGAGTGAGTATGTTTTGTGAGATTTTAATGTGTGTTGATGCAATATAAGTAAAGGTCAAACAAATAAAAATGGTCAAAGTTAGTTTTTTAGTCTTTTAATTCTATTTTTAGTCTTTTAATTCTATTCTTGACTATTTTTGCTCAAAACAATTATGCAACACATAGACTATTTTAAGTAGCTTATTTTTAGGTGACAAAGAGTTTTACATTCAAACATTTCTACCCGAGTCGGTTTAAAACTCGATTTTCGCAAAAGCTGGTGTAAAAACCATTTTAAATTCCTAAATTGATTTGAAATCCGTTTTAATCAAACACATTTCTATTAATATCCGAGGACTAGGTTTTGAAACACTTAAAACACCTGTGTAAAAATTTTAGCGGATGTGCATTCAAAATACTATTCACAAAAATCGACGATAAAATTTCTAATACCGATATTGATGAAAATTTCTTGAATGCACATTTAGCATGTACATAGGAATATAAATCACAGAATTACCACATTCTAATTCATATAACACATAAACATGTCAAATCACGTAAATCTAGGCAAAGGTAAAATATGGGGTCTCACATTCTCCCCCCCCCCCCTTTTAAATAAATTTCATCATCAAAATTCTTATTTGTTGTATGGAATAGATCTGGGTACTACTGCTGCATCTGATCTCTCCGTTCCCAAGTAGCTTTCTCAATCCTGTGATACTTCCACAACACCTTGACCATTAGAATCTTCTTCGACCTCAACTTTTGTTCCATCTGATCAAGAATACGAATCAGCCGCTTATCATAAGTCAGATTCTCACAAAGCTGTAATGGCTCTGGCTCCAAAATATGAGAAGGATCCAGATTATATTTTCGCAAGTTAGACATGTGAAATACATCGTGGACATTAGAGAAGTTCTCCAATAAAGCCAACCGATATGCTAACTTGCCAACCCTGCCGGTAATCTCAAACGGTCCTGCAAATCTCGGATTCAACTTACCACCTTTACCATAGCGAGAAAACCCCTTTCGAGGAGACAATTTCAAGAAAACCTGATCCCCGACTGCAAACTCCAAATCCCGACGACGTTTATCAGCATAACTCTTGTATCTGCTCTGCGCTATAAGCATTCTCTGCCTGGTCAACTGAACATTCTCAATCTTCTCTAGAAGTTCTGGCATGATAGTCGGATCAATAATTTTCATCTCCCCTACTTCGTCCCAATACAAAGGTGAATGGTACTTACGGCCGTAAAGAGCTGCAAAAGGTGCCATTCCAATAGTCGCTTGATAACTATTGATATAGGCAAACTCGGCAAGTGATAGATGTTTCTCCCAATTTTTTTCCGAAGTGCAGAACACAAGCCTTGAGCATATTCTCGAGAATCTGAATAGTCCTCTCAGACTGACTATCGGTCTGCGGATGATATGTTGTATTGAAGTTTAACTGAGTACCCAAAGTCTCTTGAAGTTTCTCCTACAAATGAGAAATAAACTGAGGATCTCGATCTGAGACAATACTAGATGGACTCCCGTGAAGTTTAATAATCTGCCATCCTCATCGGAATAAAATGAGTTGTCTTCGTTAAACGGTCCACGACAACCCAAACAACATCGTTACCCCTCGGTGTTCTAGGTAACCCAAAGACAATGTCCATCGTTATATGCTCCCACTTCTATTTTAGTATTGCCAACGGCTGAAGTAACCTTGCGGGTCGTTGATGTTCGGCTTTCACCCGCTGACAAGTCAAACATCTGGATAAAAACTGAGCAACCTCCTTTTTCATGTTATTCCACCAATAATGTTGCTTCAAATCCCGGTACATCTTGTTTCCACCGGGATGAATGGTGTACTTAGAATTATGAGCCTCTTCCAGAATACCTCTCCTCAAGCCTAGTTCATCGGTAACACATACCCTGTTCCGAAACTGAAGAATACCATCCTCATGTAGTTTGAAGTCAGACTGATCATTCGTAATTTGATCCTTGATCTTCTGAAGTTTCAAATTAAGCTGCTGAGCTTCTCTGATCTAAGACAGTAATAAAGGTTGAATACAGAGACATGAACACATCACCCCAACCTGAGTCAATTTCGGTCTCCAATAACTGAATTCCTTAAGAACCTCCCACTTTTTGACAGCCAAACAAGAAATACTCGTCTTATGTCTAAGAGCATCTACTACAACATTTGCCTTCCCAGGCAAATAACTGATAGAACAACTATAATCTCCGAGAAGTTCCATCCACCTCCGTTGACGCATATTCAACTCCTTTTGTGAGAACAAGTACTTCAGATTTTTATGATCGGTGAAAATCTTGAACTTACTGTCCCACAGATAATGACACACATTTTTAAGTGCGAAGACCACTGCTACCAACTCAAGATCATGAGTCGGATAATTCACCTCATACGACTTCAACTTCCTAGAAGCATAAGTAATAACCCGGCCATTCTGCATAAGTATATAACCCAAGCCCTCTTTGGATGCATCACTATAGATAACCATATTATCAGTCCCCTCTGGTAGAGCAAGTACTGGAGCGATAGTCAACCTCTTTTTCAACTCCTGAAACCCACTCTCATACTTCTCATCCCAAATAAAGTTGGTCCATTTCTGAGTTAACTTAGAAAGTGGCCCTGCAATCTTAGGAAAGTCATTCACAAACCTACAGTAATAACCTGCTAAGCCAAGGAAGCTACGAACTTTCGAAACATTCTCCGACTGTTTCTAGGACATCACCACTTCAATCTTAGTAGGATCTACTAAAATACCACTCTATGTAATCACGTCGCCAAGAAAATATATTCGTTGCAGCCAGAATTCACACTTGCTGAACTTCGCAAACAACTGATGTTCCTGCAGCTTCTGTAAGACAAGCCATAGATATTGCTTGTACTGCGATTCAGTCTTAGAATAAACCAAGATATCATCAATAAAGATTACCACAAACTGGTCCAAGTACGGCTGAAAAATTCGATGCACAAGATCCATGAATGGTGTCGGGGGATTAGTCAGTCCAAAGGGCATAACTACAAATTCATAATGCCCGTATCGAGTCTTGAAAGTAGACTTTGGAACATCCTCCAAACGAATCTGAAACTGGTAATACCCCTCCCTCAAGTCAAACTTAGAGTAGACTTTGGCTTCCTGAAACTGATCAAATAACTCGTCAATCAGTGGTAAAGGATACTTGTTCTTGATGGTCACTTGATTCAAACCACGATAGTCGATACATAATCTCAAAGTACCATCCTTCTTTTTCACAAATAAAACAAGTGCTCTCCATGGTGAAGAACTCTGCTGAATGAAACCATTCTCTAATAACTCCTGCAGCTGAGTTTTCAGCTCCTTAAGCTCAACTGGTGCCATATGGTACACTGATTTAGAAATAGGTTGAGTACCAGGAATCAGATTAATTACAAACTCAACATTTCTCTCTGGCAGCAATCCTGGCAACTCCTTGGGAAATACATTGGGATATTCCCGAATAATAGGAAGTTCTTTCAACTTTAGCTTATTAGATGGCTTGTTGATCAAATAAGCTAGATAACCTGAACACCCCTTACTCACCAACTTAACAGCTTTAGTTGATGAGATAATAAAACTCGTCCTAGCATCCCGGTTCCCCGCTACCTTAACCACTAGCCAATCTGGCAAACAAAACTGTACTACCTTTGTTCTACAGTTTAACTGGGCATCATACTTAGAAAGCCAGTCCATACCCAAGATAACATCATACCCCCGGATAGGAAATAAGATAAGGTCTAAAGGAAAATCCTGACCCTTAACATGTATTTTACAGTCTTTACATACTAAGCCAGTCACATACTTATTAGTTAAAGAAGTACTAATCTCAACCACATAAGGCAATCTTTCAGGTTGCATGTTAACACGTTGCACACAAGTAGGCGTAATGAAAGAATGCGTAGCACTAGAATCAATCAACACTTTAACAAGTTGATTGAGTATAAGGAAGTTACCATCTACAACTGCCGCTGCCTCACGTATTTCTTCCAAATCCACTATATAGGCCCGAGCCTGAACCCGCTGCTGCTGAGTGCACCACCAGTAGGTCGACCCTGATAACCTTGGGTTGCTGTCCGACCCTCAGACCTCTGAAATCTAGGGCAATCTCTCACCCTATGCTGATTGCTGCCGCAACCCAAACACGTTCCTACTTTTACCCTACAGTCGGCCTCCAAATGGCCCAGACATTTGCAGTAAGTACACTACGGTGATGAAGCACTAACACTGCCCCTCAAAGACCCAGAAGATGCAAAAGTACCTGAACCAGCCTGCTGCTGAGGTCTCGCAGCACTAGGCCTATATTGACCTTGAGACTAGGCCGGCCTGTACTGTGACTGAGCCTGGAAGGAGCCCTGCTAAAACTGGGGCCTATAGAAACCCTACTGACCCTGCGGTCTGAAAGAGCTCTGCTGAACTGGCGGCCTGTACACAACCTACTGCACTGAAGGCCTATACACACCCTATGGCTGAAAGGGCCTCTTACTAGGCTGACTAGGTCCAATATGCTCCCTTTTCCTCTTTTCCAGTCTGGATGCTACATCAAAAGCCTCAGAAAATATATTATACTGATTCAGGGCCATCGCATCCTGAATCTCTAACCTCAAACCCAACATAAATCTCCGAGTTTTGCGCTCCTCATCAGCTACAAATTCCGGTGCACACCGAGACAGTCTGGTAAAAGTGGCCTTATACTGAGCCACCGTAGCATCCCCCTAAACCAAAGATAGGCACTCTGCCTCTCTCTGTTCCCGCGCAATCCTCGGGACGTACTTGGCCTAGAACGCTTTAAGAAAGGTATCCTAAACATAAGGAGTACCTCTTGTCTCCCAACCAGATTTTACTGTATGCCACCACTCTTCGCCCTCATCATCAAACAAATAAAGTGCAAAATTAACTTTCCTCTCGTTAGTGTAATCCAAAGGATCAAAAATCTTCTCAATCTTGTTGATCCATGCCTCCACCTTCTTGTCATCTGGTTCACCCTGGAATCTCGGCGGATAGTAACCCAAGAAGTCCTTCAACGTGCTACGTCCCTGATAACTACCCTGAACGTGCTATAACTGAGTTTGAAAAGTCTATGCTTAGGCAGCCTGCCCTGCTAGTAACTGTGCCTGCCTAGCCATGATTTTCGTTATTCTATCCATAGCTGCAGCAAAACGGTCATCACCCCTATCTCGGCCCGGTGCCATATTAGCCAGTGCCTCATTATTTGCCTCAGGCCTACCTCTAGTTCTTGGTCTACTAGCCATTCTACTAATCAAAGAGTTAGCATAGGTTATAGCACATAGACAGGCTATAGACAATTATTAGCACATAAGTAACAAACTCACTTAAAGCATATAAATCACTTAAGTATCAATCACATAAACAAATTGATCACATAATCACATAATCACTAAATCACATAATCACTTAATCATATTAACACATATTTCACTTGTCTTTCACTTCATACTTACTTTCATGATAAGACAACTACCCACATTCCGAGAATACCCCGGCTGACAACTAAACATAAGCTCTGATACCACTTAATGTAATGCCCCAACTCGACCCCCCTTAAGATCAGTCAGGATGCAACGGAATTTCAGCAGCATAACGATAGTGACATAGACATCAAGGCTCTAAACCAACCCTCTAGAACATCATACATCAAACTCCATGAATCACCAACCCACCCCACAACCAATTTAACAAAAAACAATACAACCATTTATACATTAAGCATTCATTCAACAATTCTTTTATAGTTATGCGCCTCCGTTCCAACATAATACATAATCTATAACATACATCACAAAATAGATTATAGGCCAAACTAGTAATTTAATCATGTTCCAAAATAAGACTACTAAACAAGCAACATTTAATCCATTATCTTTACAATATCTTATACATCATAAACTTCTAAGCAATTACAAACATCTAGTTTTAATATACAAGATAACAAAAGAGAACTAAATCTCAAATATCAAGGACAAGACTCTGGCACATAGGACTCTTCCACATATGGCACATTTTCCTCTTCAAGAGGCACGTACCCGTAGTCCTGATCAGTTTCACCTGTATACATGCAATAATTGAGAGTGAACTTATATAAAACAAGCTCAATGAGGATTCAATAGATCTCTAACAGTATTTACTATACTCCTTGGAAACTATTCTTTGAGCAGTAAACACATATAATCATCAATAATAATATAAGCACATTAATAATAATAACCAATCAATAAATGATACTCTAGCTGGTGTAGCTACAAACGCCATCACGATCTCAACCATTCTTCTTATAACTCCTTATTACTCATGTACCCAAGGTACCTTTCTAGCCCCTCCCTCCATGGTACCTCTGCCCATGCGAGCTGGGGGTAACCTATGATAGTCATGTTGTTATCAACTTGACAACCCGACGCTGCCCGAGAAGTGGCACACACATACTAAGACTCATGACAATAATAATAATTATTCGTATCTCAGGAGTAGAACAAAGTAGGCTACTTATCTCCCAGCTTCATCAATAATCAATAATCAATTAATCATCAATCAATTAATTACATTTCAACAACATAACATCAATTAATCAATTAACTAAACAACTAAGTTAGATGACAAAGTAGTCCATCCAACTTAACATGCATTAATCCGCTCAACCAAACCTAATTCTAACCAACAACAACCTGTAATTCAATCACTCAGACACCACCCAAACAACTAAAGACATTATTTCAACAATTAAAGAAAGACAACCCAAACTTCCAAATGTTATAACTTATATTCTACTAATCCGATAACCTCCAAACCAATTTCAATCAACAACATAAGCCCTCTCGGAAACCAACCATAATCCATCCAAATCAAGCCCAACAACCCTAAAACTCTAATGCATCATGGCTGAAATTTTTGGACTTTCACACCGACATCACAATCAAAATTTCGGCATTACAACATTACTACCACGTATTTAACAAACTTTTAGAAACTAACAGCAAGCAATTCCAACCACCACAACAATATTTATTCAACAAATAGCCAAATTATCAACTTTAATACCCGAAAAATAAAAATATGTTCTGCAACGGTTCAAAACAGCTATAAACCCATATAATCAACCCTTAGCACCTATTGAGCAATAATCTGATATCAGTTTAACATTTCACTAGCTAAATAATCAATTATATGAAAAGACATAAAAATAGCATTTTGAGATCTAGAATTTTTCTCTCACCTTTGATGTGTTTTGATGCAAGAAAGATGTAAAATGGATGCCCAACAAGTGAATTCAAGCTTTGGTTCAAGAGATTTGGCCTTGGATAGCAATTTTTATTGAAAAATTGCCTTTGAAAACCTTAAAATTTCTTTCTCTTTTCTCTCCTATGGCTCTCGGCCTTGTGTGTGTTGAGTGAGTATGTTTTGTGAGCTTTTAATGTGTGTTGATGCAATATAAGTAAAGGTCAAACAAATAAAAATTGTCAAAGTTAGTTTCTTAGTCTTTTAATTCTATTTTTAGTCTTTTAATTCTATTTTCTTGACTATTTTTGGTCAAAACAATTATGCAACACTTAGACTATTTTAAATAGCTTATTTTTAGGTGACAAGAAGTTTTACATTCAAACATTTTCACCCAACTGGTTTAAAACTCAATTTTCGTAAAACAAGGTATAAAAACCCTTTTAAATTCCTAAGCCAATTTGAAATTTGTTTTAATCAAACACATGTCTATTTATATGCGAGGACTAGGTTTTGAAACACTTAAAACACCCATGTAAAAATTTTAGTGGACGTGCGTTCAAAATACTATTTACAAAAACCGTCGATAAAATTTCTAATGCTGATTTTGATAAAAATTTTATGAATGCACACTTAGCATGTTATAGGAATACAAATCACATATTTAGCGCATTCTAATTCATATAACACATAAACAGGTCAAATCACACAAATCTAGATAAAGGCAAAATATGGGGTCTCACATTGGTGATTATTAGATGGTTATAGCACGATATGATTAAAGGTTTATTCTCATAATGATTGTGTATTGTGGTTGTAAAAGTGACTTAGGGTTTTGAAGGTTATAAGTTCATGAAGTGTGGGGGCTTAACTCTTGAGAGTAATACTTTAGGCGGTGATTGTTCTTAGGGTTTTGTACTACCCATCTTTGGTACTTGGTGTGTTGTCTTGTTTGGAGACATTTATGATGGATTGTTATTTAGAGTGACCCATGAGATATGTGAAAACTGTAATATTTAATCATGTTTTATGGTTAGGAGAATGCACATGGTATTAAGAGACATACATTTCTTAAGGAATGGATGAAGCTATCTAGCCAAACTGAGGTCAGATTGATCAATAGAATTCTGAGGTACTCCGAGAATTAAGCAAGAATTGCGAGGACATAATTGTTTTAAGGGGGGAGAATGTGACACCCAAGCCCGATATTAATTCACTTATTTTTCAATATGTGGATCAATGTGTGTTGCATTGCATTTAGAGTAAGTAGAATTAATGTTGATAGTAGTGGATTAGATAGTCAATAATGTGTTGGGTGCATTTTAATGGGCTTTAATGGACTTGATAGGTGCATTTGGTGGGCTTTGTTGGAGCATAAGATGAATGAAATAGAAATTGGGCTTAATTATTTCTTCAATTTCAACCTAAGGGCCCAAGTTACACTTAGCCAAAATAAGTTAAAACACAAGAACTCTCTAGAAGAATGAAGAGAAAATCAGATGAAGAGGAGGAAGGGAGAGAAACGACCAAGAGAAAAGAAGAGAGAAAAGAAGAAGAAAGAGGGGAGAAAGAAGAAGAAAAAGAAGAAGAAGAAGAAGAAGAAAGAATAGAAGAAAAAGGATAGTTTGAGCTTGTTCTAGCCATTTCTTGTGCAATTCTTCAAAACCAAGGTGAGGGTTCATGTTTATTTGCATATTTGTAGTTGTATTGTAATGGTTAGTATATTGTTATGTAGATAATTGATAGAATAAGCCATAGAAAGTATGCTAAGCAAGTTGATGTGTAGAAAGAGTGTAATACTTGTATTATATGACTTGTGTAGTAAAAGCTTTGGGTGTGTGTGATGTTGGTGCATGTTGCTTGAGGTAAATGAGGAACTTGAAGGTTAAGTGTTTGTTTAAGTGCTTAAAAGAGTGATTATACTTCATGGTAACGTACTCAACACCTATTTACATTTATATGCAAGCAAGATAAGTTTATAAAAATTATGGACAGATTTGCGCACCTGAGTTGTAGAGCTTATTTGAAGTAGTAAACATTGTTAGATTTGCTGAAATTTTAGTATGTTGTGGCCAACACCTTGAGGAAAAAACTTTGTTTTAGGTGCAAGTTCTGAATTTGTCATTAAGATGCATTTTTAGGGCTATTTCAATAGGGTTCTGATTGTCGCGTAGGTGCAGGGCAGTTTGCTCAATGAATTTCTAGAGGTCATATTTTGTTGTATATAACTCCGAATCGAGATCCATTTGATGTTAAACCCATATACATTTAAAGAACTACATATCTATGCAGTTTTATAGTTTTTGGAGAACATTAAGGTTGATAACCGAACTAGTAAATTCATGCATGTGTTGTCAGGAATGTCAACTTGAATTGCTAAGCGTTTTATGTGTATTAGTGATAAAATTCTAGATGAATAATGGTTGATCATAGGTGGTTTAGATGCTTGGTGGTAATGGATAATTTTTAGCATAGAATGTTCAAGTGAAATGAATGCTAGATGAATAATGGTTGCTTGATAGAATTAAGGTATATATGTAAGTGAAACAAAGACATGCCATGTAAATTAATATATGCTATAATCAATGATGTTCAAGAATGCATGCATGTTCACTTGCCTATGAAATTGTTCACGAGTGTAAACATTGCATAAACGGTATAGTGGTCTACTTCGTCACCTACCAAATGTGTTTTTAAAAGCATTCATTGATTGATAATGTGAAAATGTGCCACATAAGTGTTATTGATTGCTTAAATGCTTAAGTGTTCGAGGGGCAACATACTTTGTTGTCCCCTCATTTACATGCTTATTTAATTATTATTAAAGTGATCTAATGAGTGTTATCAAAGGTTTACAACCTTAAGCGAGGCATGGTAGGTTTTGTTTTCACTGGGCGGCATTAGGCTTGCCAGTGATTGGTTGCACACCTCTGCGTCCTATTCTCTCACTCGCTTGGTCATTGAAGGCCTTGGGGTGTTGGGTCATAGGTTATCGGGGTACATTTGGAGTACCCCAACGGAAGTGACAAAGGGATGCCGTCAAGAGTTTAAGGGATAAAGTATTTGTGAAAACAGAATGAAGAGCAGCTGCAACAAGCGGAATCGTATCCTTTTTATATGTGGTTATTTAGTTTTCTAATGCTTAAATGAATGCCTTGTATTAATTGTTATATTCTCGTACTTGTTAGTTGTATACTTGTTATTCAGTTTATAATGCTTGGCATATGTGCATTCACGAAAATGTTTTCAAAAACTCCCTGTATTTATTCCCCCTTCACTGAGTACGTGGTTGCTCACCCCTCTTTCTTCCATAATTTTAGGTAAAACAAGGAGGACTTTGAAGTGTTTTGTGTGAAACCCCATATTTTACATTTGCATAGAATTACTTTTTTTGACCTGTTTATGTGTTATATAAGTTAAAATGTGCTAATTTTGTGATTTATATTCTTATTACATGCTATGTGGATGAAATTTTCACCAAAATTAGCATCGAAAATTTTATCGTCGATTTTTATGAATAGTGTTTTGAACGCACGTCCGCTAAAATTTTGACACGGGTATTTTTAGGGTTTGAAAACCTAGTACTCTGTTATTAATAGACCCGTGTTTGATAAAAATTGATTCTGAAACAGAATTGAAATTTAAATAGACTTTTTGGGCGACAAGTAGCGTTTTTTAGCTAAATAGTGATTTCTACTAAACTCGATTCTTGCTTTGACTTTCGTTAACCTGGTATATATTAATATAAATGTATTTATATGTGGTATTAAATGATTTTGGATTAATTGTGCATTCAAAAGACATTTGAAAATAAATAATATGACTTTTTACCTTCTTTTACAAAAATCCAGTTTTTAACCGAGTCGGGTGTTAATGTATGCAAATAAAAATTATTGTCACCTAAAATAAACTACCTAAAATAGTCTAAGTGTTAAATACATATTGGTGAGCAAAATAGTCAAGAAACACAATTAAAAGACTACAAATACTAATTAAAAGACTAGAAAATCAACTTTGACTTTTATTATTTTTATTGCCCTTGAGCTTATATCATCAACACACACTAAAATAGCACAAAAACACCTCCAAAAACACCTACATAACCGAAAATGCTAAGGGAAGCAAAGAGAAGGCATTTTTCTAAGGTTATCAAGTGATTTTCTCATAGATTTTGCAATTCAAGTCCAAATCACTTCATTCAAAGCTTGAAATTACTTGTTGGACATCCATACTACCTATTTCTAACCTTAGTTTGCATCAAAGGTGAGAGAAAAATTCTTGATCTCAAAATGCTATTTTTATGTCAATTCATATAATTGAATTTTTAGCCATTGAAATGTTGAATTGATGTTAGAATATTGCTCAGTAGATGCTAAGGATCATTTATATGTGTTTATATAAGTTTTGAATGGTTGTAGCATGTATTTCTATTTTTCAGGTATTAAAATTGAGTTATTGGCTTGTTGTTGATTTAATAGAGTCGTGGTGGTTGGAATTCATTGCTGTTAGCTTCTAAAAATTTGTTAAATACGTGGTAGTAATGTTGTAATGCCGAAATTTTGATTGTGATGTCGTGGTGAAAGTCCGGAAATTCCAGCCATAGTGCATTGAGGTTTTAGGGTTGTTGGGCTTGTTTTGGATGGATTGTGGTTGGTTTCCAAGGGGACTAATATAGTTGTTTGAGTGGGTGAGTGATATAAGGTGGTTTGGTGGTTATTGGATTAGTAGATTGTAAGTTATGACTTTTAGAAGCTTGAGTAGTTTTTCTTAAAATATTGAAATAATGTCTTTAGTTGTTTGGGTGGTGTTTGAGTAGTTGAACTATGGGTTGTTGTTGGTTAGATTCGGGTTTGGTTGTGTGGTTTAATGCATGTTAAGTTGGATGGCCTACTTTGTCATCTAACTTAGTTATTGAGTTGTTAATTGATTATCTGATGTTATGTTGTTGAAATGATGTTAACTGATTGATTATTGATGAAATCGGGAGATAGGCAACCTATTTTGTTGTCCTCATGTGATATGAATGATTATTATTATTGTCATTAGTCTTGGTATGTGTGTGCCACCTCTCGGGCAACGTTGGGCTGTCGGGTTGATAACGGCATGACTATCATAGACTACCCCCAGCTCGCATAGGCAGAGGTGCCATAGAGGGAGAGGCTAGTGAGGTACCTCGGGTGCATGAGTAATGAGGAGTTATAAGAAAATGGTTGAGATCGTGATGGCATTTGGAGCTACACCAACTAGAGTATGCTTATTGATTGGTTATGATTATTGTTGTGCTTATATTGTTATTGATGTTTATTATGTATTTACTGCTCAAAGGATGATTTCCAGGGAGTATAGTAAATACTTTTAAAAGATCTATCGAATCCTCACTGGGTTTGTTTTATATAAGCTCACTCTCATTCATTATATGCATACAGGAGTTACTAAACATGAATACGGGTACGTGCCTCAGGAAGCTAAGAATGTGCCTTTTGTGGAGGATTCTTATGTGCTAGAGTAATTTCCATGAGGTTGTCTTAGCTTTTGTAGTATGATGTATTGTATAACTTACTTAAAGATAAAGAATTATATAACTCTAGTTTAGTAGTCTTTCATTTGAACATGATTAGGTTGCTAGACTGGTTATAATCTATTTTGCAAATGTATGATATGTCCTATGGTTAATGTTGGAACGGAGGCGTATAACTTATAAATGAACTGATGAATGGAAGTTTAATATATGGGAATGGTTGTGTTGTATATTGTTGGTTTGGTTGTGGAGTTGTTGTTGATCTTTGGAGTTTGTTATACGGAATTATGAGGGTTGGTTTAGAGCCCTGATGTCCGTGTTACTGTTGTTATACTGTCGAAATTCCGTTGCGTCCTGACTGATCGTAAGTGGGGTCGAGTTTGAGTGTGACATTTTGCTAGTGGTTGGGCCTACTTTACAAAGAGTGTTATCTTAGGCTTGTGATAGTTCATAGTTATTTTGTAATGCCAAGAAAATGTTAGATGTTTAATGGTTTTTGTGGAGATATAATGTATGTATATTTAGTTTGATTTGAACTTGTAATATTAGTAGGCTTGAATTGGAAAATATGAGTTAGAGGGATGTGAAGTGCTTGTGGTTGTGAGATTTTCTGATTTTACAAGGTTTAGATTGTCCATGGTACAGGAGAAATTCCATCCGTTTTCCCTCGTATGTTGCTTTGGGATTTAGATCGGGCAGTTGTAGCAAGACTTGATTCTGTGAGGGATCAGGTTGTTTCATGCCATTACTAGTACACTATTTTGTGATAATCAGGTAGCCTTATATACAGGGGCAAATGCAGGAATGATTTCAAATGGGGGCTAAAATTCAAAACTTTTGAACTATATAAATATATTTATTTCAGTGGGGGCTAATTCATCTTTTAACTAAAAATACATATATATCTAACATTTTTTTGAAAAAAAATTACATAAAATTTTTAGCGTTTCTTTTTTTTGTCGAATCAGCGAGAAAATTTATTAATGAAAAAGAAAAGAACAAGCATAAAAGTACATCGAAATAGCCAAATCCAAGAGTTTCCTATAGATTAAGGAAGTAAACTACTCATGGAAATGGAAAGAAGCAACAAAAGGTACATCAGAACTGTCACAAAGAAACACAAGTAAACAAAGTCATGTCAACTAGGCAACAAACCTTGCTCTTCGCAAGAAATGACTGTTAATGGAAGATTTCTTGATAGGTCTTCTAACCAGAACTTTTATCATAACTTCTTCATGGATGCGTAAGAAAATCTCATCCTTAGATGATGCCTCATCCCTAAACAGCCTTTTGTTCTTCTCAGTCCAAATGTGGTAAATAGATGCACCAAGGATCAGCGGAAGATGTACTCCTTAATGTTGTTTCTACCTGCAAGAGAGGAACCAAGCTCAATGACATCTTGAATGTAAAGATAGGGGCATCAATAAGAATGAACATTAAACTTTCCTTCAAAATTCTTTTTGTGAAGCAACATTCAAAAAAGATATGGTCTCTTGTCTCCAAAGCCTGGCAGTAGAAAATGCAATGTACTCGATTGATGCTACTCCAGCAAAAAAGACGATATCTTCTAGCAAGACGGTCAAGGAAAGCGAGCCAAATAATAAAACTATGCCTGGAGATATTGTAAGAGAACCAAACAATAGTGTGCCAGCTAACTCGTTGACCTTTATCACGAACAAAATCCCAAGCATTATTGAAGGAAAATGAGCCATTAGAGGTGAGAGACCAGACAAAAGAGTCATGAGGGGCCGATTGGGAGAGAGCATAGTGTGGCAAGTGATCAAGTAGTGCAAAGTCCAGAGGGTGGTGATGTGACTGTATTTGCAGCACTCAAACCTTGGTATTTTGTACTATATTTGTATCTTAAACTTGAGAATTATTGCAACACTTAAATACTTTCGATGCAATGTAGGATGATACCGTAAAGTGGAAATTCAGACCCAAAATGATCCAAAATGCAAGTCAAGAAGTGAAGAATGGGGATAGCACAAGAACTGGTGGAAGAATAAAACTGATAGAGTTGGAATTTGGCCGAAACTAGCACGTAATCAGACTAGAAACGCTAAAAATAACCCAAAAATGCCTCGATCAATGCTCGGTCAAAAGTCAACAAATAGAGCTAGAAAGTCAACAGAAGGGCGCTCGAGCGCGCCCTCTTGGCGCTTGAGCGCCCCATGCAGAAAAATCCATAATGGTTCAGAAGAAAACACGTGTCGCAAATTCAACGTTGGAGGATAATGGCGCGCGAGTGCACCAAACTAGCGCTCGAGCGCACCTCTAATTATTTGCCTATAAATAGCCCCCCTCCCTCCGAATTTGTTTAATTAATTTTGGATATTGGTTATTTTTAATCAATTTTCGAGTTAATTCTAGATAGTTTTTTGTTTTAGTCGTATTTAATTAGTGGGATACAGGGGAAATCCCACCTAGGTAGTTCTTATTCGGGAAAATTTTGCCCGAATAGCTACTATTAGGGGGAAGTCCGACCCAAGTACTTATTATCAAGGAAGGTTCTGCCCGAATAGCTTATAATAGGAAAGCTCTTACTCGGGGAAAACTCATCCCTAGTATTTCTTATTTGGGGGAAATTAGCTCCGCCCAAATAGCTACTTTGCATCAGACCTCTGCTCAAATTTCTGGGATCAGAAATACGCATTCGTCAATACGGGGGAACCTTTCTTGACACTCTTTTATTTATAGAATTCATATTCAATTATGCCTAAGTAGATTGATATTTAGGGGAGAATATTATAAATGTTAGTCTTTTAATATACGGTCTCGGATTCAGATTATACGCTTTGATGCAATACATGGCTTGTTTTAATTCAGTAATATCTTTCATACGTAATGCTTTTTAGTAGATGTATGATTACCTTACTATCATTATTGTCTTCCATAACGTACTGCTTTTAAGTAGATGTTATGTCAGCTTTACTTTCATGCCATATATCCATGTTTTAGAAAGTGAATCAAATAGCTTGACAAACTTAAAAGATTCCAAGTGACTATAGGTAATGCTTTTAAGTAGACCATAGTTTCTAGAATAGGAAGGAAAAGTTAATTACTTAGTTGAAATAGACCGTTTACACTAGGTTGCAAGCACATATCCATACGAAGGATGGAACGGCACCTGCATCAGAGTAGTAATCAGGATTTTAATAGGCTAAGTTAATTGACTAGGTTAAATGCTTATAGCTTAACCTCTTGCATAGAATCAGATAATCTTGAATATTGAGTCTAGATTAATTGCCTCATTTACATATTCAATCCTCTAGATCCCTACCCCTTGTATCCATATTTAGTTAGTTTAATTTAGTTATAGTATAATCAAACATCTTGTATAAACTGTTACACTTCCGCTTTAAACATTTTCACATACTACTTCACCAACTTGCTAACGCGTTTTCCTGTGGTACGATTCTGCACTCTAAGCACAGTACACTGCAAATAACCGTGCACTTGCGTGTATTTTAACTTGGTTTATAGCGCACATTTTTAACGCACAACCCAAACGCATCAAGTTTTTGGCGCCATTGCCGGGGAAGCACGGTCTAGTTTAGTTATTGATAAAAGTATTTGTGAACTTGTTTAAAGTGTCGTAATTATTCAAGTGTTGTAATTATTGTTCAAATTGTCTATACTTGTTTAAGTGTTGTAATTATTGTTTATATTATATATACATATTTTAAACTGTATAAGTTATTGCTTGTATAGTATTTTAGTTACAAAAAAATGTTTGGGAAATTTAGATGATCAAAAATGTGACTCATTTTAATGTTTAGTCCGATCAATGGGCTTTTAATGAAACAACCCAACCCCCTATCCTAAATACATGTGAAGTTTGTTTTCAGTTTGGGCATACTTTTGAAAATTGTCCCCAAAATCCCAAATTCTTTCATAGTCATGATTCTACTGGTCAAGGTTATTTTTCAAACAATGATGTGTACTTAAATGCATATAACCCGGAATGGAAAAACCATCAAAATTTATTTTGGGATTAAAATGATACATCTTTTCTGCCTCAAAATTTTAAAGAAAATGCATTTCAAAACCCTAATTCTTCTGAGTTTTGCGAAAGCTTTCAAAGTAATTCTTTCAATCAAAACTTTTGTTATCCTAACTCGACTGAATTTTCTTTTCCTAAACCGAACTTTGATGACAAGTTCGGCCAACTTGTCCAACTCGCCGAATCCAACCATCAATCTATATAAATGCTACAAGACCAAATCGATCAACTAGCCGAGAGCATAAATGGGTGGGATAAAGTCGAGCACCCTATTCAACCTATCGTGAGTCCGCAAGACCAATCTAGTTCCGTTTATCACGAAACTACCCAAAATCAGGTTGATGAGGTAGAAGTGTTTAATGGAGATAATTTGGGTAAAGAATGCAACACTAGGAATGAGGTAGATAGCATGTTTGAGGCAAATACTCCAAGTTGGCAAAACCAGCCATCACTTTGGAGTCAAGAAAATTTTTCTCAAAACTTCGAAAGTCAAGTCCCTACACCTTTTCAATCTGAATCTTCTGTTGATCCTATCCTTAATCTTTTCAAACAAAATGATCAACAAGATGATTGGATTGACTCTAAACCTCCTAAATCCACTGACAAGTTTGACCAACTTTTTCAACTTGTCCAAACCAATGCTCATAGGCTTCAATCTTTAGATCAACACATTCAGTCTATTATGAACCCCTTTGAAGAAATACCATGTGAACAGACTAATGAAATGAGCGAGATTATTTGGGAGACATCTAATAGGGAAAATGAATTTGAGAAAAATGATGAAACACCTCGCATAGAAGGACAGAATGACCTTAGTAATATCATGACTCAACCCGACTCTGACTCCTCTTCAAGGAAGATGAGTGTACACACTTCCTTAGAGTCTTTACTCTTTCAGGATGAGTCTATTGAGTCTACTTTCATTCTTGCATCCTTCTTGATACCTGAAGAAGATGTTAATGAGATTGACCGACCTTTGTATTTAATTGACCGAGAGAATGAGTCCAATACTTCCACGCCCTTTTCAACTGATTATAACACTAAAAAAGAAGTTTCGACATCCATCTTCTCTCTTGTTGAAAGTTATCTCAGTTCTACATTTGATGTGTCTTCCTCTGTTATGCAACTCACAACATTACACAAGGAGGCACAATTTAGATTTGACCAATTTATGAACAATATGTTGCATACATTTTTAACTTATGGGTTGACGAATTGGGTGACACTGATTTACAAAATACTATGGCCCCTGTTGACATAGTCGAGAACATTCCCACACACATCACATTGGGACGGGAATTGTCACCTTTTCAAGGTGACCTGAGAAAGGCATGTTCTATAGGAATAATGTACCATCATTTGTTGCATGATCCTTTTCCATTCAAGAATTGTGCTAAAACGATTATCAGGCAATATGTGCCGAAGAGCTTTAAACATAGATGGCTCTAACACTGGCGCCTGGCTGAGGGCATAAAACTCAACGCTGCTAGGAGGCAACCTAGTGTTCTTTTTTAAATGCTTTAATGTTTTAGGTTAACTCTTGAACCCTAGAAAAGAGTATAAATATTCTCGGTAGTTAAATTATTTGCTTAATATATTAGTTATTTTCCGTGACCATATTTCTTTTTGGTTTCTCCCCTATATATTTGTTCTTGACCCCCCATCTCTTATACTATTTTGTATAGATTAAACTTACTATTATTTTTGCTGTGTTGGTGATAATCTGTAAAATGATTTGTCTACTAATCTTTAATTGCAGAATGATACATCGTTTGGCAAAAGTTAGTAAAAAAACTTTGACATCAACATAGAAATGCTTCACAACAGGCGATATCTTTCCTTACTACATTTCCCTTTATACTTGATCAACATGCGCTGATGAGTAAACAAACCATAGGTTTAGGAATGTAGCATTTGTCATTATGTTATTTCTTGCATATTATACCCTCACTGTCTTACATTGCTATTTGTTTGAGGACAAGCAAAGTTTCGGTGTGGGGGTACGTACATTTCATGAAAAAATGTTTTCGAAATATGCAAGAAATACACCATTTTTTATTTATGAGAAGAATAGTTTGCTACCTTACCTATTAAAGGAGATGATTTAGATGATTTGAGAACCTATGTTGTTAGCTATGTATTGTGAAAAATTTTGAGAAAACTCTGTAAGAAAAATTTTGGAGTACTAAATTCATGAGTAAACCTAGCTGTTCTTCCTTTCTTCAAATGATATCTATGTGATTATGAAAGGACTGAGATATGATTGCCATTTGTTATGAGAACTTTTTGTGATTGAAACCTGAACCCTTATGCCATATCTGTACAATTTGTTATGTTATTCTGTCTGTATGTACACTGTGAAAAAAAAAAGAGTTGTACATACCTTTACTTTTGAAATAAAATTTTTGGTGTAAATATGTTATAAATCTTTAAGCACCACTATCCTAGACATTGTAATTTGGGATATGTGCTATAGTGTAAGGTTTCAAGCTTGGATACCTCGGGTGATTAAGGCACGTAGGGGTCCCTTTGAAACCTGGCAACCTCAGTCATAATGGCGGGGGATTGTTAGCCTTAAAGCCCGCTACATGGGATATCTAGAAAGCAAATGAAATTGAACACTATATAGAGATATTGTAAGTTGTAGTTTTATTTTTCTAGCAAACGTTAAAGGGTTAAGACATGATCAAGAGTTTGATTGCAAATGTAGGTGAGAATATCAAAGTCCGATCTGTTTGCATAATTTGAAAATTGAGAATTGTGTGAACTTAATCTACTTAGTTTACTTCTAAATATGTACTCCGAAGCTATCAATAGTCGATTTCCAATAAAGAGTATCTGTTTGTGAAAATTGTGTACAAGGTTCTCTTATTATGTTTGTCATCAACTGCTGAATAGGTTTCAGATAGTAGATTGCATTTTCATGTTGCATACTTGGAAAATGTTTGACAAAAAGATAGGATAGATTATGATATCTGTTTTTGACTTGTAAAAATTTCTGCAAATTTCACTTTCATATTTGTTTTAAAGACAGTCTTGCTTGAGGGCAAACAAGGTTTAGGTTTGGGGATGTTGATGTGACTGTATTTGCAGTACTCAAACCTTGGTATTTTGTACTATACTTGCATCTTAAACTTGGAAATTATTGCAACACTTTAATACTTTTGATGCAATGTAGAATGATACCATAAAGTGGAAATTCAGACCCAAAATAATCCAAAATACAAGTCAATAAGTGAAGAATGGGGAGTGCACGAGAACCGGTGGAAGAATGTAGTTGATAGAGTTGGAATTTGGCCGAAACTAGCACGTAATCAAACTCTAAACACTCAAAATAGTCCAAAAATACCTCGATCAATGCTCGTTCAAAAGTCAACAGACAGGCGCTCGAGCGCAACCTCTTGGCGTTTGAGTGCCCCGTGCAGAAAAATCCACAATGTTCCAGAAGAAAACACGGGTCGCAAATTCAACGTTGGAGCGCAATGGCGCTCGAGCGCACCCCAGGAATTATCGAGAAGCCGCCACGTGTCAGGAATTCAACGAACCGCACAGAAGTGTACTCGAGGGCCCCTACAGGGCGGCTGAGCGCGTCTCTGATTATATGCCTATAAATAGCCCCCCTCTCTCCGAATTTGTTTAATTAATTTTGGATTTCGGTTATTTATAATCAATTTTCGAGTTAATTCTAGATTATTTTTAGCTTTAGTCGTATTTAGTTAGCAGGTTACAGGAAAATCCCACCTAAGTAGTTCTTATTCGGAAAAATTTTGCCCGAATAGCTACTATTAGGGGGAAGTCCAACCCAAGTAGTTATTATCCAGGAGAGGTTCTGCCCGAATAGCTTTTAATAGGAAAACTCTTATTCGAAATAAACTAATCCCTAGTAGTTCTTATTCGTAGAAAATTAGCTCCGCCCGAATAGCTACTTTGCGTCGGACCTCTGCTCAAATTTCTGGGATTAGAAATACGCGTTCGTCAATACAGGGGAGCCTTTCTTGACACTCTTTTAGTATAAAATTCATATTCAATTATGCCTGAGTAGATTGATATCTAGGGGAGAATATTATAAATGTTAGTCTTTTAATATACGGTTTCGGATTCAGATTATATAATTTGATGCAATACATGGCTTGTTTTAATTCAGTAATGTCTTTCATATGTAATATTTTTTAGTAGATGTATGATTACCTTACTATCATTATTGTCTTTCAAAACGTAATGCTTTTAAGTAGACGTTATGTTAGCTTTACTTTCGTGCCATGTATCCATGTTTTAGAAAGTGAATCAAATAGCTTGACAAACTTAAAAGATTCCAAGTGACTATAGGTAATGCTTTTAAGTAGACCATAGTTTCTAGACTAGAAAGAAAAAGTTAATTACTTAGTTGAAACAGACCATTTACACCAGGTTGCAAGGACAGATACGAAGGATGGAACGGCACTTACATCAGAGTAGTAATCGGGATTTTAATTGGCTAAGTTAATTGACTACGTTAAATATTTATAGCTTAACCTCTTGCATAGAATCAGATAATCTAGAACATCGAGTCTAGATTAGTTGCCTCATTTACATATTCAATCATCTAGATCCCTACCCCTTGTATCCATATTTAGTTAGTTTAATTTAGTTGTAGTATAATCAAACATCTTGTATAAACTGTTATACTTCCGCTTTAAATATTTTCACACACTACTTCACCAACTTGCTAACACGCTTCGCTGTGGTACGATTTCGCACTCTAAGCACACTACACTGCAAAGAACCATGCTCTTGCGAGTATTTTAACTTGGTTTATTGCGCACATTTTTAATGCACAACCCGAACGCATCAGGTGGAGTGACCAATTCCAGGAGTTGTGGATGATGAC
Source organism: Ehretia macrophylla (assembly GCA_037974665.1). Taxonomy (NCBI): domain Eukaryota; kingdom Viridiplantae; phylum Streptophyta; class Magnoliopsida; order Boraginales; family Ehretiaceae; genus Ehretia; species Ehretia macrophylla. The sequence goes on along the minus strand of CM075781.1, from coordinate 41,327,630 downwards.
ATCTGAAACACTAGAATACCAAAAGAGTGTACGATGATTGTGTAGGTAAGCTAAGCAGCCTTCAGGGTACCAATTGTCATGCTAGAAAAATGTGCTACGACCATCACCAATACGATGAAAGATAAGATCACAAACAACGGTCTAAGATTAAGGAGTTTTCTCTAAGTCCAACTAATATTGGTAGGGACCTACATAGTCCAAAGGCATTTCTCCTTTATGTGATTAGCCCAAATCCTAGCGCTCCAAATAGAATCTCGCATTGAGTACATTCTCCAGAAAAGTTTCATAAAAGCTACTTTGTTAATATCCCCAAAAGTTCTAATGCCCAGCCCCCTTCACGGTGAGGCTTGAAAACACTAATCCAAGAGACTTTTGGTCCTATGTCCCTCCAAAGAAAAGCAGCAAACTTCCTTTCAATGTCTACAAGAATACATTTTGGAATTACAAGAGCACTCGCCCAGAAGACGTGCAAGTGGTTCAAGAAAAATTTGATCAATTGAAGTCTACCAGTAAAAGATAGCTAGTTATGGGTCCAGTATTCAATCCTCTTTGAGATCTTGTCAAGAAGGCTCTGGCAATCCTGTTTTCTCACCCCCCCCGAGATCAAAGGGATACCCAAAAAATGAAATAGAAACATCCCTTCCCTGAAACCTGTCTACTCACCTATAGATTTCTTAAGGTCCAGAAAACCCCCTCCAAAGATGGTCTCACTCTTATCAGCATTGAAACTCAACCCCGAAAGTATGTGAAAAATTTCCAAGATACCCATGATGTATCTGATAGAAGGAAGATCAGCCTTGCAAAAGATGAGAAGGTCATCGACAAAGCAAAGGTGGTTGAGCTTAAGCTTAGCACACTTTGGATGAAAAGCGAAGTCATTACGGGAGGCAAGAATGTTAAGTATATAATTGAGGACCTCCATTGCAATAACAAATAGGTAGGGAGACAGCGGGTCACATTGTCTAATTTCGTTTCCTTCTTCAAAATAACCTTCCAAAGTACCATTGATGGAAACCGAGAAACGAGGCGAGGTGACACAGGCTTTAATCCAATTGACAAACTCTTGAGGAAACCCGAAAGCATGCAAAGTAGGAAGCACAAAATCTCATCTCAAAGTGTCAAAAGCTTTAACAAGGTCAACCTTTAATGTGCATCTGGGAGTGGAATTTTTCCTAGAGTAGGCACGGATAAGATCTTGCACAATGAGGATATTTTCAACAATGAGTCTATTTTTCACAAAAGCTTACTGGTTCCGTGAAATGATATGAGGAAGACAACTCTTGAGGCGATCAGCTAAAATCTTGGAAATGCATTTGTAGAAGGTGTTGCAGCAAGAAATGGGCCTAAAATCTTTCACATTACAAAGGTTAGTAATTTTAGGAACCAAAGCAATAAATGTAGAGTTTACCTCCTTAAGAAGCAATGAAGAGTGGAAGAATGATTGGATTGCAGAGATAACATCATCTTCAATAATACTTCAAGCAGTTTTGTAGAAATGAGAGGTGAAACCATAAGGACCTGGGCTTTTGTTACCATTAAGGCTAAACATTGTGGTTTTGATCTCATTAGTTGTTACTGAGTCAGTGAGGCTTCTGCACAACTCTTGAGGGATGACTTTTCTAACAATGGATTGGATGTCCTCAACCCTGAAGGGTTCCTTGGTAGCATTTGAAGAGCCAAGAAGGTTAGTATAAAAATTAACAACTTTATTCCTTACCTCATCTTCCTTGCGAAGAATTCTGCCATTTGCATCAACAAGCCTATTGATGGTGTTCTTCGATTGGCAGTTTTTGATGGCTTTGTGGAAAAAAAGTAGTGTTAGAATCAATGTCCTTGATCCAAGAGACTCTGGATTTTTGGCAAAGAATGTCGTCTTGGGCTTTTGATAGAGACTCGATCTCCGTAGTAAGCTCCTTTTCTTTAACAATATCGTCTTGATTGGCAATCCCATTGAACATGTCATGTTGGATCATAGAGACTTTTTCTCTAATAGAAGAAATTCTACTAGAGAGGTTAGTGAAAAACATATCATTGAAAGATTTAAGTGCAGGTTTAAGCCTTTTCTGTTTTTGGACCAAACGGTACATGAGGGAGCCTACAATGTTACAATTCCAAACCTTACTTACAGTCTCAAGAAATCTATCATGGTGAGTCCAAGTATTAAAGAACTTGAAAGGTTTCGGTTTGGATGTGATTGGGACATTAGTGTAGAGAACAAGTGGGGAATGTTCTGAGGGGCCAGGGTCATCAATGAAGAGTGTAAAATGGTCAAATGAGTCTAACCAAGCTTGGTTATCAAGGGTTCTATCAAGTTTTGAAACTTTGAAATGGTCACCCGAGCTTTTGTTGGTCCAAGTTAAAAGGGGACCAATACTAGGGTGGTTATGAAGAGAAGCTTTCAAAAGGCAATCTTTGAAGTCATTGGAGCTAATGGATGGATATCAGTTAATGGACCTATCATCAACCTCAAGAGTTTCATTGAAATCTTCTAAGACACACCAGGGGGAAGAGTGACAATTGTTGCTCCAGATAGAAATTTGTTGCCAAAGGCTTTTTCTTTCAGAATGGGTGTTTCGACCATAGACAAAAGTAGCATAGAGAGATAGATTTTCAGTTAAGGACATGACGCGACAATGTATGGCTTGGTCAGTACAATCAACTTTTGTGACATGGGCTCTATCATGCTTCCATAAGATCCAGATATGACCAGTAGGGCAAGAATCATAATTGTGAATGAACCCAAAATACTTGAAACGGTTGGCAATAATGGAATTCATTTTATTAAATTTGACCTTAGTTTCAAGGATGCAAAAGACATCAATATAATGTTTATTCACAAAATGCAAGACTTCTTTTTGTTTGCGGGGCTTATTAAAACCCCGGATGTTCCATGCACTAATAATCATGAGGAATGGGGGGATGCGAGATATCCAGGGGAAGAAGATCCCAAAGAGGAGATAGGGGCCTTACCTCCCACCAACTAAGTGACTGCTAAGGAAAGATCACCAAGCTTTGGAGAGCCATGGTCCACCTTATTGACAATTTCACCACCAAGCCCTTGAAGCGCGCTAAACTTGTTAGAATTGGATTTTGAGGGAGAAACATGTTTTGGATATGTGAAGGTTGGCTTTGGTGAAGCTTGACGAGTACTAGCATTAACACTTGGCTTGGAAATAGGGTCGGGTTTGGGTAAGGCCAAATTATTAGGTTAGGAACCAGGTAGGGAAGGGGCAGAATTAGGTAGAGGGTTAGGTTTATGTTGAGTCACATGATAGGTGGATGTGCTAGGATCATTAAGCTTGCTGGGAGCATGTTGGGCTATAGGATTTGCGAACGTGAAAGGTTGAGATTTGTTCTTTTGGGGAACATGTTTCCATTCATCCTGAGGTTGTTGTTGTTTCCTTGGCAAGGTGGTCACTTCAACTTTCTTGGCTTCACGGGGAAATTATTATTGTGATGACCAACAATATTGCAAAAGGTACATCTTGAAGGCTTCTATTCATACTCGATGTCAATCTTCACAAGTTTACCATACCTATTCTTAGTCCATGTATGGTCCGGTAGATCTTTGTTAATGTTTATTTCAATGCACATCTTAGCATAACCAAGGTGAGATCTTTCTTCGATTTTAGAATCCATTTGCAAAGGAACTCCAATGGTGCTACCCACATAGCTCAAGCCTCTTCTTGACCAAAGATCAAGTGGAACATTCTTGAATTTTAGCCAAATGGGAACTTTTTCACAAATAAGGTTGACAAGTTGAGTGTTGGGATCCCATCTTCGTAAAAGAAGGGATTTATGGTTGACATGCCAAAATTCTTGGAGAATAGTATTGCTAGGATCTGATTTTAGCTAATGTTTTTATTGGCTATGTTTTAGCAAAATTTTGGATATTGCGTATAGAGTTTTGATATTGCAGATAAGATGATTGAAGTATTCTAGTGCAAGTGTAATTGAAGATAAGAGGAGTTCTAGTGCAAATAGTATTCAAGCCATGAAGAGTCTAAGTTCAAATAGAGTTTATGTTTTGAAGAGTTCTACATCTTTGGGGATAAGGTGATAAAGAGATAGAGTTTTAAGCTATCAAGAACTCTTGTGCTAAAGAGATATCCTTGAAGACTCTCCTACCTATACTCGACATCTGCAGCAGAGCTTCATAAATAGGCGTGTCAATTCTTAGTTGAAGACACAGCGAGCAGTGAGCAGAAAATAAGAAGCTGAATTGTGAGTTAGCTATAGGTTGTCTGTGTCAGGTCGTGTTGCAACATGTTGTGTATCAGAGTGTATTGAATATTCTAATTAGTGTTGCAACACAGTCTGTTTTTTGTCTTATGTATTGACCAATCCATCTAGAGTTTCAAGACTCTTTTTATTATGTTTTTAGTGTACATTCTTCGGGAGAATGTGTGTTCTCAGGAGAGAACTTTGTAAGTCGAGGGGAGCTCGCCAAACTAGAGAATCTATTAAAGGAGTCTTACACCTAAGCTGCAAGGGTTAAGAGGGAGTCTTCAATTGCGTAAGTTTCAATTGGTGTCTGTAATCTCTTGAAACTTAGTGGATTGGTTTGTTGGCCAGGGAGTGGCCGCGTGGACGTAGACCAAGTTGGTTGAACCACATTAAAATTTTTGTGTGCTTACTTTTGTTACAACAAATTTACTTTCCTGCAAATTTTACTTAGTTGATTTGTTTTATTATCAAATTGATTAAAGAGCTAGAAACTATCAATTGACATCAAGAGCAGGTTACTGAACTAACTCGGTTAGATCTTTGGAAAAGTTTTTTCTGGCTCTTTTGCAGGTATGGACACATTTCATGATGGAAGTCCATTCACCAAACCACCACTACTGGATGGATCAAACTACTTATATTGGAAGGCTCGGATGAGAACATTTATCAAATCCATTGATGAAAAAGCTTGGAGGGCAGTTATCGTAGGATGAGCGCATCCTACAATGAAGAATGATGAAGGAATTGATGTGCCGAAACCCGAGGATCAGTGGGCCGCAAATGAAGATCGTTTAGCTAACAATAATTCTAAGGTTTTAAATGCGATTTTCAATGTTGTAGATCTAAATCAATTTAAACTGATTTCAACTTGCGAAACGGCTAAAGATGCTTGGACTATTTTACAGACTGCATATGAAAGAACAACAGCCGTCAAAGTATCCAAGCTTCAACTTCTTGCAACAAGATTTGAGGAATTGAAGATGCAAGAGGATGAGACTATTGCTGATTTCAATGGCAAGTTGTGTGACATTGCAAATGAGGCGTTTACATTAGGAGAAAAATACTCATATTCAAAGCTTGTGAGGAAAGTCTTGCGGTCACTTCCTGATAGATTTGCCATCAAAATTGCTGCCATTGAAGAAGCAAAAGTTGTTGATGACATGAAGTTGGATGAATTAATGGGTTCACTTCAGAAATTTGAGATGAAATTTAAACAAAAAAGAAAAGAGAAAAATATTGCATTCCAAGCAGAAATTAAAAAACAAGATGATCAAAGCTCTTACTATGATGAAGATGCAGAAATTACTGAATCTTTAGCATTGCTCACGAAGAATTTCAACAAAGTGCTGAAAAAATGGAAGACTCAGAGAAGTGGATATAGGCCAGTAACTTTTGAAAGGAAGTAGACTGTTACAACAAATCCTGAGACATTCAGAAAGCAAAATAGAAGAACGTTCAAGGAGAAAAAGAGAAATAAAGGTATTCAGTGCAGGGAACGCGAAGGCTTTGGTCATATACAAGCTGAATGTGCAAATACCTTGAAGAAAAAAAACAAGGCCATGAACACCACTTGGAGTGATGAAGATTCAGATGATGTTTCTGAAAATGATAAAGGATAGACTAGCAATTATGTTGCATTCGCTGTTGCAACAAGGCAGAATGGCTGAAAGACTGTTTCAGCTGATGTCGCACCATCTGTTGCAACAACATCCACAACAGAACATGTACTAGCAGATGACAACAACACGAATTCAGAAACAAATAGTGATGATGATTTGGATGAAGAAGGAATCATGAAAGCATACAAGGAGATGTACGAGAAATGGCTGATTGTATACAAGAAGAATCAAGAGCTAGAAGAAAAGATTAATGAATTGGAGGATCAAAAGGCTGACTTAACAAAATATGTAAGAAACTATCAGATCCAAGCAGCCAAGAGTCAACTAAAGATTGAAGAGTTGCAACTAGAGTTGAAATAAACTCAGCGAAATGTGAAGATGTTGAATTCAGGTACTTTGAAGCTTGATCATATATTGTCAATTCAAAAGCCTAATGGAGATCATACTGGATTTGGGTTCCAAGAAGGTACTTCAACTGGTAAAACTATCTTTGTCAAAGAAACTGTGGAACCGAAGCTGGAACAGTATATTGCAACATCTCCTGTGACAAAGGCAAAAATTTCAGAAGGAAAGCAAAAGAGATTTGTTCCAATCTGTCATTATTGCAGCGTTCCTGGACACATCGGACCATGATGCTATAGGTATAGTGATGATCTAAAAAAAGTTATGTTTGTCAATTATTTCTTTCATGGTAAGCCTAGGAAATCACCAAAAGTAAGGGTTGATTTGTCACAACAAAACTTGAAACAACTCTAGGTTAGAAAATCTGTACACACTTGTCTAGTTGCTTATACCTTGTTACAAGCTTGTACCACTAACTCTTGGTATTTTGATAGTGGTTGTTCTAGGCATATGACGGGAGATCGTGAGATGTTGACAAATTATCAAAGTTGCTCTGAAGGTCAAGTAACCTTTGGTGATGGTGAGAAAGGTCAAGTTCTTGGGAAATGAACTCTTGCTATTAAAGGCTTTCCAAGATTAAATAAGGTTCTTCATGTTGAAGGGTTGAAGGCAAATCTCATAAGCATTAGTCAGTTGTGTGATCAAGAGTTATTTGTCAAGTTCACCAAGGATGGATGTCAAATGTTTGATAAATCTAACAATTGTATTCTTGTAGGGACTAGATCGACAGACAATTGTTATATGTTTGACCTCACCATGCGCACAAACTTTTTTTGTGTCAAAATAATTTACTTGATAATGCTGAAATTTGGCACCAAAAGTTAGGTCATTTAAATTATAAAATGCTTAACAAGATTGTAACAACAAGTGAAGCAGCCAGCGACGATGTTTCAGAGGCTGGTGCAACAAGAGGTGCAACAAATCTGGAAAAATCAGAAACTTTTGGAAGTAGTAATTTGGAGTCAAAAGCTCAGGAACCACTTGTTCATGTTCACAAAAATCACTTAGCATAAGATGTTATTGGTTCCATTCATGAAGGGATCAAAACTCGAGGTAAGCCTAAGGTGAACTACAGAGAAATTGTCAGGTATGTATGCTTTATCTCACAACTTGAAAAAGGCTACAAGAGAGGGGGAGTTGATAAAACTCTATTCATTAGGAAATTTGGTTTAGGGATTTCGATTGCACAAATTTATATAAATGATATAGTTTTCGGTACAACATCTAAAAGCAAGGCTAATGAATTTGTGAAGCAAATGTTGGAAGACTATAGTACTGAACAGGGAGTTTTAACTATTTTTTGTAATAATACTAGTGCCATAAATATTTCTAAAAATCATGTGCAACATTCACAAACTAAGCACATTGATATATGACACCATTTTATTCGTGAACTTGTTGAAACAAAAAAGGTTGTTCTAGAATATGTTGCAACAGAACATCAACTAGCAGACATTTTCACTAAGGCACTTGACTCTGTGAGATTTGAAGTTTTGAGAAAAGATATTGGTATTTGTACCAATTAATTGTGGCACATGCATTGAAACATGAATGTGTTAAGTCTCAAGAGATGTGAAAGTTTAATAATTAAATCAAATTGAGATTTATTTTTTGAACGATACTTCTTGTGCACACAATATTTTGATATGATTGAGAAACTGATTTTAATGGTTTGCAAGTGCAAGAATTTGATCTTCCTAGTGACTCTGGATATAAAAAGAAGTCTATTTATCAATTCTTATACTCTATTCACTCATGAAAGGGAAAAAGATACAAAAAAAAAGAAAAAAAAGGAAAAAAAAAACAAAATAAAAAAAGGAGAAAGTGGAGATTGGAAAAAACTACCTATACCAGATTGAAAGATCTAGAGTAGCTTTCACTCACCACTTCATCTTCTTGAGAAAGTGCTAGGGCATTATTTTATAGGTTTCTTGAAAGCAAGCATGATATCACTCATTCAGGATTTTTCTCCTAGGTTTTTGTAAGGTCTGCATAAAGTAAATATTCAGGGGGAGCCTCGAGCTAAAGGGCATGTTGGACCAACTCCTGCAACAGCTTCTGATGTGTTGTTGCAACAGGTGCAAAAACTTCAGAGTGAAGTCCATGAGCTGCGTAACGATCACGTCACTGTTAATGCTAATCAGCAGAAAATCATGGCTGATCTTGAGAAGTTGATGGTAGGACAACAGACCTTACTTGATTTCGTCTCCAAATCCGCTGTTTGAATGTTCATTTGTTTGATGATTATTGCTTTATTACTTTACTGGTTTTATTTTTGCTCTGATACTTTGCTTTGTTTAAATTCTGCTACTTTGCTCTGGGTTCATATTTCTGTTTGATATTTTATGTTATGCATTTATTTCTCTGATACTCTATGCAACTGATTTGGTTTCTTTTGTCAAAGGGGGAGATGGATCCCACAAGACAATGGTTTCATTTATACTTTGCTAAATTTTGTGTTACATTGTCTATTTTGATGATTAAGTTGGCTAACTGTTATGCTAACCATTGCTTGTGAATGTTTTTGGCAAAACAGAGCCAAAATGGGAGATTGTTAGGATATGCTTTTAGCTAATGTTTTTATTGGCTATGTTTTAGCAAAATTGTGGATATTGCGTGTCACGCCCCGACCCGACCCCGCAAAAGGCCAAGCCCGGACCCGACACACGGACGGAGTCTCCTCTGTACCGCGGACGATCCGAAACCCTAAAATCAATATAACACTTGCGAAAGCCATATAATAATCAAAACAAGTCAACTTTCTTCAAAACATACATTTCTTATTATCCAACTTTCCAAACCAAAAATGCCATGCATACTACACAGGTATTTATGCCACTAAACCATTAGCTATTAGCATGCATTTCTTCACTAGTCAACAGAGTATAAGTTACAACATTACATTCTTCCAACTTATACAACATAAGACCGTAGAGGCCTCAAACTAGAAAATATATACAAGGTTACAAGCCTCAAAATTAAGTGACCTCCACGCAATATACATAACAAACAAGGTTCGCACAAAAACTGGTAACCCACCACCAACAAAGCAAAGAAGTGCTATCAGGGAAACACCTCCACGTGCTCCTCCTCCTCTATTACCTCGAGAGGGTCTGCTTCAACTACTCCTGTAAAACATAGTATAGAGAGGAATGAGCAAAAACTATTGCTCAGCGAGGGCAATTGGTCTCAAGGACGGAGATGAGAGGAGTATGCAATGCAATTAGCCAAGCAATGTATACATATATCATACCGAGATATAATAAAGCCATCAACAAAGTAAGGCAAGCATTAAAGCTATAACCCCTCATTCAAAGCATACGATACTCTTTTCACGAGCAACTTTCAAACACCAATTCGATGACGACGCGCCGGCCCAAACCATCTTATAACACCAGTTTGGAATACCCCGGAAGTATCCATCAACCTACGACCCAAATCTCCCTGGGAGGCAACCCAAGCGAGAAAGGGAATAGCAGCGGAGCTAGAGCAACCAACACTGGCAACCCAAGGCTACCCAGAGAGGCCCATCACTCACGCGCGAGACACTATGCAATGCAAGACTCGATACAAGGCAATAAACAAGCGATAAAGCCACATGTGGGAGAATAACAAAGTAGGTTACTCTCGCACGCAATAGCATCAATTGATAAGCATTTCAATCCAAAACAACTCAAACAAGTATTTCAAGTAATTCTAAGCATTCTATAGGCATAAAGACAAGAAAACACACAAAAATATAAATCGGCCCCAACTATCAAAACGCTACCATTTCCAAACGAGCTACGAGTTCTAGAAACCGACTTCGCCAACCCTCCTAGGTCACCATAAGGCACGTCTAAAGACCCCGAAACCTTACTTTACCCTAGAACTCGCGCAAAGCACCGATTTCCCTCTTTCTCGTTTGAACTAAAACTATATCAACCAAACACCCAACCAACGCCATAATCGCACCAAAAGTGCTTCCATGGCTTCCCGAAGCAATGCCAACACGCAAAACGAGAAAATGCTAAAGTCGACCTAAACGACCCCGACTTTCCCAAAGGCATAATTCTCATTTTTTCCACTACGCAACCCAAACAAACCACACATTTTAGCATTCTAGAGTACCTAGCACAATGCTACATCAACAGAAAGCATAACAGCGCAACTTCAACGTTTCAAGGTTTTACTATTCACAAAACACTATTCAATTAACAATTTAATTTGCAATCACAACATTTAACCGCAGAAAATGTTACAAAGCTATAAATACATGTTCTACAAATCCCAAGGAACATTCTAGAAGCATCAAATCGCTTTAAATAACGATCTACGAATAAATCTCAAAATTGACAAAGTTAACATACATAACGTATAAATGCGCAAATAACATGCTTCCCTCACCTTAGGCACTCCTAGTCGCTAGGAAAACAACGCTAGTCACCTCGGAAACCACCCCGCACGAGCTCTCGCGAAGATTGATCGATTGGAAGTTGAAAGGTTTTTGTTTTCTTCTTCTTTGGAACTCACGGCCAGCTCCTCACTGTTTTGCTGCTGTTTTTTTTTATTATGCTAAGTTATAAGTTTATAAGGTGTTAAATGGTCAAAGTTGGTCAAGGCTAGGTCAAACAACTTAAGACTTGGTCAAAGGGCCCTATTTTGTGCGTTTTAAAGCCATTTTAGCTAAGGTAAGATCAATTAAAGCTAGCAACATTTAAAATATAAAATTTAAGTCATCTAAATACTAGTTTCACTATTTGTTGAGGACTAGAAATCGTTATCTAGCTATCGCTCCTTAAATGCAATGCGCATTGCGACGGCGAGAAAGTAACAATTAATTCACAAAGTATTTATGGAAATATAATTTTCAAAATAATAAACAAAGAATTTTCACATTCCAGGCTCGGGTATTACATTGCGTATAGAGTTTTGACATTGCAGATAAGATGATTGAAGTATTCTAGTACAAGTATAATTCGAGTTAATAGGAGTTCTAGTACAAGTAGTTTTCAAGCCATGAAGAGTCCAAGTTCAAATGGAGTTTATATTTTGAAGAGCTCTACATCTTTGGGGATAACGTGATAAAGAGATAGAGTTTCAAGCTATCAAGAACTCTTGTGCTAAAGAGATATCCTTGAAGACTCTGCTACCTATACTCGACATCTGCACCAGAGTTTCATAAATAGGCATATCAATTCTCAATTGAAGACACAGCGAGCAGTGAGCAGAAAATAAGGAGCTGAATCGTGAGTTAGCTATAGGTTGTCTGTGTCAGGTCGTGTTGCAACATGTTGTCTAACAGAGTGTATTGAATGTTCTAATTAGTGTTGCAACACAGTCTATTTTTGTCTTATGTATTGACCAATCCATCTAGAGTTTCAAGACTCTTTATATTATGTTTTTAGTGTACATTATTCGGGAGAAGAAGGTGTGTTCTCGGGAGAGAACTTTGTAAGTCGAGGGTAGCTCGCCAAACTAAAGAATCTACTAAGGGAGTCTTACACCAAGGCAGCAAGGGTTAAGAGGGAGTCTTCAATTGCGTAAGTTTCAATTGGTGTCTGTAATCTCTTGAAACTTAGTGGATTGGTTTGTTGGCCAGGGAATGGCCGTGTAGACGTAGACGTAGACCAAATTGGTTGAACCACGTTAAAATTTTTGTGTCCTTACTTTTGTTGTAAAAAATTTACTTTTCTGCAAGTTTTACTTAGTCGATTTGTTTTATTATCAAATTGATTAAGAGCCAGAAGATTAACAAGTATCAATCACATCTTCATTTTCAAACTAGAAGACGAAAATCCCATAATTTATACGTTTTATGTCAACTTTTCCAAAGGGCTTCCAAAGTATGTCCATAAACTTTTGGATGAGAAAAAAAGGTGGAGGTTCATCGATGAATTGTCCAATGAGACAACTATTCCAAACTTTATCATTTTCTTCATAGACATCAAGTGGGGGATAAACAACTTTCATTCCAACTTCCTCACAAACCTCCATATCAACAAAGTCAAGTTTTAGATTTTGTTTGAGATTCCCAACAAAAATACTCTTCCACTTAGAGATTATATTCGTGCCTAAAGCATTTTTGTAGGAGTATTGGTTTCTCATATTTCCAAGAACAATATTCCCAAGCATATTTGTAACAATTGCATGATTAGAACCTTACAAGCAACACTGGTAGGAACTTGAACTTGGTCACCAAAACTAGGTGAGGAGGGCTTAGGCGAGATGTGCGCACCAAGGGGAGGGAAATTCGGGTCATGAGACAAGGGAGTAGATGAAGGTGGATGGGAAATATTACCTGCCAGCCTGTGTGATGTGGCGGCATAGGGTGAGGTGGTTGATGATATGGCACGGGTTGGTGATCTGGAGGATGTCGTGGAGAAGGAGGGTGATGTGGCCACAAGGGGTGATGTGGCATATGATGAGTAGGTGTGTGATGTGATAGGGACAAAAGATGTGGCATGTTGAGTATTAATAAGGAAAGACACGGCTGAGGGGGAAAAATTGTGGGTTAGTGCATTGGTAGGGTATAGTTGGTAGGTAGGGGGATTTTTGAGAATGAGTCAAAAGGGGGTGTCATGTTCGAAAAGGGAATAGGGGTCTAAGTTGAAAAGTTGTCAGGTAAGTTGGTATTAGGATTTGGAAAGTAAGAGTTGTCCATTTGGAAAGACCAACGGGTAGCATAATAGTTGGAGTTGTGGTGATGGCCGAACCAGGCAAGGTAGGAAAAGAGGAGGAGCTGTCCAAATGTGGAGAGAAAAGCAAGGGAACACTACCAAAAGCAAGGGGTATAACTACATTGGACAAGTGCAAGGGTAGAGAAGAAGAATCATGACCATGACTTACCTCTAAACCTTGGTGATCATACAACCATTGCCCTTCTTCAACTACATCAACAATCTTACCATCATTTTCACATAGAGCTTTGTAGTCTTTGTGGGCAACTTCAATATTCTGGCTAGAGGTGGAGGAAACATCATCACCTTGACTAAGGGGGAAAGATGATGTGTCATCAACCTCTTCGACTGTAGGGAGAGAATGGGAGGATTTTCCTCTGGCCTTGGACAAGAGAATGGCACTAGCTCGAGTAGAGGTGGAAGAATGAGCCTTCTTCTTTTTGTTGTTAGCCATGAAAGCAAAGGAAAACAAAATTAGCAAGGGAGGCAAAGGTTGAGGTCTGAATAAAAATGGCAAAGGGTAAAGGTGTGTGGGAGTGGTGAAGCGTGCTGTCAAGGGTGTGGCAAGGTAGTCAATGGTGTTCAATAGGGTGGTGAGAGGTGTAGCCAACAGTTGTGGGGTGAGGGGGGTGGTGCATGGTTGGAGAGCATTTTTCTCATGTGTATTCTTATTATTATTATTTATTTTTAGTGTTTCTTTTGACCAGCCCCTACTAGCATACTTATACTTCCATCCCCGCTTACATATTGCTCCTAATCTAATCTTCCATGAAAGAAACTAATCACATTGATACGCATTGTCATTTTGATCACGAAAGAATTCAATTACAAGAGTTGTTTGCACTCCTTACCTCCTCACATTGTGATTTGGCAGATATTTCAAAAAAGCATTCGAGAGGGATCAATTCCATGATTTACTTGGAAAGTTGGGGATTTTGCAACTCTATGTAGGGGTATTACTTGTCATTATAGTATCTTAATTATTTTCGTGATTATTTCCCCAAACATCATGACTTGATTTTGTAGCGATAATTGTGTATATAATTTCAATCAATATCTTTAGGCTTAATTCATGCTTAACCATAGCTAGTTGAGGTCATAGAAATATTATACTTTATATGCATCTGTTACAAGAAATACATGCCTGGTTCATTTCTTATGGTATTGAAGTTGGGGCTTTGTTAATAATTCATCCACGTTTGAGCCCACTCATTTTAGACATCAATTTTGTTGTACAAATCTTCCAAATTTGTTGTTTTCTCTTCTTTTTTTTTTTTTTGCTCAAAGGGAGGTCGAGGGCGGGTTAAATGAGAATTATTATGGGGTATGTATCCCCTTCACAATTTTTTTTCTAACCATCAAGTCATCAACGGAAGGGCCTGTTGCCATAATGACACACCAAGAAAGTGTTGTAAAGCATAATTCGCCACGACTTGAAAAAATTGATGGTGATATAGCCACTTTTTACAATCTTCCACAAGAATTCTTAATGGACTATGAGGTGTTGGTACTTTTCTAATCAAATTGCATATAACTTTTGAATCCGTTTCAACTAGAAGATGCTCAACATCCAACATAATCACCCTACGAAGGCCTACCCAAAGTCCAACAGCTTCTGCCCTACTATTAGTTGCATATCAAAGATTAATCACAACCCAAACTCCTAACACCCTTCACAGTTGGGAAAGAGTCCTCCTTCACCGTGGGAGGGTTTAGACCATTTGATGTTGACCATATGCCGTGAATAAGGAATGGTTCTCACGTGGGCTTGTCATGCATCAGCATACTCTTTAGCCTGATGAGTGATCTTCCCTACCATGACAAAGGCACCATGTTGTCTAATGCCCTTGTGACTAAATTCATTTTGACATTTCCAAATATTCCAAGGGCCGCTGCAATAGTAGTATCCCAAGTAATTCCACAATTAAGTGTGTTGTTCATCAAGTTCTCATTGAGCCAGTTTTACTATATCATTTCTTCAACAATCAATCATGTGTCATATACAAAGACGTTGCTGAATCCAATTTGTATCACATGAACATATTAGGATGTTCAAAATGAATATATAAGATATTCGACTACTCTGATTACTTATTAATTGGTTTTATCACGAAATTCCATATTTCTTATCATGGGCTTTGTGTTTGGCAATGGTGCAGTTTATCTATTGATATTCCACCCATTTGGGCATTAAATATTGTTAGCAGATTTTATAAATTTGCCGACAATCATCAAACATTAATGACTTTGAGCGCAAGTCGAATTTGTTGCTTCTCGTGCGACGTCGCTGTCAATAATTATTAGGCATTGTTTTAATACGCGGGGTTGGAATTCGCTGCTTCTCATGTCGCATGTAAAGAAGGCGTTGGAGGACCCAAATCGGATAAATTAGACTTGCAAAACCTATGTATGAGATCTCATGTTTTCCGTCACACCGAACTTCATAATAAAACTCTTGTAGTTGACCCAAATCTTCCCAAAATATATAATAATAAGTTTTAATTTATGCAAGTATTTTTTGTGGCACCAATACATCACAATAAACCAATAAGAAGGTATCGATATTTCGGCTAATAGAGAAAACATAATATATGAATAATTATATTTCATTTCCACACGAAGATGAAGGGCCTTTAGAATCTAAAGATCATACAACCTTCAAGGGGCACACTTTAAACAAAACTAATTTACATATCAGCAACGAAACAATATCCTTCATAAATTCATTTAGAGATCAACCGTTGTCGTGACCGAACCATACGTTTGGTTGCAAAGATCGACCAAATAATGATGTCTGTCAAGAGGCGACACTTCACTATAACAAATATTATCGGGACAAAAGCAAAGAGACCCAATAGAGTAAGAGCTGTTGCGAATTCATGTTGACCATCATTCCAGCTAGAGAGAAAAAAAGGGTCATAATTCCGAATGCTAACGAAGTGGGCAACTCCAGAAAATCTTCTTCTGCATAACGAGAGGTCAAGATGACCAAGAACATTATAACTGAAATAATAGAAGATAGCATAGCTATTGCATCTGCTGCGGTGAAGACCGTGAACAACATCTCATGTTGTAAAATTGGCTCTCCTATGTTTCTGCTACCACCTGAGTTTTCATTATTATTATTATTGTAGCCACCTGGAACGGTAAAGGCAGCAGTGAATACCACGGTGGCGATAAGTGTTGCAACAACCATGCAAGACTGAGCTGTTTTCTTCATTCATTTTTCTCCTTCCTCCATCATAAATTTGTGATTCTCGGTGAATAACTCATGTGGTGTTTTGTTATTTTTATTTTTCATGTTTCTATATGTTGGTGGAACTACCTTCTCGACTTCCTGTCATCAGAGAACAATATTAAACAAATAAATCATCTAAAAGATGGCCCTTTTTCGGGAGATAACAAAAAGAGCAAAAGCATTTTACCCTCCCTACACAACAGCCATCGTGCTCCTTTTATTTAAAGAGTAATAATAGATGTTACCATATTTTTATTACACAAATATTACTTTTTACGTGTATCAGGTTGGCATGCTAATTTGAGAAACTTTTTTAATTCTCTTTCCCCTTTTAACATACCAACTAAAACTTTTTTAATTCTCTTTCCCCTTTTAACATACCAACTAAGCATATACATGGCTAAGAGGTGATAGTTGGGTGATAAAAATATAGTAATATCTAGCATTACTCTTGGTGGTGTGAACTCCAAGTGTATAGAAGATGAACAAAAAGAATTCAGAAATCATGCACATGATAACGCTAACAAAAGTTTACCTTATACCATAGCAATTCGTGATGCATCTGAAGAGCGGCCCCTGGTAAAGTTTTGGACTGGGATTTAGCCGCTACGTTTGCAGCTAAATGCAGCATGGTATTGTCTTCCTTATCTCTATAGGTTGCAATGAAATCCTTGAGTTTGCCGATTTCATAAATTAAACTGAAGATGGACTCATGACGATGCTTAACTGCAATGTGAAATATAGTATAATTACAGTGATCTATTATATATAGGAATTCAGGACGTTGACGAAGAAGCTCCACCAAAAACTCGGACTTTCCCAACTCTGCAGCAGCAAATACAGGGCGTGCAATATCTGCACCTATGGTTGGGTTTTCAATGTCCATTTGTGGAACTTGCTGCAAGATCCGCTCTAGCAACCGAAAGACGTCAGAACTTTCTTCTTTGGCAACTTTGTTAGGAGACACTGTTAGAGAAGTCATGTCAGTTCAATTTATGTTCGAGTGCAGCTTTAGGCTCCTCTCTTCTTTGATAACACTAAAAAATTATTCAAGTAATCGAAAAATATTTTTTTTGATTAAAAAATATTTAGTTAAAAAGATTAAAGAATATTTACATCTCTTTTGTGAAAATAAAATATTTTTCACTTACTCCACTCTACCTTTCACCCATCCCTGACCCCAGCCTCGACCCCCACTCATGTCACATGACCCCTAATTGTTTCTAGAAAAGATTATGGTTTTCTAAAAAATTAAATCATTTTAATTTAATACCTAATTAATCAAATAAATTAATAATTAATGAAATAATATTTAATAAATTAATATTAATTAAAAATAATTAACTAACTATTTATTTAATTTCTTTAATATTTTTTTATTCTTTTATTAATTATTATTATTATTCATCTAATTTAATTTTAGATTAATAATTTTATAAATTAATACTATTTGTTTATTGATTAAAATTTCTACTAAATAATTATTTTAAAAATAAAAAATTAATAATTTTAATTAATTTTTTCTATATTACATCTAAACACCGAAAAATATTTCAAGGATTATAACCAAATATTAGAAAATATTCTTCTTTTTTTTTTCAAGAAAATATTATTCCTTGTAAATATTTTATACCAGCAACTTATTTTATGGTAAACAAACAGAGCCTTAAGAGAATTTGGAAGTGGGGCATTTCTCTGTCTCTTATTTCTGATATTCCTATAAGTTGGAAAAGAATTCATGATTGGGGAGTTGTGCACTAAAAAGGGGAGGGACCTCTAGACATGCTTCTCAAGATCTTAGTTTATGTTACAAGTTATTCTATTTGGAGAGAAAGAAATAGTAGGGTGCTTGATGCTGGGATTGGAAAATCAAGTTTTTTGTCAAAATTTTTGATGTGGTTAGAATGAAAATTTCTTATTGTAAAGAAATTTAACCATAGCTTTTTGATATGGTTAGGTCTCCTTAGTTTTTCTTATAAGTATGCGATGTAAAGATATTTGTTGAGTTTTAATGAAATCCCTTGCCAATTTAGCAAAAAATATATATAATCCAAGCTAAAAATATCTACTCTAAAAAGAATTATAAACAGATGTGTTGTATCATTTGTAAGATGAGACATAAGTGCTCCAAATCTATGGAGTCTTAAGAGCTCCTTAACATGTTCAAAATTAAGGAGACAAGAAGAGCTCCAAATCTAAAAGTGCTACAACAATAAAGTCATGATCTCCAATATTCTATACAATAAAATCATGATCTTCAAATCCTGTAGGAGGGAAGAAGGTGCTCCCACAACAACCACTCTTACTTAATTCTAACGAATGGAAAATCTTCACAAGTCTAAATTTTCAAATGCACGACACCATACTAGGCTGTTTTGTTTTTTCCATGTTATAGAGGAAATATATTCCAATATATATTTATATATAGCATTTCGTTAACATTCCTAGCAATGTTAATGTGCAAAATATTCTTAAGAACCTACGCGTTAAATTGGAAGACAAAATTATTCTTGCATCATACCTCTAAATGTGACACAGGAACGTGATGTAACTCAGTTAATAAATATTATGATTGAGAGGGCAACTTTAACAAAATAAAAATGAAGAGAAAGATCAGAAAGACTAACATGCACAAATTGTTCTCGTCCACCATCCCGGCTGAGTTATTGAAGAAAATGTTGAGGGCTCCGCACTAGCACATCTAATGGTGTCCCTTTATTTCCATACTCCGCCAAAGCTAATGTAGGGTTGCTCTCTATAATTTTTTGTGCCACACCTGGAAAAGAATTTTTTTTTTTTTTTTTTAGCGTTGATTATACGCAAGATAAAATCTTATATGCATGAAGGTATCATAAGCACATATGCAAATTAAAATCCATCTTCATTCACACAATTGAAAGTGCATTGCTGTGAACTGCTGTGAGCAGAAACAAGGAATCTCTTTCCTGTATAGAATACACAAGTAAATTTTCTACTCCCACTTGAACTTGAAATAAATTGTACAGTGCATTTATTTTCTGGGGTTCAAACAAATTATCATCTCTATCTTGTTTACAAGTAATTGCTCTGATTAGATCTAATTGCTCTGATTGATCTAATTGCTCTGATTGATCTAATTTATTTTTAAATTGTAGACTTTTTAGTAGTAGAGCTTTAGTTAAAAATATTATTGGACAAAATACGTTGATTGTTTGGCCTATATTAGTTAGTATATGTTGAGCTTTTAAAAATTTTGAGGGTAATATTAGACTTAAAAAAATATAAAGGGAGTATTTGAAAAAGTAAAAGGATGTTAAGTGATCACCTCATCTAAAAACTTAAATTGTTAGAAAATAGTTTATTATATTCTGTTATTGTTTCAACAAGTCATCACACATGTAGGCGTGATTTTTTTTTTAGCCTTGCACATGGATAGTTTTAACATTATTAAATGGGTGACAAAGTGATTTGTTTTTTAGCCTTGCACATGAACAGTTTTAGCATTTTAAAAAAGGTGACAAAAGACTTGAAACTTGGACCTTTTGGTGCCTATACTCTAATACCATGTTAAGTGACCACCTCATTTAAAAGCTTAAACTATTAGATAATGATTTATTATATTCATGTAATATTGTCTTCAACAAAGGAAACAACTTCCTAAATTATGTAAAAACAGCTTCCCAAAAGTCATTTCTGAAAAGTTTCAATTTAGAGTTTCTTATATTTTTAATTTTTTTTAACTTCAACTTTAATTTTATCTCAAGCACTTCCAAAAATAGACCAAATAGATTGATTTCAATTTCTAAACTCACAAGAAATACTTTTGAATGTCAAAAACTTAGGTCAATGGGAGTGTTACTCCATCCAGACACAAGCACACATCAATCTAAAGGTGAATATTGGACTTTTGAAACACCCTCCTTTGATCCCATCTCACTTGAGTGTGAAACCCTCCTCCTAGGGGTGGCCTAATGCAATCTTATCGATCTATTTTCTGGGAGCAGACGTCCTTCATCAAGGAAAAAGAGTTCCTCATATAGGACTGAGCTTATGAAACATGTAAAGAGCCCGAAATGGACACATCAGTTGCCATCATTTCTGGAAACGTAACAACAAACTGTTGCTCCAAAATGCATTACTATTCCTACATAAAGGTGAATGGTGTCTTCTTTTTGGGGCAATAAGAGGAATGGGCCAATTTGTTCGCTCACATAAGAAAGTTCAACAGGCTTTAGATGACCTCCATAAACTACGACTAGGCTTCATTTAATCAAAGACTTATTAAAAGGATCACCAATATCTTGTGCTAAATGTATCAAAAGTGGTTACCTCGGCGATGAGCTTGCTCTTCCAATAGTGGACAAGGGGTAGCGAATCAGCTTGATACCATACCTCTCCTATTAGGGAATAGTAAACTTACTCTGAAATAGTACTTAACCAGGGAAGTAGAAGTGCTTAGAAAGGCCTAGGCCTGTGTGTACCCCAAAGGCACTTCTTAGACCTTAGGGCTTAGAGAACTATTCAACATTGGTATCTGATCCTTAAAAATGGGAAATGGATCATCTCATAAGCTAGATTCTCTCATGTTGAAATGATAGAGAATTTTGGTCATTGATTAGATCTATTTTAATTCTGAACTGACATATGTCACTTCGAGTGGATCCGAGGTGGAAGAAAAGTGAGATGTGTGGACTTCCTACTAACACGAGTTCTACGTTTCCTTAAGGAAATGACATTGGGGATGATGCAAGCGATTTAGCTATCCGGCTTTGCCTCTACCTTAGACGAGGAAATTGAGAGAGTTCATTTCTACATATAGGCATGCCTAATGATGTAGGTGGACGACTACCCCAAATGCTTCTGGAAGAAAGAGTAAATATGGTTGTGTATGGCTCCTTCCACCAAGATTTTGGACACAGTACTAAGTGGAGCATTATTCTCAAGGACGTGATCGAGTATCACACATGCAAGAGATGGCCTCAGTCGTTCATCCAAGACCCCGAGATGTGCAAACCCACCTGGTAGTTGAAGAAAAACGACCAACCATCACGTTGGGTTTCTATTGGCAAAGGCCATGGACCCTATCATTGCAGTCACCTATCGCTAAATAGCCAAGGCTCCTAAAATTAAAATTTATTAAATAGAAAAGAAGCCCAAAGTAATTCTCTATATTATCCTTAAGGCATACTTGTTGTGGTATCAAAAATCATTGTATTAGCAACATTGATGCCTAAATTATTAGAAATGAAATTCAATTAGAAAAATAGTATTTCTTCTTTACAATACTCCGTATTAGTTGCAAGTTAGAGACTTTGCAAGTAATGGCACCATAAGCAGCTGAAGGTGGAAGAAGGTCGCACAAGTTAAATTAATACAAGGCAAGATCTCATCATGCACATAGCAGAAAAACATGAAACCACTCATAAAAACTCACTTGAGGAAGATGAAACCTTCCCAACCAATTGAAAATTTCCTCTAAAAGATATTTACGTGCATTCACTGTCCCACGACTAGGACGCATATAAGGAAAATAAAGGAAAAGTGAAGATAATAGAGAGCTAATCGATGCCAAGTCTTCGACCCATATAAGAGGAATTTCCTAGAAAAGTAGACCTTGAACTTGTATTCAACCATTGTGCAAAGCCTCGAATGATAATCATAACCAAAAGGTGTCAAGTAGGAACTAATTAATACTCTTACAACATATTAGTGAAAGAGTAATATTTTGCCGTAGAAAGCTTTGCTCTACTATTGATCATTATATATAATAATATTACATATAATACAAAACAAAGATATACATCACCATATAATACAAAACAAAGATATACATCAGCAAGTAGTTATGCTCTGGTAGGACAACACCCCCTCACAAGCTTAACGGGAATCTGTCACCTGAAGCTTGTCATGCACCTTCACCCACCCCAACCCAAACCACATTTTTAATTAACTGTTATTAAATAAAAAAATTATTAATTAAATAACAAAAAATTATTTATTTAATAATAAAAATTAATTAATTTTAATTTAATGACAAATAGATTAATTAAAGTAGTAATTAATAATTTTATTTTTAATATTATTTATTTAATAGAAAATTAATTAATTGTCTGATTAATTTTACGATTTTATTCATTTAATAACTATTAATTATTTATATATCTAATTTTATAAATTAATGATAATTAATTAAACTTCATTATTAATAATCAAAAAAATTAAATAAATAATAAAAAATTACTTATTTCATAATAAAAATTAATTAACTTTAATTTAATTAATAAATCTACATTAATATTATTTATTTAATAACTAATTAACTAATTATTTAATTAATATAATATTTTTATTCATTTAATAAATATTAATTATTAATTTATCTAATTTCATAAATTAATAACAAATAAATAAAAACTAATTAATTAAATAATAATAAAAATATTTATTTAATAATAATATATTAATTTAATGATAATTAACAATAATTAATTATTTAATTAATTTAATATTTTATTTATTTGTTAACTATTAATTAATTATTTATCTAATTTTATGAATGAATAATAATTAATCGATCAACTATTATTAATTTAGTTTTCAGCAATGACAAAATATTGGGTCTTGGTGGCATTTGTCACGTGTCACTGTTGTATCAGTCATTAATGTTTAAAATAGAAAAAACGATGTTGTTTAATGTCATCTTTAACCTTTTGATTGCAAAATTTTAGGAGTAAAAGAACTTTAAAATTTTGTGTTTTTTTTTATTTTTTGTCCAAATCGCATGAAACTTAAATCATTAAATTCGTAATTTTAAAAAGAATGACAAAAAGTGAAAACAATATGAAATTTTGTTATCAAATTTTCGTCAATGTGGTCCACATTATGAAGTGAAAACATGTGATGAAAAAATTCAGAGAAGCTAAATAAACATACACGGTTATTTCGTCTTTTAAACCTTAAATTAATTGAGTTTAACATAAAGGAGAGGATGTGCAACATTCTAAATAGCACAAACGGCGTTGTGCGACTTTAAAAACACGAAATGTTAATTGCAAATTTAATAAAACGTAAGGGGAATATCGTGCATTTTACTCTATAAATACGCCATTGACAAGCCAAACTGTTTATGAGCATCTCGGTTCATTCGCTATGATTAGACGAGAGAAAGGGATGGGGTACCGGGGATAAAGATAGTGAAGAATTTATTTACCGTATAATCCAGCCTCGATACAAGTGGTCAGCAATTCGCTTTTCTTGTCATCAATCCAATATCCAAAATGGGACAATGGGAGAAGATACTCCACCATTTCACCATTGCCTGATATAGCTGCTAAGAGGAGTGGACTCGCTTCATTCTCATTGAATATCCTTGGTAGTTCCGTGTTCCCGTTCACCATAAGTTGTGCAATTTTCTTATTTCCAGATATGGCCGCAAAATGAAGCGCCGTACTGCCAGCTGTATTTGTTTTCACTCTCTCATTGTCAGGAATTTTGTCTAATAACTTCTCGACAAAATTCTCATGCTTTGATTCAGCAACTGAAGCAGCTATGTGCAGAGCAGTTTCACCACTTGGTGTTATGCTAGCTGTTATTATGTTTGGATATCTCTCAATAATTTCTTCAGCCTCTTCCCAATCACCAGCTAGTGCGGCGTTAAGTATCCTGGTGGACAAGCAAATTTCTGCTACGGCAACAATACACAGAAACCAATGCAAAAGTTAGGTGTCTTCTATTTGTCCATTTTCCATTGACAAAGGGTTTCCACAAGTTCCTTATCACACATATATATATATATATATATATATATATATATATTTTTTGGTGAAACTTATCACATATATAGCAAAATACAACAGTGTCGCATTTTGAGTTCTTTTTAATGGGAATTAAAATATTTGAACCAAAAAAAAGGGAATTAAAATACATATTTTAAAACTATTTATAGCTATTTTTTTAAGTGAAGATAAATTAAATTTTCAGTTTAAAAATATTTTACAAGTACAAATATTTTGAAAAAGTACAACTCCAACTAATAAATGTCTCCCCCTTAAGGGTTAGTAGGAATCCGTGAAGCATTCGCCCATAAAATATAAAATAGAAAGCTCAGGAGTTGTAATTCATTAATTAGGAAGAACTTTATCGTGACGAAGAAGAATGGCACATTGCTAATATAAACGGATAAAGCATAATTTTTCTTTTTCTTTATGAAGGTACAACACAAATCCAACACCAAAATATTTGCAATTCAGGGCAGACCCAGACCTCGAGGGTCAGTGTAGGTACTACAGTTATATAACCAGTAACCAAAGGTTCGCAGACACTCATAGATATCTACACATAAACTAATATATAATTTATGCACATTATAATAATTATAAAAATATAAGCACCAAAATATATACAGAATCTTCAAAACATGACTTTTCTCGTATAATAATGATGCACCATATAAAAGAGAAAAAAATAGATAACTATATTAATAATCGTTGAATAATCAACTCATTGTCGATACAATAAAATACGTCTCTCTCTATGTATTATCACAACATTAAACACTAATAAGAGTGACTAAATCAAGAATTTACAACGTGTTATTGCTCGAAAATTAGTAATTTTAACCATAAATTCTTTTTTTTTTTTTGGCTAGCCAAATAACCAAAACAAAACCAAATTTTCTTACCCTTTTGAATAAACAATACACCAACATCTACAAACAAGTTTCAAGCACAACGCATCGATTTTGTACTTAATGTGTAACTTGCTTAAGTAATAAATCATTTCGAGCACAACAAGAATTTCATTCCAAAATAAAAATAAAAAAAAACTAACAGGGAATGTTTCTATTTTCCTAACTAAAAATATTACAAAAGCTTCTCAAGTTTTCTACAAGATAAATAATCAACACTATTAAAGAACTAAAGTTAGAACTAATAGTAACTATAACTAAAAATAAACAATTAAGCTAAAGTTAAATGTAATAAACAAGTAATGCTAAAAAAAGAAAACAATGAATAAGGAAAACTAAAAATAAATAAATAAATAAACAAGTGAAATTGAAAATAAAAATAAAAAAATATATTTTTTCACATTAGGATTGAATTATGAGTGTGTTGGGAGAAAGAAACCATACACGGGTTTAATTTTTATTGAATCTTGAGAGTGAATTTTAAGATAGATTTGGGGTTTTCATTTTGAGAGTTGGTGGCAAAAAAAAAAAAAAAAAAGATGAAGAGAGTTTGGGACTTTGGAGGTGGAATCGGGAGGTGAAACTGAGTCTACGTTTGTTTGTCGTAAAATAACTTGTTAGGGTAAAATATTTTATTGAAAAATAAAATATTATAAAATATTTTTTGGTATTTGGATGTACAGTAAAAAATATTTTTCGACGTGAGATTTTATAATTAATATATATATATATATATATATATATATATATATATATATATATATATATATATATATATATATATATATATTAACTGTGAGGGTGCGAGTAGGGTAGGATAGGGTAGGGTAAGGGGAGGATGGACTGGGGAAAGGGGTGAGGTGGGGTTGAAGTGAGTTAGTTCCGGAAAATATTTTTCGATTGACCAAATTTTCTATACCAAACAATGAAAAATTCATAAAATATTTTACTGCAAACATACAGAGTCTAAAAGATAGAATGTTTGTAGCTGATTTTTTAAATAAAAATAAAATAAAATAAAATACATGCCAATTTACTAAAATACACAGGAGGCATCTCCACCCCTTATTTGTATGATTTTTTATTTTCAAGTACTATAAAAATGAAAGGAATTGTTATTAAGAAGATTTCATCTTAAAACTAATTAGTACGAGAAGTAGTAGCTTGAGATCTTATATGGTAGATTATGAGTTTATGATTTTTGTATGTCGGAGGGATTATATATCCCCTGATTTGCATGATTTTTTTGTTTTCAAGTACTATGATAATGAAAGGGAAGTGTTAAGAAGGTTTCATCCTAACACTAATTTGTACTAGGAGTGATAGCCCAGGATCTTATATGATGGAGTAGGAGTTTATGATTTTTGTATATGGAGGAATTATATATTTTAAACATGCCTCCACCCCTGATTTGCATGATTTTTGTTTTCAAGTACTATAATAATGAAAGGGAAGTGTTAAAAAGGCTTTATCTGAAAATCAATTGGTACTAGAGTAGTATCCCATTATACATTTTAACACCCCCTCACGTATGAGCCAGTAAGAACTGAGAGCTAATATGGGGATGCATGAGTCAGCAAGTGGGACAAGAGAACATATGGGTCACACGAGGATGAATATTCCTGGACAAGGACACAACTCTAATACATATTCAGAATCATGTGGTTTTATTCTAAAATCAACAGGTACTATGAGGAGTAGCCCGCGTTCTTATATGGTGGACTATAAGTTTATGATTTTTATATGTGAGAGAGATTATATATTCTAGGATAAATGTCATAAATAGTTCATTTTTTTAAAATATAATTGACACTTTCATCCATTATTTTTTTAAATGAACCTTTTAGTCTATTATGTTTAACATTATTGACGTTGTTAGTCCAACTCGTCTTTTTCGTCTAATTTTTAACGTTAAAATCATGTGGCGCGTATGTGGCACGTACGTGTATGCTCTTAAAGTTGTTACTTGGACATATCTAACACATCTATATCATGTGTTAAGAATACTAATGTCAATTTTACCCTTGAAAAATTAAAATATTAATATATACGTGCGCACCACGTAATTTTAATGTTAAAATTAGATGAAAAAGACA
Organism: Ehretia macrophylla; assembly: GCA_037974665.1. NCBI lineage: Eukaryota > Viridiplantae > Streptophyta > Magnoliopsida > Boraginales > Ehretiaceae > Ehretia > Ehretia macrophylla. The sequence goes on along the minus strand of CM075781.1, from coordinate 41,300,724 downwards.
AGTTGGACTAATGACGTTAATAATGTTAAACATAATGAACTAAAAAGTTCATTTGAAAAAATAATAAATAAAATTGTCAATTAGACGAAAAATAATGGATTATGTATGACTTTTACCCTATATTCTAACAGAAAGCTTGAGATGAAAATTTGCATTAATGTTTTGAGAAGTTTTTGTTTTTTTTTTTTTGCTCGGTATAATGTTTTGAGAAGTTTCTTGAAAATTCATTGAAACTTATGATGTTTATGGTGTTTTATCGCTGTGAAAATAGATTATCAACTAGGCAGGGAACTACAATACAATGTGTAAAATTATGAAAATTAACTTCTTATTTTTGTCAGTGTCCACGACTAGTTGAGAAAGTTACATGCAGTTTTCCGCATAGTACATCATTCCTTATTAAACAAATATTGCAAGAATTAACTTACAAAATTCTTCAATAAGAAAATGTTTCTTTCAAATTAATTTTAATATAAATATGAATCTAATTAAACTTAATTAACTACGAAATAATTGAAAGCATAAATGAAATCAGAAAAGAAAATTTAATGTATTTTGCCACAAACTCTGAGAGAGAGAGATTGTATTCTGATGGATAATAAAATACTTTTGAAATGAATAAAATAATACCATGTCGCATTGCTGTATCTGTTATCAAGCTGTCATCGTTCATGTTAACCGCTCGTGATAGCTCAGTTTCCATTTTGACGGTTTATTGGTTGAACAAAATAATGCTGCAGTTCAAAGAAAGCAATCTTGGCAGTGAAGAACAAACCTTTAAGTATGTACATATTATGTCATTAACTCGTCTAAATGCATTCTTGAAAAATTATACCAAAACATAAAAAATAAAAAAGTAGAGCTGAGGAAGTGGGAAATGAAACTAAGATGGTACTATGTACCAAAAAATGGTAAAAGTCAGTTCATGTCACGTTATGGTCAAGAATCTTAGATCTGCAAGTAAGACTATTTTGTAAGTTTATGAAACAAATACTTGGGTCTGAACTCAACTAGTAAAAAATAATTAACGTGAGTCATCACTTATAAACTCGCAACATTAAAGTAACTTAATAATCACATCTCAATGGGACGTTAGTCATTATACTTTAAGATATGGCATAAACTCCAGAGAAGCAATGATTGGTTTAAGGTGTACAACTAGAGCTTGTAAACCTCAAGTATAAGGCTAACTCCAACAACCTCTCTATTTTTTCTCTACATGTAGAGAGTTTGAAGTTGTCTCCTTAACTTTAGGGGTCATTTACTTCAGTTTCACTACAACAGTCTCTCTACTTTTAATCTATCATTATTTTAAAGAGTCCCTATTTTAATTTTACTTCAACAGCCTCCTTAAAAATTATGTTTCAACACTCCAACAGTCATATTTTTATCCATTGGAGCACTTTTGTATAAGTAGATTGGCTCTCTACATTTAACAAGTCTAGTGAGTAAAATAGGGGCTCCCAATTCTAAAGAGCCCCAACTAAAAAGACTGTTAGAGCCATTTTCACTTATTTGCCACCTTATAATGGCTAAGGAGCCATTATAGGGAGTCACTTGGAGTATATCTAAGGAATATAGTTCTCAGTTACCAGGAAAACAGTTTAGTTTTATCCTATTTACCATGAGCTTCAATTTCATATATTTCTCAACTTTTTTGACATGTTTGAATAGGCAAAAAGAAAATTCTATAATATGAGATCTGAGAGGAATGGTTTACGATCAGAGATTCAGCCATAAATCCATAAGTCAATTTTTTGCCTCTGCAACCTTAAAGTGGCCTATATTTGCGCCATTGCACCAAACAAACAAAAAAAAACACGAAACTAAGAGAAAAAGAGGAGAAAAAGAGGTAAAGAAATTCGAGCGTTTGGTGCATACTAATTGCAAACCATGCTTCAAAAGTCCAAATACTTACTGCTGCGGAACAAAACTTCGTTCTTATGTCAAATTTTACTAGAACTGTATTATTTATTATTTATCCTAAGTATAAGATAAAGGAATTTTGTTTTATCATTCAACCACGTGTTGAGCGCAATAAATAAATAGACCAAATTTCTCTTTAACATTAAACTTTTAATGAAATGGTCATTTAGTATGGTATTAAAATTTAAGTACCAAAAAATTCTTGTTCAAATCTTACCACACTCATTTATAGAATTACATCCACATATAGTGCCTACAGGAAGTATGCATTTAATAATATGCTTTAAAGGCCGAGCACTTTTGCTAGGGTCAAAAATTTTCTCTTTCTTCGTAAATTTACGAAGTGTTGAATTGATAGCATCGAGGAAGAAATACAGTTTGGAGCCTGAAGTTTTTGCTAAATAAGTAAGGGTATCATTAAAATCTAAAACTATATAAGAGATGAATGTACAAGTATATCAAAAGATCTATCTACATAAGAATGCTAACCTCTAAATTTAAAGCTAGACAAGTGGTAATTAATGATAACTTTGGAGCCTGAAGTTGAGATGATTGAAGTAACCATGCATGCATGCATGCATAATTAAAATAATTAAAACTACACGCACAATTAATTACAACAAATATTACCTCGAAAAAGTGAACCTAAAGGGCAAGAAGCTACACAAGTAATTAAGTGCCGATCCCTTTGAATAACTTGACACAGTTTCTGTTCCTTATATAAAGTCTAAAGTGAAAAAGTAGGGTAAAGTTGAACTGACCAACAAGAATAAAAAATAATATTTTCTATCTTTAGTTGGAGGAGAACGATATCATACAATATTTATTTAAAAGAAAAAAACAGTACAAAAAGTTCTCATGTCATTGATGGGATCTTTTTCTATGAAGTATGTGGTAAATTTATTATATGCACATAGATAAAAAATAATTTAATTAATTGATAAATATTAATCAATTATCATAAATGAAGATATCATAATAATTTATTTAAAACTCTGTAAGACCAAATTAGTAAAAAGAGAAATTTCAAACATTCTAATATAATATATCTATACGATACAGATTAATATAAATTAATTTTATAAAATAATAATTTAATATTTAATTATAATAAATTTATCACATACCTCATAAAAGTATTTTCCCCACTTGGTGCCTAAAAGAATTTACGTACTCGAACCAATTATTGAAGCAAGTGGAAGTTCCATCATCCACCGTGAAAGCAGATCAAAACTTGTTTGAATTGTTAGTGCGCCACGCATGCCAAGCAGCACTTTTCCTTGGGGATGGTGAAGGTTTCCCATCACATGCAAAAAGTAAAAGTAGAAGTGATAAGGGTAAAAACACCGTACGTCCTCGAGTAAAAGATTCCTGTGCCCCTGAGGCACCATTTTATCGCGCAGAAGAGGTAGATTCGCTATAATTGAGTTAACCTTTACACCTCATCCACCTTTAGATGACATTACAAATCAGACATCTTGATTACATCTCAAAATTAGATGATGATATTCTAAAAGTCTTATTCAAACGATAGCTTACTTGACAAAATTTATGAGTATCAAAACATGTTGATTTCTCTCTCATTCAAATAGTATAAAACGCACCCAACATTCTTCAAGTAACTAATTCATTATTATTGAAATTATCTACACTCTTCTTCTTCTAGCACCCGACTAACTTAAGCATCGAAATACTAACGTAAGGCCACCCCCTGCAGCTCGATTTTCTGTTTTGCAGGCTTAGGGAAGTAAACTCGAGTGTACTTTCCAAAATCAGCCTCACCAAATTTACCCCTTAACAGTTTGGCGCCTTTTGTGGGAAATCGAAAAAATACTTCTCACTGAGCAAAAATGATGGTTCATACTAGAAGCCATGTCAGCTCTAGCGATCTATCGCCACCGAACAACAATGAGCGGTAATTCGCTGGAGTAACCCCGATACCGGAAGTGGATGCTCCAGCCGAAAATATCACACAGCCACAAAAAAGCCTGGTCGGACCATCTAGAACAGCCTAGACTGAGCAGCCGGCACAAAAGCCCGTATCGCGCAGTGAGATGCAAGCACTCACGCAACTGGCCCTCGACATGAAACAAACTATGGACAGTTTCATCCAGAAGCAAAGGTCAAATAGAGAACAGCCTTCAGCTCCACAGAGAGCTCATTCAGAAAATGACCAACGGTCTCCGCTTAGGCAAAGGGAACCAAGACGGAAAGAGAAGATGAGGGAAAATTCCACCAGTTCCTCCAGCAGGGAAGTAAGGAGGCCATGAAGGCAAGAAAGCGACAGGTCAGATCCGGACTTGGCGAGGATCCCAGAGAATTTAAGAAGGTCAGTAAGCGGCCAAGGCTTCCATCCGTTTGTCAAAAGAATACGAGAGGTGTCAACGGCAGCATATAAGCTGCCAACCTGCCAGTATATGACGGAATAAGAGATCCGAAAGACCACGTGCAATGCTTCGACCACCTCATGCTCTTTAAATAAGTGCATGGGGAAGTCAAATGCAAAGCATTCCCCAGAACACTAGATGACACTGCAAGAAAATGGTTCGGTGGTTTACCAAAGGATTGTGTTAGAAATTATGCTAACCTGGTTGAAATTTTCTGAACAGATTCACCAGTAGCACCAAGGCGTCAAAGCCTACTACCGCTCTATTCCGACTGGAGCAAGGAAAAGATGAAACTCTCCGCGAATACACAGAGAGGTTTAACAAAGCAACCTTGGATATCCTAGGTCTGGAGGAAGCTGTGGCCATAACGGCCTAGAAGCAAGGATTAACCAAATCCAGGCACTTACGTTCCTCCCTTGACAGGAAAGAACCTAGAGACTTGGACCACTTGATAAAAAAGGATAGAAAGTACATTACATCTAAGGAAGACGCAGTGGACCTGTCACACCCCGACCCAACCCTACGTAAAAGGTTAAGTTCGAACCCGACAAACAGACAGAGTCTCTTTTGTACCAGTCGTGCCTGAGTCTGAGTAGGCCCTAAATAACTCTGAGTTTGCCTCAGCTACTGACTCTAACCCACTGAAACAGTCTACATCTGAAATCCCTGACTCTGAGTCTGGTACGGCCGTTTACTAAGTTGGCTCGGTTCTCCAAATAGGTCTGCTTTGCGTTTCTCATACCTGGCAGCTATCCTAACTGCGGCTGCATAAGTGGGGTAATCTTGAGTAGACAAGTTCAAGGAAATATCAGGTCTCAGCCCCATAATGAACTTTTGGATTCTCTTGCTCTCTGGCTGGACTAATGCAGGCACATAACGGGATAAACGAGTGAAAGCAGCATCATACTGATCAACAGTCATGTTACCCTGTTTCAAATTAATGAACTCTTGCTCACGCCTTTTAATAGTTGTCTCAGTAATGTACTTCTCTCGGAATTCTCTAACAAACTTATCCCAAGTCCTCGGTACTGCCTCCACCTCCCATATTGACTTCACAGTGTGCCACCATTGCTCAGCATCTCCCTCAAACAAAAATTCAGCACATGCGATCCGCCTCGCATCAGAATACTCGAGGCCTGTAAGAATCTTCTCTACCTTGTTCAACCACTGTTCAGCCTGCATATCGTCAGGCTCCCCGAAGAAACTAGATGGCCTACGGTGTAAGAATTTTTCTAAGTAGTTACCTCCACCGCCCTCTGCCCCAACCTGACCCTGTATTGGATTACCCGCGGGGACATTTCCTCCCTGACTCTAAAGTACTTGAGCAATTGGCCCAATAGCAGCGGTCAGCTTGTCCGCTGGTCAACCTCTTCATCCCCAACATTTTAATTCATGTTTTGTCGACGAGGCCCCATCTCGAATAGCTACAATGCAAGGTATTATGATAGGTATATATATATATGCAGTTTACAAGTAAACACATAAGGAAAAGTTCAAATAATTTCACATAAGGTCACATATAAAAGTCATATAAATATTTCATATTCAAGAAGTACATATAAGTCACTTAATCATACTTTTCATTCTAAACCTTTCACATTCAATCATTAACTCTTAAAAGACCTTTCACATTCCATTTCCATACTAGCATGTTCCTTACCAATTCTATTTTTACTTTGTCAATCAAAGGGTCATTGATTCATGCAATCACGCAATCATATAATAGATCTCTACCCACAGACCAAGAAACCTATCTCGGCTCATGCATTCTAACAGCTCTGATACCACCTAAATGTCACGCCCCGACCCAACCCCACGTAAAAGGTTAAGTTCGGACTCGACAAACGTACAGAGTCTCCTCTGTACTGGTCGTGCTTGAGTCTGAGTAGGCCCTGAATACCTCTGAGTCTGCCTCGACTGCTAATTCTGACCCACTGAAATAGTCTGCCTCTGAAATCCTTGACTCTGAGTCTGGTGCGGCCGTTTACTAGGCTGGCTCGGTTCTCCAAACAAGTCTGCTTTACGTTTCTCATACCTGGCAGCTATCCTGACTATGGTTGCATAAGTGGGGTAATCTTGAGTAGACAAGTTCAAGGAAATATCAGGTCTCAGCCCCATAATGAACTTTTGGATTCTCTTGCTCTCTAGCTAGACTAATGCAGGCACATAACGGGACAGATGGGTGAAAGCAGCATCATATTGATCAACAGTCATGTTACCCTGTTTTAGATTAATGAACTCCTACTCACGTCTTTCAATAGCCGTCTTAGTAATGTACTTCTCTCGGAATTCTCTAACAAACTCATCCCAAGTCCTCGGTACTGTCTTCGTCTCCCATCTTGACTTCACGGTGTGCCACCACTACTCTGTATCTCCCTCAAACAAAAATTCAGCACATATAACCCGTCTCGCATCAGAGTACTCGAGGCCTGTAAGAATCTTCTCTACCTTGTTCAACCACTGTTCAGCTTGCATATCTTCGGTCTCCCCGAAGAAACTAGATGGCCCACGGTATAATAATTTTTCTAAATAGTTACTTCCACCGCCCTCTGCTCTAACCTAACCCTGTATCAGATTACCCACGGGGACATTTCCTCCCTGCCTCTGAAGTACTTGAGCAATCTGCCCAATAACAGCGGTCAGTTGTGCATTAATTGCCCGCTAGTCAACCTCTTCATCCCCAATATTCTGATTCATATTTTGTCGACGAGGCCCCATCTCGAATACCTAGAATGCAAGGTGTTATGACAGGTATATATATGTAGTTTACAAGTAAACACATAAGGAAAAGTTCAAATAATTTCACATAAGGTCACATATAAAAGTCATATAAATATTTCATATTCAAGAAGTACATATTAGTCACTTAATCATACTTTTCATTCTAAACCTTTCACATTCAATCATTAACTCTTAAAAGACTTTTCACATTCCATTCCATGCTAGCATGTTCCTTACCAAATTTATTTGTAAAGCTTGTAATATTTTTATTGAGGGTCGTGTATTTCTTATTGATTTGATTATTCTACCATTCAACGACTTTGAAATTATTTTGGGGATGGATTGGTTGGGAAGATATTATGCACAACTTGATTGTAGAGAGAAGATTGTGAAACTAGAAATGCCTTACCAACTTGTAATTGAAATTGTTGGAAGTAGAAAATCAACTGGAACTCCTATAATTTCTTCTATTAAGGCGTCAAAATTGTTGAGCAAAGGTTGTGAGGCGTATCTTGCATATTTAATTAATCAACCTGGGGACAAGTTGAAATTGAATGATGTACCTATTGTGAGAGAGTTTTCGGGGGTTTTCCTGAGGAATTGCCTGGTTTACCACCTGATAGAGAGATAGAGTTTATGATTGACCTATTACTGGGGACTACACCTATCTCTAGGACTCCGTATAGAATGGCTCCACCCGATTTGCAAGAGTTGAAAATTCAATTGCAAGGCTTGTTTGAGAAATGATTCATTCAGGCGAATTCTTCGCCTTGGGGTGCACCAATTCTATTTGTTAAGAAGAAAGACGAATCTCTTCACTTATGCATCAATTATCGAGGTCTCAGTCAGGTGATTGTTAAATACAAATATCATTTGCCTTTGATTGAAGAGTTATTTGATCAGTTGCAAGGTGCCAAGGTATTTTCTAAATTCGATCTAAGGCAGAGTTATTATCAGTTGAGGATTAAGAAAGATGATATTCCTAAAACTACTTTCAGAACTCGTTTTGACCATTATGAGTTTGTCGTTCTACTGTTTGGTTTGACTAATACTCCCGCCGCATTCATGGATTTAATGCAGAGGGTATTCCGTCCTTATCTGGACCAATTTGTGGTTATCTTTATTGATGATATTCTTGTATATTCTAAATCTGAGGCGGAGCATGAACATCATCTCAGGATTGTGTTGCAGACTCTTCAAGAGCATCAGTTATTTACAAAATTCAGTAAATGTGAATTCTGGCTAAAGCAAGTTGCTTTTCTTGGTCATATTATCTCGCATTATGGTATTTCTGTTGATCCGGCAAAGATTGAGGTTGTATTAGCTTGGAAACAGCCTAAAACCGTTACAAAGATCCGTAGCTTTCTTGGCTTAACTGGGTATTATTGGAGATTTGTCAAGGACTTCTCAAAAATTGCTGGACCTTTGACTTAGCTTATTCGGAAGAAGACTGTGTTTGTTTGGAATGATAAGTATGAGGCTAGTTTCCAGGAATTGAAGAAGAGGTTAACCACAGCTCCTATTCTTGCTTTGCCTGAGGGTTATGATAACCTAATAATCTATAGCTATACTTCTAAGGAAGGTCTGGGCTATGTATTGATGTAGAATGGAAAGGTTATTGAATATACCTCCAGGAAACTGAAACCTTATGAACCCAACTATCTGACGCACGATCTCAAGCTCACAGCTATTATTCTTGCATTAAAGAAATGGCATCATTATATCTGGGGCAACAAGTTTGAAATCTCTACAGATCATAAAAGTCTGATATATTTGTTTTCACAAAAAGAGTAGAACATGAGGCAGAGGCGTTGGCTGGAGTTGCTTGAGGATTACAACTACATTATTAGTTATCTTCCAGGTAAGGCCAATATTGTTGTTGATGCTTTGAGCCAAAAGGCTTCCGTTACAAGCTTGATTATCAAAAATTGGGAATTCATGGAAGAACTATGCTTATGGAAGCCTAAGATTTCAGATTTTCGTATTCAATTTTCTTCAATCTCTGTTGTTATCCAGGATTAGAGAAGCTCAACAGACTGATCCTCATTTATTGAAAATCTTAGAAAAGTCTAAAGGGGGAGAGTTAGATTTCAAACTACATGAAGATGGTATTCTCAAATTCAAAGGTAAGATCTGTATTCTGAGTGGGCCAGCTCTAAAGAAAGATATTCTTGGTGAGGCACACAGTTCTAAATATACTATCCATCTAGGCAGTACAAAAATGTATAGAGATTTGAAACAGAAATTCTGGTGGAACAACATAAAGAGAGAGATTGTTGACTATGTTGCTAGATGCCTTACATGTCAGAAAGTTAAAGCGGAGCATCAGAGACCTACAGGGTTATTACAATCTTTGGCTATACCTGAATAGAAGTGGGATCATATTACTATGGATTTCGTCTCAGATTTGCCGAGGTCTTTGAAGGGTAATGACTCAATTTGGGTTGTTGTGGATAGATTGACCAAGACTTCTCACTTTATTGCTAAAAAAAAGACTGATTCTCTTGATAAGTTAGCTGAGTTATATGTCGAGAATATTGTCAGACTTTATGGGATTCCAAAGAGTATTGTGTCAGATAGAGATCCTAGATTTATATCTCAATTCTAGCAGAAGATTCAGAAAGCTTTAGGCACGACCTTGAGCTTCAGTACTGCTTATCACCCTCAGACGGATGGCCAATCTGAGAGAACTATCTTAATCCTCGAGTATATGTTATGAGCTTGTATTATGGACTTCGAAAAGAGTTGGGAGAAATATTTGCCACTCACAGAGTTCACCTATAATAATAGTTATCAAGCCACCATTAGGATGGCACCGTATGAGGCACTTTATGGACGTAAATGCAAGTCTCATTTCTATTGGGATGAGGTTAGTGAGATGAAGATTATCGACCCTACTCTATTGTCCGAGATTAACCGAATGATTGATCATGTGCAGCTTATCAAAAGGAGGATGCTTACAGCTCAGAGTCAGCAGAAGAGTTATGCAGATAAACGTCGCCAAGATTTGGAGTTTGTCGTGGGTAATCGGGTGTTTCTGAAAATCTCTCCTCGGAAGGGTTTGATTCGACATGGTAAAGGAGGTAAACTCAGTCCAAGATATGTTGGACCGTTTGAAATCACCGAGAGAGTTGGTGCATTGGCATACAGACTAGTTTTATCTCCTAGCTTGGGCAGAATCCATGATGTCTTCCATGTGTCTATGCTTCGGAAGTACCAGCCAGATCCTTCTCATATTCTTGAGTCAGAGCTGCCAGAGATTAGTGAGACTTTGACTTATACAGAGAAACCTCTGCGGGTTGTAGATCAGAAGGTTCAGGAGCTCAGGACTAAAAGCATTCTGATGGTTAAGGTACTGTGGGATCACCATGGGTTAGAGGATGCCACGTAGAAAAGAGAGGATCAAATGTGGGATCGCTATCCTGAGTTATTTGCCGAAACATGTAAGAATTGCGTGGGCACATTAGTTTAAGGGGGAGAGGGTGTGATGCCCAAGATCTTAACCGTACATTTATTTACAGTTGCATCCACTATTTGCACATGTCTTTTGTGTTTTACTTGTTGCTTTAAGTGGCTACTATTCATTCCGTTTTTCAACTGCTTAATTACTTCGAAATAGCATTTTTCATAAATCATATTAATTATTTTAGGAATGAGAAAAATGTGCATTTGAGCTAAAAGCGATAGGAGCACCTATTTAGAAAATGTTTTGTCGAACTAATAAATAGTGTTACGTAACTAAACTATGTGTTTTAATTAGCTAACACTAGATTGCACCTTTAGACTTTTTTTAAGCTAATTAGACTCATTTTTATAGACTAATCACTCACTCAACTTAACACCACTTAGCATATATACTCACCCAACACAATAAGCTCATAAGGCAACTCAAAAAAAAAAAAGCTGATTTTTATTGTGCCAAACCCGACAGTAAGGAAGAGGAGAAGAGGAGAATTTTTTGCCAACAAAACCTTCAAACCAAGCCCTCCCAAGCTAGGTTCAAGCCCTTCCCCTAGTGTTCTAGCATTTCCTTAGCTCCTACATGCAATAGGCGAGGGATTTCATGCTTGGTTTTGCATTTTAAAAATGTTGCTCATCTCTTGAATTTCTTGATTTGCTCTTATATGATCATGCAATGCTCAAATATGCTAATGTATGTTGTATACAAGTAGTAGAGACCACATTTATGCTATTGTTTCATATTTTAAACAGTTAAAATCGATGGTTGATTCGTAGGGAAAATTGGGGCTTTTGGGCTAAATGCGGTTAACTAGGTGACTTCGAGGGTCTTAAGGGTACCTAAGGGGTTAACTAGAAGCATGGAATAGGCCGCTTACTAATCTAGAACCATAACATGAGTTTGGAAGGAAAACGGTTTGAGTTACAAAGGGGTTAAAGTAGGAAATTGGTTCTCTCGCTTCTTTGATCTTGTAACTGTTCCTTGGGTGTTTAAATGTGTTTTTAAGACAGTCTTGAGCTTTTGGTATAGTTCTATGTGAATTTTGTAATTGCCCATTTGTAAACTGTTCAGTTGCTTATATAATAGTGCTTCTATTCTAACTGTTTTGAGGACAACCTACTTTGTTGTTCCTCCCATGTCTTATTGCTTCAATTGTTATTATTATATTTCCTTTATTAAGTGCATTACATAGTGGTTGTGCAACCATAGTGTCAGGGGCAGTTATATTGAATATCGGTTGCGCGGCAGCGGGCTTGCTAGTGGATATTCGATCTCCATGCCCTAGTCCCTCACCCGCATGATCCGGAGATTGATAGGGGGTGTTGGGTCATAGGTTATCGAGGTACATCCGGAGTACACCCACTGAGTGATTGGGGATTTGCCGGCACATTGTTCGTGGTTCGTGGCTCATGATTCGTGATCGAAGATAAAAGAATTCTGGAGTGTTGGGGCTAAGTGTATCGTATCCTTTGATATGTGTGGTTATTTACTGTTTCAAATGTACTTTACTTGCCCTTCTTGCTTAACTGCTACAATTGTTGCATTGCACGTCCCGGGTAGTTTTTATCCCTCACTGGACAATTGTGGTTGCTCATACCTCGCTAACATATTTTAGGAGACGCTATGGTTGAACCCCAGCTTGATTTGGTTGAGGGTGAAGAACAGGAGGTCCAAACTGATCAATTACCTTAGTTGCAACATCTAATTGCTTGAGGTGGATTTATGGTTCTTGTTGTTATGTGGAGATCATGTTTGTTCTACTTTATGTCTTATTTTGTAGCCTAAGTACTTATGTACATATTGATGTAGTCGTAAGTTGGAAGCTAGATAATTATAGTAGAAAATGTGGATCTACGGCATGTAATAACTTATATTTTTTGTTCTTAGCTACTTTGCATGTTTGGGGGTGAATGACTGGTTGAATGGTTGTTTTTAATTTCTAAGAATGTTTAAATGCTATCATGGAGTGGCATGATAAGCGGTTTTGTTAAGAAGTTATATTGTGAATACATACTTGTATGAATATAAATTGTTTGTATGTCTTAAGGCTCAGATGGCCTTAAAGCTAAGATCTTTAATTGGAAATGGAAATCTTGCTATGTTGTGGCTTTATTTGATTATTACAGGATTTTAGAATGTCCACAGTACAAAGGAGACTATATCCATTTTTCGGATCCAGACTTAACCTTTTACGTGGGGTTGGGTTGGGGAGTGACAGGACCTAAAGCACAAGGAGAAAAGCTCAATCCGCGAAGCACCCCACGGGAAAGGGAAAAATGAGTGGTCCATCAAAGGATCCAAGTCGGGTCGAACAACGAGCTCTTCAGCTCACAAAAGAAGGTTCGATAAATACACACCACTAACCATGGCTAGGTTAGAGGTACTAATGGAGATCAAGTCCCGACCTGACCTTAACATCAAATGGCCAGCGCGGATAAGATCAAACCCAGATAGAAGAGGAAAAGAGAAGTTCTGCTGGTTTCGCCAAGACTACGGTCATGAAACCAATGAGTGCAAAAACTTAAAAAATGAAATTGAAGCCTAGAGAAGTTAGACAAATACATAGCTAAAAAGGGGCAAGATCCCGAGCACGTAGCTAGTCAAAAAAGGGATAGAAGCCTGCGAAGGGTTGATGGAAGGTTGATCGATATCAACATGATCATAGGAGGATCAACAGCAGAAGGAATCAGCAGGTTGGCCAATAGAGCATATGTAAGGTCAGGAAAGGAAGAGCCGTTACCCAAAAAGTCAAAGGTTCATGAGGAGTTAATCGTCTCAACCTACGACTTGGAAGGAGTAAAAACCCCGTATGACGATCCATTAGTGATCACCGTACAAATTGTAAAATGCAAAGTTTGGTAGTTGATGGTGGATACGGGCAGCTCGGCAGATGTACTATTTATGACGCCTATCTAAGAATGGGTTTTATCAAGGAACAACTCGCTGCATTCAACGGTGAACTAATAGGATTCACTGGCCATGGTTTCAAACCAGAAGGCACTATCCAACTCCCTCTCACTATAGGGCCAAAAGACAAACAGGTCCAATTCATGACTGAGTTCGTGGTAATAAACTGTCAATTAGCATACAACGAGATATTGGGGTATCTGGCCCTCCATCATCTCAAGGCAGTAATCTCAACTTATCACAAGGTGATGAAATTCCTAACGCCTGAGGGCATAATAGTGGTTCAAGGATACCAAAGGGCAGCAAAAGAATACTACGCTGCAGCGCTAAAAATACGAGGCCCAAGTCCATGGGACGGGGTAAGGGAGAAAAGCAAGAAAGAGATGAAGGAAGAGGTAAGAAAAGCAATCCCAGTGGAAAAGCTGGATGAGGTCAAGCTGGAGCCAAGAAAAACAATTCGGGTTGGCGGCAAGCTGAATCCATCAATGAGAGAAGGTATAACCAACTTTTAATTTGAAAATAAAGATGTATTTGTATGATCTACTTCTGACATGACAAGAATAGACCCAAACATCATAGCGCATCACTTGAACGTCGACCCAAACTATAGGCCAGTGAAGCAAAAACGTAGGAACTTCCACCCTAAAATGAGTCAAACTATCAAAGAAGTGGTTGGGAAGCTCCTAAAGGCTGGCCATATCCGAGAAGTACAATACCCGACCTGGCTGGCCAACGTGGTCCTAGTGAAGAAAGCCTCGGGTCAATGGCAAATGTGTATGGACTACACTGACCTCAACAAGGCATGTCCGAAAGACTGCTATCCTCTGCCCCGGATAGATTAGCTGGTAGACTCAATCTTTGGGAGCTAGATGTTCTCCTTCATGGACGCATTCAAGGGAAATAATCAGATCAAGATGGCTCCGGAAGATGAGGAGAAAACTTCATTCATTGCCGACAAAGGTACCTACTGCTATACAGTTGTGCCCTTTGGATTAAATAATGCAAGAGCTACCTACCAAAGAATGATGAATCATGTCTTCCAACACTAGATCGAGAGAAATATGGAAGTCTATATAGATGATATGGTGGTAAAAAGCCAAAGTGTGGAAAATCACCCTACTGATCTAGCGGAAGCATTTGAGACCATGAAGAGGTTTGGAATCAAGCTAAACCATGAAAAGTGCGCGTTTGCAGTAAAGGCTTGGAAATTCTTGGGATATATGATCACCCGCAAGGGTATCGAAGCAAACCCAGACAAGATCCAAGCCATCCTCAGGATAACCCCCCCGCAGAGTGTGAGAGATGAACAATCCTTGGCAGGAAATGTGGCCGCACTTAGCAGATTCATGGCCCGATCGGCTGACAAATGTACACCCTTATTCAAAATATTACGGGGCCCAAAAAACTTTCACTGGATAAAAGAATGTCATAAGGCCTTCGAAGAACTAAAAGAGTACCTAAGTTCTCCTCCAATACTGACCTGACCTGTGCAAGGGGAGCCACTCTATGCATATTTTTCAGTGACAGCGATGGCGGTAGTTGTGAAACCCCAGTTTTCGTCTTTACTTCGATTGCATGTCTTTACCTCGATTTGCATGATTTGACATGTTTATGTGTTATATGAGTTAGAATGTGCTAAATATGTGATTTATATTCCTATTACATGCTATGTGTACATTAATGAAATTTTCATCAAAAACGGCATTGAAAATTTTATAGTCGATTTTTGTGAATAGTATTTTAAACACCTGTCCGCTAAAATTTTTACAAGGGTGTTTTAAACGTTTTAAAACCTAGTCCTCTATTATTAATAGACCCATGTTTGATAAAAATTGATTCTGAAATGGAATAGTAATTTAAATAGACTTTTCGGGCGAAAAGTAGTGTTTTTTAGCCAATTAGTAATTTCTTCTAAATCCGATTCTTGCATTGACTTTCATTGACCTAGTATATATTAATATAAATGTATTTATATATGGTATTAAATGATTTTAGATTAATTGTGCATTCAAAAGACATTTGAAAACAAATAATATGACTTTTCACCTTCTTTTGCAGAAATCACGTTTTTAGCTAAGTCGGGTGAAAGTCTTTGCATGAGAAAACTCTTGTCACCTAAAAATAAACTACTTAAAATAGTCTAAGTGTTAAATTAATGTTTTGAGCAAGAAATAGTCTAAAATGGAATAGTAGATTTCCCAATTTTGGGTCATGGATATAGGGAAAGGATTAAACCACATTAAAAATACTATGTGTTGATTTTTTAAATGCTTTGTGCTTTATATGTGCATATATCCGATTCTTAACAAGTGTTATCAAAGCCTAAGTTTGCAGACTAGGTAGCAGGTAGGATGAGGACATAAAGAGTCTTAAAGAGTGCAGACTTACGACATGGAGTGGGATGTTGGAGTCACTCAGTTAACCTACTATGATGCAAATGTGTTGATATCTATCAAGCGATGATTCCAGTGTAATAAAGTCTGAGAAGAGGTTCTTAAGTCCAAGCCCAAGTGAAAGTTAAAGACAAGTAGAAGTCTATTATGTTGAGAGCCGAGATAGGAATCCTATTCTTAGTAGAATTAGGTTTTCATTCTGATGAATATAACATTCTAGTTTGTAATTTCTTTCCGCAAGAGCCACACCCCATAGAGGGATGTGAGAGGGTGAGCCGAGTGGTAATAGTTTTTCGTGTTTTTGCCAAAAAATAAAATAAAATTGATTTGGGAAGAGTTTAGATTTTAGCCATGTATAAAATCTTGTAAGCGAGGATTTAGGCTTTTTCGTATATAAAGTCATGTGCATATGCATATGCACACACTCTTGTGCTCTAGATTAGAACTGAGAGATTTCTTATAAAGAGAAGAGTGTGAATTACACCTTTGCGAATTCAAAGGATAGAGGTAGTATGTCTAACTTTCACCTACATTTAAAGAGGCTTGTTGATCTTTTTTAGTTCTAAAGGATATATTATTGTAGTTAGTTTGTGCTTCACGATATTTGAGGGAGCATCATCTTTAGTAGAGTTTTGTGCAAAACCTAAGGAAAAAAGACCTTGGGTGGTGGAGTAGGCTCACCAAACCATTTGAAAATCTTGAGTTTGTATTCTCTTTTCCAAATTTCCTTATACTTGTAGATTGTGCATCTAAGTGTTTGATATATTGTCTAGCTAGCTATTCTTGTGTGCAGTATAAATTTTAAAGTAGCACCTATTGACTATTAACTTATTTCAACCTTTCCCCTTGCCATCTCCCTTCTTTCTTAAGTTTATTTGCCTCTAATAATTAGCTTTTTTCATATTTTTCCTCTAGTCTTGAAATCATTAGTTATGATATATTGTTTCTCCCTTATAACAAAAATGTGCTAATAATTCTTCAAGTGTAAAATATCTCACGATGTATCACCAAATAAAAATATGCTAAGCAACATCTTTTGTGCATCACAATTTTTTTGTTTTGTCAATTCAGCAGTGTGTAGCCGTGGCAAATTTGCAACGGATTAGCTACGGATTATTTAATTAATTCGGCAAAAAAATTCATAAAAAAGTCCGTAGCCGTGCAGTAGCCAAAATAGCAACGGATTGGCTACGGATAATAATTTTAATGAGTTTCTGTCGCTAACGTGGTCACTAATTAGTGATGGCTTTAGCGATGGACATTACTAAAAATATTAAAAATCGAGTTTCTCTAAAATAAATGATCAGTACTGTACGTTATTGGTAATCTTAGTAAAGTATAGACGAGTTTAAATTAATAACAACCTAGGTCCACAACATGAAATATAAATAATTTGACATAATCACATGTTATTGTCTATAATACAAACTATGAACAATAATAACTCATTTTAGCCATTTTTTGTAATTCTCATTCTGAAAGTTGTTCGGACATCGAATTAAATTGAAAAATATGTTCATGTTGTCAATGGACTGTAAGATGCATTTTATAAGAAATCATGACTTGTAACGTTTATTTTATAAAGTAGTTTTTGATATCTGTCGCTAAATCTATCACTAATTCTAATTAGTGACGGCTTTAGCGAAGGACATTAGTAAAAAATATTAAAATTCGAGTTTTTGTCGCTAACGCGGTCACTAATTAGTAACGGCTTTTACGACGGACATTAGTAAAAAATATTGAAATTCAAGTTTCTGTCGCTAACGTGGTCACTAATTAGTGACGGCTTTAGCGACGGACATTAGTAAAACATATTAAAATTCGAGTTTCTGTCTCTAACGCGATCACTAATTAGTGACGGCGTTAGCGACGGACATTAGTAAAAATATTAAAAATAGAGTTTTCCTAAAATAAATGATCAGTATAGTACGTTATTGGTAATCCTAGTAAAGTATAGACAAGTTTAAATTAATAACAACCTAGGTCAACA
This sequence comes from Ehretia macrophylla, assembly GCA_037974665.1. Classification (NCBI taxonomy): domain Eukaryota; kingdom Viridiplantae; phylum Streptophyta; class Magnoliopsida; order Boraginales; family Ehretiaceae; genus Ehretia; species Ehretia macrophylla. The sequence continues at coordinate 41,282,940 of CM075781.1, read as the reverse complement.
ACATGAAATATAAATAATTTGACGTAATCACATGTTATTGTCTATAATACAAACTATGAACAATAATAACTCATTTTAGCCGTTTTTTATTATTCTCATTCTGAAAGTTGTTCGGACATCGAATTAAGTTGAAAAATTCATGTTCACATTGTTATTGGCCTGTAAGATGCATTTTATAAGAAATCATGACTTGTAATGTAACGCCCCGAACCCAACCCCACGCTATAGGTCAAGCCCAGACCCGTCACTCATACAGAGTCTCCTCTTAAGCCATGAAAATGTACAAACGAACATTTATAGAAAAATAAAGGACAACAAAAATAGCTAGCCTAAGATGATAAGGTCCTATTAAGAACATGGTTAGCTAATTGTTCCAGTTGGTTAAGTTAATCAATGAGTTGTACCCGCATCGGGCAATCGGTTAACTCAGCCAACTAGAACGACCATTCTCAAAAAATTACATAAAAGCCATCTTGAAACTGCATCAAAAGCTTGATTTCTCTATCATCAACAAAAGCTTGGTTCTTCCGATATCCACTTCTTCCATGAGAGCGCAAAGGAACCAAAATAATCCACGAAACATGAAGCAAAAACTATCTTGGGTGGGGGGGGGGGGGGGGGGGGGAGCATGGGAGCAAGCAATCTCGGGGAGGTTTGTTTGGATTTAGGGGGGCTACTTTTGGATTTAAGGGAGCCACAATTAATTAGTAATTATTTAAATCGTTGCAAAAAAATAATACAATAAATAACACTTAACATAAAGCGCTTGCATATCATAGATACAACAATCATTGGATGTGTAATGTTAGCAAAACTATTGCATTACAATTAAGCTACAATTTTACAAACTATTGCAAAAAAATTAAATTAAATATTATAAGCAACACTTAACAAAAGGTGTTGCATTTCATAGATATTGTAATGTTTCTGATGCAAAACAAAATCATTATAGAAAACTTTAGTTTATAACGAGTTGTGATGAAACTCGTTATAACAAACTATCTATAACAACAAGTTTTTAACTTTTTATAACTTAAATATTGGAATGGAGCTAAAATGTGTGATAGTATAATCAGACAATTATTATAACAAAACCTTCAATTTGTTTCGTAGTGACTCATTGACTGAGGTATGGTATGATGACAAGATTTCGGCAAGCCAAGAGTTAGAATTGTTTTTTTTTTTTTTTTTTTGGTCGGGAAAAGAGTTAGAATTGGGACACATGATAGATTGTGAGGAAACTTTTGACATTTAATTAATAGGCACTATAAGCCTCAGGTGTGAAAATTAATATAATAAGCACTATGGGGATTCCTAGGTTTACATTTTTTTTTATGTTCCAGTATTTTTAATAGGCATGCATTTTATCATACCCCATAAACTGCTTGGCACATGATTCAATTCCGCAGCTGCTTGGGATCTTCGAGTAAGCTTTTTACAACTTCAGAGGACGACGCAATACCTTGCTCAGAATTAAAGAAAACCACAATAATGCTGACAAATGTAGGTCTCAATTAGCCACTTGCACACCAAGACAAAATAATCATCAATCAATGTGCACTCCAGGTTGAGATCTTTTTTAGTGCACAAACTCTTTTTTTTTTTTTTTTTTTTGTTCCGAGTCCAATTTGTGGAAAAAGCATGTTATTTCTTTGTTGGGTCAAATGTTGAGCATGTTATGTGAAAAGGTTCACTCGACCAAAAAGAAAAAAGAAAAAGAGAGAAAGGTTTAGGCCCATGATCTTCATCAGAGGTGCCACTAAATTGTTATAAGTTAGAATATATAATTTTTTAATATATATTAAAAAATTATATATGTTAAAATTAACTATTAGATTTTAGATTATTTTATATATAACATTGATTCATTTTAAAATAGAATTTCATATTAAAAAAAAACACACTCATTTTTTAATGTGATATTAAAATTAAACCCTTGATAGAGTCTTGTTCACCCACCGACACGCGTGTTATCATCCACGTGAGAAGTGAAATGTGAGGTTAGCTAAGGTCCTTTGCCAACAACTTTTTAGTTCAGAGAAGTGAAAAGTGGGGTCAGCAAAGGAAAAAAGAAGAATAACACAGGAAGAAACGTGGGAAATTAGGTACCAGGGCATCTCCATTTTCTACTGTAAACTACTGACTGTTTATTCGTACACGCACCAGCCTTGATTCTGTCGTTTCCTATAGTTGCACCACAAGTGATTTTTTGGAAACCTTTGGAGGGCAACAATGCGCAGCATGACCTCTTGCTTGAATAATAACAACACTCATTCTTGGAGCCATAGTTAACAGATTTACGGTACAGTTCAAGTCGTAGTATAAATTTGGATACGAATACGATATTTAGAATTTAAAGGGTATGATAAAGGGCTACTTCTTGGGTACACTAATTTTGTTCACAGTACGGTATGAAGAATTATTGGGTTCTTTTATCAAATATTCTGTAAAGTAATAGTATTTTATATTTACTAATTACTAAAATTAATTTGCTATAACGTTAGTTTAAAGTCCAAATCCAAACCCAATAATTACGATAATTTTCTAATATTGTATATCATGCACAAGACACGAGCAAACTAGAAAATTTTTATATCTTAAAAGTTTGCAATCTCTATATGTTAGTAACTTTTAAATTCTTTATTCCTTTTCATTATTTTTCTGATAAAAATTTGTATGTTTTTCGGTGATAAGATAGGTTCTGAAAGACTGCAGTACATTCCTAATTGACTGCTGAAAGACTGCAGTACATTCCTAATTGACTGCAAGTGCACAGCTACTTATTCTATTCAGATGTAATAGATAGGCAGTTAGTTAGTTATAAATCTACAGCTGTCATATAGCTGTCATATAAATATCTACTAGCTGATAAGAGCACGTGTGTGTATCTGGATGATCAAACTGTCATCTATATATATGAGACAGTTATGTACAAATCAGTTCAGATAATGAAAAACTATTTCAGAAAAATATCTTCTCTTCTATTCTCTCATTTCTTCATGGTATCAAGAGCATGAAAGATCCTGTGCCGCCATTAAAGCTCACCTAAGAAGCTTCATTTTTTTTCGAAAACAAGTTTTCAACAAGCTGTTTTCTTCCAATTTTGAAGTGCGACACCATTGGCGCAGCAATCTCAAGCTTCACCAGGCAGTAAAATTCACTTCTCTGCTCATCTAAAACCCTAATTCCAATCTAGGGTTCATAATCTTCCCCAATTCTTCTTTCAATTCTCTGCTTTTCCAACCTAGGGTTCATAATCTTCCTCAATTCTTATTTTCACTATATATATATTTTTTTTCTCCACATATAAGCTTCCGCTGAATCATCAATGGCTTCCTCAAGCTCTTCTTCAGCTATGCCTTCCACAGCTGCTACTATGGAGGCTAATACCACTTCTGCTTCAATTGATCTCCCTGAAGGACTCAAAAATCTGAAGAACAGTCTGAATAATCTCATTCAGATCAAGCTTGATAACACAAATTATGTGTTATGGAAGACACAAGTTCAAACAACTCTTCAAGCACACCAGGTGTTTGAGTATGTGAATGGCACAATCACAGCACCTAGCTGACTTCTCAATGATGCATCAGGCACACCTGTGCTCAACCCTGCTTATTCCACATGGTACATCATAGATCAGAACTTAAAATCTTGCCTATATGCATCTATTTCTATCTCTGTTCTTCCTCATATCTTTCATCTTCCAACTGCCACACAAATATGGACTGCTCTCTCCACACGATTCAATTCTTTGAGTCGAACTCATATCTATCAACTGAAAAATCAGTTACTCAATATTACAAAAGGTCAAAACACAATGCAGACATATCTAGATCACATTAAGAGCATCACAGATAGTCTAGCTGCAGCAGCAGAATTTGTCAGTGAAGAAGATCTAGTGTTGTATACTCTCAGAGGACTTCCTCCTGACTATGAGATCTTTACAGCTTCTATTAGGGTGAGATCTACACCAATCTCACTTCAGGAGCTCACAAGTTTGCTCCTTTCAGAAGAACAGCATCAAAAGACTCTTAAACCTGCCAAAACACTGCCCTCTCTTCCCATTGACATCCACACTGCTCTTTACTCCTACTATAATCAGGCTCCTAAGGGTGGAAAAGGAGGCAGAGGAAGTGCAGGTGGCAAAAATCAAGGCAAAGGGAAGACTCAAGGCAAAGGTGTTCTAGGACCTATGCCTGCCCCATTTTCCCCTTTTCAAACCTCTCAGTTTCAGCCTCAGCATCACTCTCACATTCTACCACAAGCTGCTCAACAATTCCCTTCTGTTCAATCACAGTCTACTAAAGTCTACTGTCAGATATGTGGGAAGCCTAACCACACTGCCCTCGAGTGTTGGTATAGGCTGGATGTTGTCAAATATGCAAATCCCACTCCCAGGCCACAGAAACAGGTTATGGCAGCTCAGGTTACTCAAGCTAACAACACTCAGTCACCTGCCACATATTGGTACTTGGATTCAGGGGCAAATACTCATGTAACTCATGATCCATCTCAGTTACACTACACTTATCCCTACACAGGTTCTGAAACTGTCTCAGTTGGGAATGGTCAAACACTTCCAATCCAAAGCATAGGCACTGGTAACATCATCACTCCCTCCTCTTCATTTTCACTATCTAAAGTTCTATATATTCCACAAATCTCTTCAAATCTTCTGTCTGTACACCAACTTACTAAGGATAATGACTGTTCTATTATGTTTAATGCTAAGGAGGTGACTATCCTGGACAATTCTACACACCAAGTGAAGTTCAAGGCCCCCTGTAGCCATGGACTTTACACACTACCATCTTCAACTGCTCTGTCCAGTCAACAGCCATCTCCAACCTATCTTTGCAACACTGTTAATAAGGTGCCTTCTACAAATCTACTGTGGCATTATAAGCTAGGACACCCCTCTGCCCTAGCTTCTAGAATTCTTGCTAAACAAATAAATATAAACCTGCCTCCAAGCAATTTAACTTGTTCTGCTTGTGCAGTTTCTAAAGCTCATAAACTACCTTTTCAGTTGTCTCAAACTGTGACTAAACATGCTTTTCAACTTGTTCATTCTGATGTATGGGGTCCTGCCCCCTTTCCTTCTTGTCAGCAATATAAATATTACATTTCCTTCATTGATGACTATTCTAGATACTGTTGGCTATACCCCTTAAAACTCAAATCTGATGCCTTTAATGTGTTTCAGAGTTTTAACTCTATGGTACAAACTCAGTTCAAGGCCTCAATTCAGATCCTAAGGACTGATAATGGTACTGAGTATGTAAACCATAGATTCCAACTGTTTTTGCAACATCAAGGGACTATACACCAAACCACCTGTCCTTACACACCTGAACAAAATGGTAAGGTGGAAAGAAAACACCTCCATTTAATAGAAACTACTCTCGCATTACTGAATCAAGCTTCTATGCCACAGCAGTACTGGATGGAGGCATTAGCTACTGCTAATTACCTTATTAATAGGCTGCCTACCCCTGTTCTGCACAACAAAACTCCTTATGAAATTCTTTTCTCTAAATATCCTGACTATAACAGTCTTAGACCTTTTGGGTGCTTATGCTACCCTTGGCTCAAACCATACACTTCTCATAAGTTAGAAAACAGATCTGCACCCTGTTCTTTTCTTGGCTACTTCTCATCTACTAAGGGCTGCAGGTGCCTTGATATTCAAACCGGCAAAGTCTATATTTCTAGGCATGTGAGGTTCTTAGAGCATATTTTTCCATACACAATTCCACACTTCACAGACTCATATTTAGGACATTCTCTCAATGACACTAACTCTACTACTTATCCTACAGCTTCTGTCTCCTACCCTCCTACTTTTTTAGTTCCTCCTTCTTCCTCTAGAGTCACAGAGAACCTCTCTTCAATCAACACTGTTCCACATTCTCAGTCTCCTCTCTTTCCTAATAATTCTTTTCAAGACCTACCTTCTCCTACTCTCCCACCGAATGATCAGACCTCTGATTTTTCTTCTCCTATACCTGACTCCTCAATTTCAGGTTCTACCCCTACTTCTCTGCCCTCCACAAATTCCTCAGCTCCAACTGCTACTTCCAATCCATCACTTTCACAGTTCGCACCTAATTCATTTCACCCCATGTTAACTAGGTCCAAAACTGGATGTCTCCCTCCCCCTCTTTATCAGTTGAATTCTTTGATTAATACACCTGCTACGACTGAACCTACTACTTATAAAGAGGCTTCCAAGTATAAATGTTGGGTTCAGGCTATGACTGAGGAGTTTCAGGCCCTACACAAACAACATACCTGGGATTTGGTTCCTTTGCCATCAAACAGAGATCCTATAGGGTGCAAATGGGTGTTTAGGATCAAGAGAAATGCTGATGGGACAGTTGCTAGATACAAGGCCAGATTGGTGGCCAAGGGCTATTTGCAGGCTGAAGGTCTTGACTACACAGAGACCTTCAGTCCTGTTGTCAAAGCCCAAACCATACGGGTGGTCATTAGTTTAGCTTTACACAACAATTGGACCCTTAAGCAATTGGATGTGTCCAATGCTTTTCTGCACGGATACCTTTCTAAAACCATTTTTATGACACAACCACAGGGTTTTCAGGATAAAACCTTGCCTACTCATGTCTGCAAACTCAGAAAATCTTTGTATGGCTTAAAGCAAGCCCCAAGGGCATGGTTTCAGATGTTAACAACTTTTTTGATCTCTCAAGGCTTTCATGCTAGTTCTGCAGATACATCTCTGTTTATTCACAGAAGCTCTACAGACTTCACTCTCCTGTTGATTTATGTAGATGATCTTATATTAACCGGCAGTTCATCTACTTACATTACTGATTTGATCTCCACTATGAGTACACAATTTGCCATGAAAGACCTAGGCAATCTACACTACTTTCTGGGCATAGAAGTGCAAGCTACATCTCAGGGTTTGCTTCTCAACCAGTCTAAGTATGCTCATGATCTATTGATAAAGGCAGGTCTTGTTGACTGCAACTCTGCAGTCACTCCCACCCACCCTAGATCTACTTCTCCTGCAGTCCTTTACTCTAATACTACACAATTTAGGAGTCTTGTTGGGGCACTGCAGTACCTCACCATAACCAGACCAGATATTCAATATGCAGTCAATACACTGTGCCAACATATGCATTCTCCTACCACTGCAGATTATTCAGCTCTAAAGAGAACACTGAGATATGTCAAGGGCTCTTTATCTCATGCCTTACTCTTTCAATCTGGACCCCTGCAACTGTATGGTTTTTGTGACTCAGATTGGGCTTCTGACCCTATGGATAGGAAGTCTACCTCTGGGTTTTCAGTATTTCTTGGCCCTAACTTAATTTCCTGGTCCTCTAAGAAGCAAGCAACTGTCTCCCGGTCCTCTACAGAATCTGAATACAGGGCACTTGCATACACAGCTGCAGAACTCAAGTGGCTTTCTTACCTACTGAGAGATTTGCATATTCCTATCAAACCACCAGTCCTACACTGTGACAGTGTTTCAGCCATAGCTCTAGCCTTTAATCCAGTATTTCATGCAAGAACTAAGCACATTGAAATCGATTATCATTTTGTTAGAGAGCAGGTGGTCGCTAAAACATTGCAGCTATCTTATGTTCCTACCTCCGAACAGCTTACAGATATTTTTACCAAGCATCTCAACAAAACAAAGTTTATCTATCTGCGGTCCAAGCTGCCCCTAGTATGTCTACCATGATCAGCTTGAGGGGGGCTGATAAGATAGGTTCTGAAAGACTGCAGTACATTCCTAATTGACTGCTGAAAGACTGCAGTACATTCCTAATTGACTGCAAGTGCACAACTACTTATTCTATTCAGATGTAATAGATAGGCAGTTAGTTAGTTATAAATCTACAGCTGTCATATAGCTGTCATATAAATATCTACTAGCTGATAAGAGCACGTGTGTGTATCTGGATGATCAAACTGTCATCTATATATATGAGACAGTTATGTACAAATCAGTTCAGATAATGAAAAACTATTTCAGAAAAATATCTTCTCTTTTATTCTCTCATTTCTTCATTCGGGTTGTTAACTTTAGTGAACTGAAATGCGAATCGTAGTGTTTCGGTACGCAAATGTACTGTAAATTAGGACGTGGAATTCGATACGCAGTTCGAAAGAAGTAGGGCGAATCTAGTAACTATGCTTGGAGCTCTATCACAGGCAATAACCCTAATCCTGAGAGCTCTCGAGCAGGCAACGAAGGCGTCATAGAAGTTACACTATCATGGTTGATCCTGTGGGGAACTAGACAGGAGTTTGGTATGAAAATCACTATGAAATTGAACAAATTTTCATATCACTCGGGGATAAAATTTATTCTCTCCAATTCCATATGTTGAGAATAGAAATTCCAAGAAGTTATCAGAGAGACACGGTAGGTTATCCAGAGACAATTTTGATGTTGTGAGTATATTTCACTCATTTTTTTTTTTTTTTTGCTAGACAAGTAAATTATTATATATACATAGAGTAAAATGGATATTACCTCTCTTTGGTTTAACTTAAGTGTATATTACCTCCTTGTGGTTCTAAAACTACCATAATACCTCTCTATGGTCTACAAAAAGGGTGCTCATTACCTCCCTACGTTAAAAAAAAAAAAAAAAAAGGTTAAAAATACCGGCAAGTGTAACGCACGCATTTGAAATGTGATTTTGCAAAATATTTCTGACATAAGCCACCTATTTTGCACTTTTTGGGACAAAACTGCCCTTTAGACAACAACTAATAATAAAAAAAATAAGCATTGCTATATCTCACTTTAATTTTCACACTTAAATACTACTTCTTTTGTGGAAGCTTAGTTGGCATGTTAAAATAACTAACTTTTTGATTTATCTCTCCTCTTTTAACATGCCAACTAAGCATACATATGGGAAGTGGTATTTGAGTGTGAAAATTAAAGTGGTATATAACATTTCTCTAAAAAAAAATACTACAACTTTTCTTCTTGATATTTTGACAGCTTTTTAGGCTACATGAAGTGCGAAAAGCAAAGAGGGGAAGGCGAGAGTGAGAGTGATCAAAGTAGACTAGGAGTAAGATTTCGTGCTTGGTCTCGCAAGAGGTCATCATACTCGTCGTTGGTTCAGCTTTGCTTGTTCTTTTTGGCCTGGGCTCATTTTTGATGAAATTCGAAACCCTTGTTGGTATATTGATTTTTTCAACGTCGTTTTTTTTGGGCAGATCTAATATCATACATGTCTCTTTTTACTCAGTTGTTTTCACTTATATACTATTAATTTTGAGATATATGCATTATCAATCTTGAATTTTAGAATAGAATGTTGAATTTTTGTTAATAAGATATGATAAATATTTCTGGGTGTTAAAGAATTGATCGTTTCAATGGTTTCTTTAACACATAAACAAGATTTTTTGCAGGAAGATTGCAACTTTATTATTACTCTATGAGGTTGAAAAACGTGGGATTTTACACATGTTCTTAATGAGCACTTGAATGTTGTTAGAGTAAAATGCACCATACCCCCCTGTGTTTTCACAAAGTTGCATGATAAACTCTATGTTTTAAAAAGTCGCGTTATAAACCTTGTGTTATGGAAAACGTTGCATATGACCCCCCCGCCGTCTATTTTTCTGTCAATTTTAACGTGAGTGTAATACACACGCTTGAATTGCAAGTATGACATTTATCAAGCTTTAAAACACATGCAGAAGGACGAAAATACCTTTTTTAACATCAGTTGCTAATTGCCCCTTGTGTTTTCGATAAGGTTGTAAATGGCCCCTTGTGTTTTCGATAAGGTTGTAAATGGCCCCTTGTGTTTTCGATAAGGTTATAAATTGCCCCTTGTGTTTTTTATAAGGTTTCTAATTGCCCCTATATTTTTTTATAAAGATGTAAATTGCCCCTTTAAAGATAAAAAAATAAAATAAAAAATTATAATCCTAGAGAGAAAAACTCTTTCAAAGTGATTTTCCTTCAATTTGAAGTTGATTTTGCACTGATTTAAAGATTTTAATCTACTTGTAGAAGAACGTGATTCTAAGTGAATGTACAATTATTGCTAGTTGCAATATGACTTTGAACTTCAAGCATAAGATTTATATTTTTTATGGTGGACATCAATTTTCTGTTATATAAGCTATACGTTTTTTTATTCTTTTAATTAAATGATATTTATTAGTTTAAGGTTGTAGACCTCCTTAGAAGGTAGACTAGCACATGGTTATGATATTGCAAAATAAAAAATGTTGTAAATACCTCCCTCTAATATTAAAAAAGTGATAAATACCCCCTTCTGATATCAAAAAAGTTGCAAATACACCCTTTGAAGGATTTATCTTTAAACGATGACAATTTTATCTTTTTACAAGGCTAACTAATAGAGTTAAATAGAATTTGAGTTTGGGGCGTGTATGCAACATTTTTCATAACACAGGGTTTATAACGCGACTTTTTAAAACACAGGGTTTATGATGCAACTTTGTGAAAATACAGGGGGGTGTGGTGCATTTTACTCATGTTTTTATATCAAAATTTAATCTCTTTTAGCTCTAGCAAGTTATTGTCCTCGCATAATCTTTTTTAGCTCGAGCATGTTAATCTCATTTTAGATGAAATTTGAAACCCTTGTTGGTATTTTGATTTTTTTCGGCATCGTTTTTATTTAGGGCAGATCTTGTAACCCTTGTTGGTATTTTGATAGGAGCCCACTTATTTTTCGGTTGTTTCATTTTCATTTTTATTGTGTTCATTGTAGATTAGTGAAGAGAATTTTTCCGATAGTGTCACCCGTGTAGCGCATCTTGGGAGAGCACTGTAATGGCCCTTATTCCACCATGTGGTAGTGGAATAGAAGAGGATGTTGGAGATTGTGAAGAGGAAGTGATATACCCTGTGAAAATGAAGGAGAAGAAATGGGATGATAAACTGCTAGTTGTTTCTTGTTTGTTACTTATTGTTCTAATTGTGGTGGTGATGTAGAAGTGAGATTCAATTGTTGTAATCTTTTGGATTCAGAGTAAATTAACTCTTTCTTTGTAATTATTTGTTTGTTTGTTATGGATTCGGAGCAACTTATGTATTGTGTTGGCTGCATTTTTTATTTTGCAAGTATACATCTATAGATATCTTTTGTACTCATATAATGGTTGTAAATGCACCAGTATTTGTGGCTTAAACTGAATGGATGATATGGTTTACTTTTCCATTCTTTACCAGCAGTAATGCAGATAGAATTGAATGGATGATATAGAGGGAATGGAGAAGCATTACTGCAGGTAGAATTGAATGGATGATATAGAGGGAACAATGCAGATAGAATTGAATCCCGAGATCGGCATGGATTGGAATACTTATGTGATAGCAGCCAAAGGTTATTTAGAAGTTGGTGATTCAACAATATTTTGAGACTCTGGTTAATCCCTGTTTGTTTTTTTGAATGTATATGGTGGATTATTTACTCGTTTCTCTTTGAATGTCTATATTTTATACTACATAATCTAACAAGAAATTTAACATCATAAGTGATTCTCTTTGCAGATTAGCCAAATGCAAGTACATTAAAGTGTTGAAAGCAACACCAAATATAAAAGCAGTAGCAAACAAATGATATCCAATCTAATCTGGGACCACATATGAAAACCCTACATAACACATATGACTAATCTAATCTGGGTAATACATACCTGGCGTCAGTCGAAAAATCAATTTGATATTTCCTTCTCGATTCAGTAGTAGATTGCATCGTTGGCCAAAATGAGAGATAAAAGATGTTTTTTTTTCGGTTGAGAAAGATAAAAGATAGTGTTAACTCAACGTGAGTTTAGAACTGACCATATTAAGTTGTCAAACGTTAAGACAACTCGATGTGTGCACTCTTTTTGCAGACCACAGGGAGGTAATATGTCGGTTTTAAAACTATAGAAAAGTAATATGCACTTAAGGTAAATCACTGGGAAGTAATATGCATTTTACTCTATGTACATATTATTGATAGATATTCTTTTACTTTTCTATCAATAACATAATGGGACGATTAGCCACTGCAAGTTTTGAAAGACTTTCAATTACTTTTTACTTTAATGATTGGTCCCCCTAGATATTCTTTTACTTTTCTATCAATAATATAATGGGATAACCCAAAATGCTATCTATACTCATACAATTCTAAGGGATTTGTGACCCCTCTTGTTCGATTGTATAAGTGGAATCAAATCATTTGGTACACAAGATAATGATCAACAGAAACCAAGAGGCTATAACAGGTCATAGTTTGCTAATTAATTTGCAAATTTTTTTCCACCACAATAAACATGATATAGGTGGAAGTCCTAATGTTGCCGGAAAATCGCCTTGTAATTTATCACGCTCGAAAATTAGACTTCATTAGGTTTAAATCTATCAAAGGTGATTAGACTACAAAAACTGAAATCAGGGTTTCTTATGTCAATAAAATTGTATATAGGTATTTGTATGAAAGCTAATTGAAGTATGATTTTAGGTCATTTTGTTTAGTATATAATCCCAATGCATTATAGGGCTCCGTTTTTTCGCCCTAAAAAAATTTGTTGGTAGAAAATATTTTTTTTTAAAAATATAATATTTTCTTGTGTTTAGTTATCACACTGGAAAATATTTTATGGTGTTTGGATGTAATAGTAAAAAAATAGATTAAAATTATTATTTTATTAATTTTTTTGAAATAATTATTAATAATTGATCACTATTAAAATATAAATTTCAAGTAAATTAAAGTAATTAATTAATACAAAATAGATAAATATATATGTATTAATAAATAAATAATTTCATAAACTAATAATAGTTATTCAATTAATTATTATTAATTTATTAATTTAAAACTAATTTAGTTGATTAATTTCTTAAATTAAATAAATATATAAATCAATCAATCAATCAACATTATTTATTAATGTTTGTTTATTAAATATTAATTTAGTAGTTAATTAGTCATTTAATTTGAAACTAATTAATCTTTTATTATTAAATTAATTACTTTTCCAAAATTAATTGATTTTTATTTTTAAATTAATTAAAATTTTTATTATTAAATTAGTTAATGTTCTATTATTGAATTAGTTAAATTTGTATTATTGAATTAATGCAATTTTATTTTTAAATTAATAATTTTTTATTATTTTTGTTATCAAATTAATTAATTTTATTATAAATTAATTAATTTTTGTATTATTAAATTAATTGTTTGTTAATTGTTAAATTATTTAATTTTTATTTTAATAATAATATTAAAAATGTGATGCGAGGAGTATGGGGTCGGGGGTAGGGGTGTTATAAAAACAATTTTCGAGAAATATTTTACGGCAAACAAACGGAGCCTAGCAGTCCTATTATTTATGAAACGAAGATCAATTCTTTTTTTTATATATATAAGAGAAACGAAGATCAATTTGCTATAATGTTCAGGATCTTTAGCAACGCTCTAATTAAAAAATAAAAAAGTTATTCCAAAAGATGAAAAAAAACCATTGCAATAAGTGTTTTATTTGCAACGGTTTTAACTCTTGAATAAAGTAAAACTTTCTGCAAGGGTTAAAATTTGTTTAATAATTTTTTGTTAATAATTGCTCATAAAATTATTTTTTGGCAACTGTTCTACAATATTGTTTATCTATTATAAAAAAATCACTGCAATAGAGAATTTAAAACGAAACCAAATGCAAGGACTCCATATGGAACGATTAAATTTGCAACGGCTTTTAGCCTTTTTGCAATAGTTTTAAATATCTTTAAATGTAGTAGGAGTGATTTGTGCCATTACTTCGTTGAATATTGAAGTTCGTGACCCAGCGGGATTTAACTGACTTTTTTTTTCTTTTGGTTTACTAATGTGATGAATGTGCAAAACAGGTGAAGTTGAATCGTCCACATGAGTATCTTTCTAGCATAAGGGGTTGGAGAGACGAAAGTTTTATAAAATCTATCACATTTCATACAAATTTGGGTAAATATGGACCCTTTGGTGAACACTCCAAATACAATAAGGCGTTTCACATGGTAGTGGGAGAAAACGGTCAATTCGGTGGCTTCCATTGCTCTGCAATGAACGGTATAACTTCCATTGGAGTGTATCAATGCAATCCCTCCTCCCTTGCCTGCAAATACCGCGACTACCTTGGTTGCAGATGACAAGCCTACCGTGGATGCAAATAGCATGACTGCTAGCTCTGGTGCAAGTGGCAGTCTAGCATGACTACCTCAAATGCATCTAGCACGAGTAGCTTAGGTGCCAATGGTGCGACTACCTCAGGGTGCAAATAGCACGCCTCCTCAATTGGTGATAAATTAATTAAAAAGAAAAAGGTGTATTTTTCGTTCAATGTGTTAGATCTCTAGTTGTCTATCTAACTTGTGGATGAATGTTTATGTCTTTAACTGATGTCTTTGGGATCTAGATTAGCTTTCTTTCTGAACTGTTTTATCTGTTCATGAAGAGAGAGGGCTCTTAGCCTGAAAAGCCGGTCTAGCCGCGAGGAATCAAGAGATCTTTGCCGGGTTGTATGTCACTGGGAGTGAAGAAGTATCTATAAATCTCAGCATGTTTATAATTAACAATTTATATGTTTAGTACAATTGCAGTAGGACTTTTGTTAATTTATTTCATATAAATGCAATCATAGATGATGCGAACAAACTCTGTGTATTCATTTATGAACTCCAAATCAAATAAGTAATCATATTTTAAGACATTGATCACTCTTTACATCTTACTTTTTAGGGGTCAATGTGGCTAGACTGCTGATTTTAGATTGTTGAAGATAATAAATAAATTTAATAAATTTTTCTAGCTCAAAATTTAGTGTTCATGGTTTGAAGATCCCCGCACCCCTTCCACCTAGAGTTTAGTATGTAGTTCATGCATAGGCAGATCTAAAAGTTTTTCTCAATAGGGGTAAAATACATAATTTTTTAATTATATGAGTACATTTTATTTTTTAGTGGGGTTTAATTAGTTTTTATAACAAAAAAAAATATAAAAATTTTAACGTTCTTTTTGAGTTAGTAAAAACTGTAGCCTCCGCTAGCCCCCTGTTACATCGCCCCTGAGTCCATGCCTCATTGATGGGGGCAGAGTATGAGTTCTAATGGAATCATGTTATAAGTATCTGAAAGTTTCTTCTATTCTGTTACAGAAGTGACCGGCTCTGAGTGTGCATATGGATCTTACATGTACTATGTTTCATAATTAAATCATCTAGTAGCAGCGAGAGGTTCGCCTTTAAAGTATCTAGACAAGAAAAGATACCTAGCTTTAGTATTACAAATGATTTGTGATACGAGATGCTATCACAGACATAAAAACGTTGCGATAATGGATGTCTGAAGAACCGTAATGGTATAATTTAGTCTATTATGTTTGATGTAATTTTTACTTTCATCCATTATCTTTTAAAATGAACTTTTTAATCCATTATTTTTGGTGTAATGATACTTTTATCTATTATCTTTCGAAATAAATTTTTTAGTCCAATATATTTCACATCAGTGACGCCGTTAGTCTAACTTCAAAACATGTTGGACAAAAAGACTTATTTCGAAAGATAACATATGAAAGTGTCATTTATACTAAAGATAATGGACTAAAAGATTCATTTTGAAAGATAATGGATAAAAGTTAAAATTAAATCAAAGATAATGAACTAAATTATACATTCACCCTCTGAAGAATATTTTCTCTTTTCCCGGCTTCTAATGTGCTCCTAGGAGTACTATTCTTGGGAATGCATGCCAAAATATCCGTCTATCAAAATCAAATCCAGCCTGTAGGACATGTAATTTTGGATGAGATTGTGGTATGCACACATAGAGATGGATCTAGAATATTTTATCTGTGGGACTAAGTGTTGGTTAAATTGGTTACTTAAGTAATTCTAGTAACAAAATTAACAAGATTAAATTATTTTATATGTTAAAAATAACAAGAAAATTAAAGAATTTTGTGGGTCCAGTGTAGGCCCCACACCCCCATTGTGTAGATTCACCCATGGGTGCACATCTGTACCTTGATATACAATGGAGGTCGATGCCATTTTTCGTATTTGAAACTTTTAATTATAAATGGATCGCTATCTAACTATTTCAGTCAACATTTAAGTGTAGCACTTCGATCTTTAGAAACAAAAGAACCTGCTTCATTGGTTTCATAGTTTGAATGGGTAAAGCTCAAATCCACACTTAACTTTTAACCCTTGAAGATTTTGTCCTT
Source organism: Ehretia macrophylla (assembly GCA_037974665.1). Classification (NCBI taxonomy): domain Eukaryota; kingdom Viridiplantae; phylum Streptophyta; class Magnoliopsida; order Boraginales; family Ehretiaceae; genus Ehretia; species Ehretia macrophylla. Next base: position 41,266,696 of record CM075781.1, on the reverse strand, counting down.
CACTTCACTACTATCTGACATGTAATCTGGTGCTGCAATAAAAGTTTAAGCTCTAAGTACCTGACATGTAATCTGGTGCTGCAATCAAAGTTTAAGCTCTAAGAGAGTTGTTTGCTCAATTAGTTTGATTTTTCAAATACGTCTCATCACATGCAAGCGAGATTTTTTTGAGTTGTTCACATAGTAAACAGAATGATTATGACAAGACTTGTATCTCCAACATCAATCACATTACAAAAATGTTGCAAGAGCTTATACTTTAGCCAGGAAGAGGATCACTGGCAGTTCTGTTAACATGTACTCTGGCTCTGGGTTGTAGACTATTCTATAGTACTGATGATAAAGTAGTTTGTGTTCTTTTAAGCAGAAATCATATTGCTGATACTGACCATTCTTATCTTTACTTTCAGTGTAATGCCACCGAAATGCAAATGTGAAAAAAATGCTAATCAATCTGAAACATATTAAAGACCTATTACTTGTCTTCCAGAAACTTCTTGATGCTGCAAACTAGCATATGAGGAGCACAATCTTGCAGAAATCGACCATGGTTATCTAACAATCCACAATTCGGTGAAATGGATTCTGCTCTTTTTCTTTTTTCTGTAGGACTTCGACATGATATGAGAGTCAAAGGGGTTCAAGAATCCGTTTTTTTTTATAAGGTTTAAAATCGCTTATTTTGGTTTTACCCATATTTGTAGGGTAGACCCTAAAAAAATATGAAAAATCTCCCTCTAAACGGTACATAGGACTATAATCGAATATGACTTTCCGGAGAATTTTACATGCATCTATGCAATGAAGTATGAAATTATGTTTACTCACTTTAAACTCAGTATCCATTTCCCTCCCTTTCCTATTAGGATTGGAAATCCTGAAAATTTACTATGTGCTCAAATCTTTTCTCTTCCCCTTCTAAAAAGCAGACCATAACTATCTAATTTACTTTACCATATTGAAGCACAGAAGCAATCATGCATCAAAACATCAAACTCAATTACATCCTTACATGGAAGCTATACACGTATATACACAAATATGCATATCATGAATGAAGAAATAGAAAAGAAAACACAAAGAATACTTGAAAAATCACTTTACAGCATCCAATCTAGTGTGTTTGACAGAAGGCTTATGGGAAGTTTTGAATATCAAAACCAGAGATTTCCATCCTACTCTGTGGTAATTTACACATGAACCTCACTTGCCTCCATGTCTGCATACTTGTTCTCAACCATGTCAGGTCCTGGAATTGTAGAACAATGCAGTTCATCATAATTTCGACAAAAACCATTCATCATTGCGCGATATAATCAGTCACCTACCCACCACAAGTGTGCTCGACCAAGAAAGTGACATTGAAGATGACAAGCCTTCCCTGATCTCTTCAAATGTTGGATGTGAACCATGGCTAAAGCTGTGGGAACTACTAGACTATAGCTCTCTTGATTTCATCTTCATGATAAGGTAGATATCCATATCCTCGCTTTCTGATTCATCGATCTCAGTGTTGCCATCAAAAAGCTTCACTACTTGTCTCATTGTTGGTCTACTACCAGGCTCTAGATGAGTGCATAACAAGCCTACTTGAAGGACTCTTTCCACTTCTTCTTCATTGAATCCTCCTCTAGCTCTTAGTCTCTCATCAAGCGCGTTGAGTAGTTCCCCTCGGCTCATAAATTCCAATATCCGATCTACCAAAGGTGGCTGGCCTTCTTCAATTGGTCTCCTACCACACGTGACCTCCAGAATGAAGACTCCAAAACCATAAACATCTGTTTATGTCGATACTCGCCCACTCTTTATGACTTCTGGTGCCAAGTAACCTATTGTTCCCACAATGCGAGTTGTGGCAGCCGTGAGATTATGGTCGTGCATTCGTGCTAAACCAAAGTCACCTAGTCTAACATTCATATTTTTGTCAAGTAAGATATTGATGGCCTTAATATCCCTATGCAGAACTTTGGATTCCCATCCCTCATATAAGTATAAAACTGCAGAAGCTACATCTTTCAAGATTTTTATTCTGTCTTCACATTTCAACATCTTGCTCTCATCACATTCAAACGCCTTCTTTTCTAAACTTCCATTTTCCATATATTCATAGACCAAAATGAGGCTACCTATCTCTTTCTTGCACCAACCTATCAACCCCACCAAATTTATGTGCTTTAATCTTCCAAGACTCGAAATTTCAGCTGCGAATTCTCTCATCCCTTCTCGATTTTCATGTGAAATTCGCTTCACTGCCACCTCTGCTCTCCCTGGCAAGACTCCCTTATAGACCTTACCATTACCTCCAATTCTAATCACAAATTCATCTAAGAAACTCTTTGTTGCTGCATTAGTTTCTTGATAAGAAATCCTATGTGGCCAATGAAAACTCTTATGGGTCTGAAAACTCTATTGTGGTTGTATATTTTGACTGATTGCTTGGTACATATTTATATACATTAAGAAGGATGTATCCCGTGTACAAAAGAATTACAATAACTCAGCATATATTTAGTCCCATTGATCGTAGATCTGCTCTTGAATTTTGTAGCAAAATACGTGCTATGTCTGATCTTGAATATTTGCTTGATATTGACAGCTTGCTATGTCTGCTCCTGATTGTTTGTGTGATTAATCATCACACAATTTTTTCCTTTATGAGAAACCTTCCTTATCATGCCCCCTCAAGTTGGAGGCAGAATGTGAATGAAGTCCCAACTTGTTTCGGAGAAGAATAAAGGATGCTCGTGGTAGAGACTTGGTGAAGAGATCAACAAGCTGGAGAGAGGAAGGCACATAACGAGTGATAAGGGTACCCATAGCCATCTTTTCACGTACAAAATGATCATCTAATTCAATATGCTTGGTTCGAGCATGAAATAAAGGGTTGACAGACATGTGCAAAGCACTAAGATTATCACAAAATAATTGAAGAGGCTTGAGTAAAGGAACCCCAATGTCACGAAGTAAGAAGGCAAGCCAAGTTAGCTCAGTAGTTGTTGAAGCCATAGAACGGTACTCAGCTTCGGAGCTAGAGCGAACAACTGTAGGTTGCGTTTTAGAACACCATGAGATACAATTTGCTCCAAGAAATGCGCAAAAACTGGTGGTACACATTCGTGTCAATGGACAACCTGCCCAATCGGCATCAGAAAACCCATAGAGAGACAGAGGACTCTTGAAGACAAAGCGCAAACCATAGTCTTGTGTGCCCTTGAGATAACAAAGGATCCGTTTAACAGCTTTAAGATGTGACATGGTAGGATTATTTAAAAATTGAAAGACCCGATTGACAACGTAAGTGATATCAGGCCGAGTGAATGTCAAGTATTGAAGAGCACCGACAACACTCCGATAGGAGGTAGTGTCCACGGTGTATCATCTGAAGCATGAGGCTTGTCCTTGAGAGCCATTGGAGTTGCATTGGACGTGCTTTCTATCATTCCTATCCGTGAGAGCAAATCTTTGATGTACTTTGCTTGTGAGAGAAATACTCCTCCATGAAATGGTTTGATTTGATAGCGCAATGCTCCAAGATCTTTAATAGCAAACTCTGAGCTCAATTGTTGAATGAGAGTGGTGACAAAGGGCACATTATTTCTCGTTACTAATATATCTGGTGGGGTCCAGCCCCATCTAGAATGGCCAAGTGGCCAAGTTGCCAAAGAAAAAAAAAAAAAGAATGTTGTCAAATTGCTTTTGACAACATTCACGGCTTGATAGCCGTGATTGTTATCAAATTGATAACAATCTCTTACTACCCTTGCTTCTATAAATAAGGGGTGGTGAGGAGTTGAAAGATTGTACAGACAGAGAGGAAAAATAGAGAGAGAAAAGAGTAAGAAAAATAGAGAGATTATTGTGAGGAATTAATCTCCGGGTTATTTCACAACCAGGATAGAGTTGTGAGATATTTTTCTATAAAGGTCTTTTCTCTTATATTACTCAAATACGGGTAGTTTTAGAAATAAGACTAGGTTCACTTCAAAGAGAAAGTGAGATATTTTTGTATTTGAGTGAACTCAAGTTGGACAAAAACTTGAGTATCAATTCTTGTATTATTTTATAGTGGATTTTCTGTCGGTTTGTCCCGTGATTTTTTACCTTCTTAATTGAGGGTTTTCTACATTAAATATATGTGTCCCATATATCCTTTTATCTGCTGTTATTATATGATATTTCAAATTGATCATGTGGGAGGTTCGAGCCCAACAACTGCATCAAGAGCAAGGTCAGTATTAAACAGTAATATTTTTTGTACATATTGATACTATTCATATATACGGTATTATTCATACTTTTTATACTACTCGTATATATAATATTATCTGTACGTACGGTACTTTTGATAATTACTATATTATCGGTATACATGGTGTTGTCTGTATATACGGTATAATTACTGTTTATACAGAATTTCAAAGGGAAAAATCATGGAGTCCGGTTCTAGCTCCATGTTGAAATTAACAGCTACAAATTACAAAATTTGGAGGACGATGATGGAAGATCTTTTATACTGCAAAGATCTATACTATCTTGTCGAATGAGATACAAAGAAGCCATCGTCCATGATAGAGGATGAATGGGAAAAACTCAACAGAAAAACTGTTGGTACCATCAGACAGTGGATAGATGTGAGTGTCTTTCACCACATCTCTGCAGAGAAGAAAGCTGATAAAATCTAGACAATTCTGGAAAATATTTATCAGAGAAAATCTTATCGGAACAGAATTTACCTCATAAGAAGGCTGGCGAACCTCAAATTAAAGGATGGACAATCTATTGCCGACCATCTCAACAGTTTTCAGAATTTAATAAATCAACTTATAATGCTGGAGCAAACAATTGATGATGAGCTGCAGGCATTATTTCTTCTGAGTTCATTACCAAACAGTTGGGAAACACTGGTGGTAACACTCAATCATTCATCTCAAGATAACAAGCTGAAATTGAACATGGTGAAAGATAGTATGTCTAATGAGGATATGAGGGGGAAGGATTCTGGATTAGACCAGGCACAAGCCCTTGTTACTGAAAATCGGGGAAAGAGTGTCGGCAAAAATTCCAAAGGACAAGGTAACTCCAGAGGGAGATCCAAGTCTCGAGGAAATTTAAGGTGTTACCATTGCAATAAAATTGGTCACCTTAAGAGAAATTGCAATCTGTTGAAAAACAAAGGAAATCAAAATAATGCAGAGGAAAACTCTACAACTGTAGCAGTTTCTACATCAAATGATAAGTTGACACTACTTTGCTCACAAAATGACTGTAATCATGTTGCTGATTCTCAAACCGAATGGATTGTTGATTCAGCAACATCTTATCATTGTACTCCCAATAGGGATTTTTTCACTATCTATAATGCAAAAGACTTTGGCATGGTGAAAATGGGGAATAACAGTGAAACAAAAATAGTGGGAGTTGGAGACATTTTTGTTCAAACAAATGTTGGTTGCAGAATAATGTTAAAGGATGTCCTACACATCCCTGATCTCCGCCTTAATTTGATCTCGGCAAGTGTTCTTGACAAAGAAGGATATGAGCACCAGACAGACAACAGTCAATGGAAGCTCACCAAAGGAACTTTGGTGGTTGCAGGAAGTAAACTTTGTTGCTTGCTGTACAAGACACAAATGAAAATGTACAGTGGACAACTGAATGTTGTGGAGGATGATACTTCTCCAAATGTGTGGCATAAAAGCCTGGCGCACATGAGCGATAAAGGGTTCCAAATTTTGGCTAAGAAGTCCCTCATTCCCTTAGCCAAATGTACATCATTAGACCCTTGTGATTATTGTTTATTTGGAAAGCATCATAGAGTTTCTTTCCAAGGAAAATCAAGCCAGAAAGAAAATAAATTAGAGTTAGTATACTCTGATGTTTGTGGTCCCATGGAGGTGGAGTCATTAGGTGATAATAGATATTTTGTTACTTTTATTGATGATGCTTCACGAAAAATGTGGGTGTATTTGTTGAAAAGAAAAGATCAAGTATTTGAATACTTCAAGCATTTTCATGCTATGGTAGAACGGGAGATTGGAAAACCTTTGAAACGTCTCCGTTCAGACAATGATGGAGAATACACATCCCAGGAATTTAAGGTGTATTGTTCCACGCACAGCATCAGGCATGAAAAGATAGTTCCTGGCACCCCCACAACATAATGGTGTTACTGAAATGATGAATCACACCATTATGGAGAGAGTTCGTTGTTTGTTGAAAATGGCTAACTTACAAAAACCATTTTGGGGAGAAGCAATCAATACAACTTGCTACCTAATCAACAGGACTCCTTCGGTACCTTTGAACTTCGACTTACCAGAAAAAGTATGGTCAGGAAATGATGTCTCTTATTCCCACTTGAAGGTGTTTGGATGCAAAGCCTTCATGCATGTACTGAAGGAGCAAAGATCCAAACTTGATAGTAAGGTGACTCCTGTCATATTTGTAGGATATAGCGATGAAGAGTTTGGATATAAACTATGGGATACAGAGAAGAAAAAGGTCGTCAGAAGCAGAGACCTTATCTTCTATGAGCATAAGATCACTGGAGAATGGAAGAAAGCTAAACCAAATACTCATGCAGATAGAGGTGTTTCAGATACAACACCTGTATCTTCCCCAACAAATCATGCCACAAGGAGGGAAGATGTTGAACAAACAGAACCTGGACAAATTGTAGAGCCAGCAATGGTTGATGATGCATCTGACAGTAATGATGATGCTGAAAATGCAGAGGGTATTGAACAGGGGGAACAAACTGCTCAACCAGAAAATGCATAATCTTAATAGAGAAGGTATTCACGAGAAAGACGACCATCAACCAGGTACTCAAGTTCTGATTATATTTTAGTCACTGTTGAAGGGGAGCCAGAGGACTTCCAAGAAGTTTTAACTCAGTGAAAATACCCAATGGCTGAATGCAATGAAAAAGGAGATGAGTTCATTGTTGAAAAACAAGAGTACGAGCTGATTAAAATTCCTGAAGGAAAGAGAGCCCTGAAAAATAAATGGGTGTTCAAGTTGAAGAAAGATGGAGATAAAATAATCAAATACAAAGCTCGTCTTGTAGTGAAAGGATTCAGCCAAAAGAAAGGTATAGACTTTGATGAAATATTTTCTCCCATTGTTAAAATGTGCTCTATAAGAACTGTCTTAGGATTAGCTACAAGTCAAAATCTGGAACTGGAACAGCTTGATATAAAGGCAGCATTCTTGCATGGAGATTTGCAAGAGAAAATTTACATGGAGCAACCAGAAGGTTTCAATGTAAAAAATAGAGAGCACATGGTTTGAAAATTAAAGAAAAGTCTATACGGCTTGAAACAAGCGCCAAGGTAATGGTACAAGAAATTTGACTCATTCATGGTGAGTCAAAGATACAAGAGGATGAAAGCATGTCCTTGTGTATACATCAAACAATTCACTGGTGGTAACTTTATCATCTTACTATTTTATGTTGATGATATGTTAATTGTGGGACAAGATCCAGGGATAATTCAGAAGCTCAATGAGGATTCATTTAAATCATTTGACATGAAGGATTTAGGACCAGCAAAACAGATATTGGGCATAGAGATTATCCGTGATTGAAAGGCTGGTAAGGTGTGGCTATCACAAAAAAAGTATATTGAGCAGGTGCTCGAGAGATTCAGTATGAAAGACACTAAGCCAGTTAGCGCACCTCTTGCTAGTCACTTCAAATTGACAAAGCAATCTTGTTCGTCCACTGAGGAAGAAAAAGGACATATGACAAAAATCCCTTATTCTTCAGCAGTAGCGAGCTTGATGTATGCAATGATTTGTACCAAGACTGATATTGCTCACGCAATCGGAGTCGTGAGTATATTCCTGTCAAATCCAGGAAAGTCTCATTGGGAAATAGTGAAATGGATCTTCAAGTATCTCAGCGGCACCTCAAAGTCATGCTTAACTTTTGGGGGCAAAGAACCAATTCTTGAAGGATACACTAATGCCGACATGGCAGGAGATCTTGATGGTAGAAAATCTACATCCGGATATATCTTCACTTTTGCAGGGGGAACAGTCTCATGGTAGTCTAAGCTGTAGAAGTGTGTTGCATTATCTACCACAGAAGCTGAATACATTGTTGCTACAAAAGCAGACAAGGAGATGTTGTGGATGAAGCGGTTTCTTCAAGAGTTAGGTTTCAAACAAGATAAGTATGTGGTATTTTGTGATAGTCAAAGTGCACTTGACCTTAGCAAAAATATCATGTACCATGCACGCACTAAACATATTGATGTACGATATCACTGGCTGAGATCGATGATAGTAGAGAGCTGTTGAAGTTGCAGAAGATCCACACAGATAAAAATGTTGCTGATATGCTGACCAAAGCACTTCCTAGAAATAAATTCGAGTCCTTTGCCAAGTAGGCCGGGCTGAACTTGTGAAGTTGTTATTCTTCTCCTTTGGGTCTGGAGGGGGAGATTGGTGGGGTCCAGGCCCATCTAGAATGGCCAAGTGGCCAAGTTGCCAAAGAAAGAAAAATGAAAACAAAGGAAGAATGTTGTCAAATTGCTTTTGACAACATTCACGGCTTGATAGTCGTGATTGTTATCAAATTGATAACCTTCCAAGTTATCAATTTGATAACAATCTCTTACCACCCCTGCTTCTATAAATAGGGGGTGGTGAGGAGTTGAAAGATTGCACAGACAGAGGAAAAATAGAGAGAGAAAAAAGTGAGAAAAATAGAGAGATTATTGTGAGGAATTAATCTCCAGGTTATTTCACAACCAGGATAGAGTTGTGAGATATTTTTCTATAAGGGTTTTTCTCTTATATTACTCAAATACGGGTAGTACTAGAAATAGGACTTCACTTCAAAGAGAAAGTGAGATATTTTTGTATTTGAGGGAACTTAAGTTTGGACAAAAACTTGAGTATTAATTCTTGTATTATTTTATAGTGGATTTTCTGTCGGTTTATCCCGTGATTTTTTACCTTCTTAATTGAGGGTTTTCCACGTTAAATATATGTGTCCCATATTTTCTTTTATCTGCCGTTATTATCTGATATTTTAAATTGATCATGTGGGAGGTTCGGGCCCAACAATATCATCAACATAAATAAGAAGTAACACAGTGGTAGAATGTTGATGATAAACAAATAGAGAATAATCTGCCTTACTACAAAAAAATCCAAGGTGCAGTAAAAATTGGGAAAGCCGATCTAACCATGTGCAAGGAGCCTGTTTGAGGCCATAAAGAGATTTATGAAATAGACATACATAATCTGGCTTGTGAGGATTAACAAACCCAGGAGGTTGTTCCATATACACTGTTTCCTTAAGGTTGCCATGCAAAAAGGCATTTTTCACGTCAAGTTGTCGTATGCACCAATTAAGAGATGTAGAAAGAGCAATGACCAAGCGAATAGTGGTATGTCGAATAACGGGACTGTAAGTCTCATCATAATCAATACTAGAAACTTGAGTGAAATCTGAAAGGAAGAAAAGTTATTGATGTCATCAATAAAAACAACATAAAATCTGAATTCTTGATTTGAGACAACTGGGGATGGTCCCCAAAGGTCACAATGCACTTTTTCAAGAGGCGAATCTAAAGTTGTTTTATTCAAATTAAATGGTAGCTTACAACTTTTCCCTAATTGGCAACTAACACAAATGGATGGTGTAGTTTTCCAATTAGTGACATCAATAACTTTTCTTCCTTTCAAAAAGGATAAAATCCTTGTGCTTGGATGTCCAAGTCGTTGGTGCCACAATGAGGATGAACCACTACTCTTTATTGTTGTTAACCCTTCTTGAAAACTTGGATCTAGTGCATAGAGTTGTCCTCGTTTATGCCCTCTCACCACTATTTTCTGATCCTGGTCCTTAACAACAAAATCATAGGATGTGAACTCAACAATACAAGCATTATCTGAAGTAAACTTGCTGACTTACATTAAATTTTTTTTCAACTGAGGAACTACAAGAACATCCTTTAAGTCCAATTTCCCGACATGAGCATCTCCAACATGCGTAATAGGCATTTTATTTCCATTTCTAACATAAATAACATCATCTCCTTTATAAGGCTTTAGGCGAGATAATATACCTGCATTATTTGTCATATGCGCAGTTGCACCTGAATCCACATAAAACAAAGGATCTTCCTTATTCAAATAAAGGGCCACTAATGCTTTTGGAAAATCCTCTGATTGATGAGAATAATCAAACCTGTACCAACAGTCAAGAGCAATATGATTCATCTTACCACAAATTTGACAGGCTACCTTATCATTTTTTTCAGACACTTGATGCTTTGCAATTTCATTCCCTTCTTTTGTAGGATTGTTTGAAAAGGATCCCAAGTTGTTGATGGCATTGTTTCAAGTGTTATAGCGACCTGCTAGAGTAAAACCTCTTCCCTTAGAATTGAAACTATTGCGACCTCATCTGCCACCACATCCATGACCTCATTGACTAAAGTAGGCCTAAGCATGTTCAATATAGATTCTTTCTTCTTCCTTCTAGGCAACAAGAGTTTGTTCATGCCCTTGAAGAGCAAGAACAAATTGATTAAAAGTAGGATATGGTGGTTTTGTCACCATGGCTAGCCGAAAGTTCTCATATTTTGGGCCTAGACCACGAGCAAATTGGAACACTTTGTCAAGGTCAGAGACTGGCTTCTTTATCGCAGCGAGGTTATCACAAATTGATTTGAATTCCCGTACATATTCTTCTAAGGAACGTGACCTTTTCTTGATGGTCATGAGCATGTTTTTTAGTAGGCCTTCTTTCTTAATAGTTGTTGGAAGCAGTTATTCTTCCAATGAACTCCACAGAAGATAGGCAGTTGCATCTTCATCAATGGATGGTTGAGCTTCTTCTTTAATTGTTCCAAGAAGCCATGAGATGAGTAATCTATCATTGATTACCCACAAAGCATAGGATGGATTCACACTCTTATCTTCCAAAAGGGCTTCAGGTTTTCCACCATCTTTTTCGAGATGATGGAGAACTCCAAGACTGCGAGCAAGATGAAGAATTTGTGAACGCCACACAAGGTAATTATTGGAGCTTAGTTTTCTTGACACCAAACTGGCACATTGGCGGAATGACTGGATTGTAAGTTTGGGTTCTTCCACTTTTGTCTTAGTGATGGATGAGGATTCTTCCATTTTTGACTTACCGAGAGATGAAAAAGGAAGAAAAAAACTGGTGTTTAAATGGGGCTTCTAGCTTGCAAGTTTAATGGCTCTAATTCCATGAAAACTCTTATGGGTCTAAAAACTCTATTGTGGTTGTATATTTTGACTGATTGCCTGGTACATATTTATATACATTAAGAAGGATGTATCCCGTGTACAAAATAATTACAATAACTTAGCATATATTTAGTCCCTTTGATCGTGGATCTGCTCTTGAATTTTGCAGCAAAATACGTGCCATGTCTGATCTTGAATATTTGCTTGATATTGACAGCTTGCTATGTCTGCTCCTGATTGTTTGTGTGATTGATCATCACACAATTTTTTCCTTGCTGAGAAACCTTCCTTATTAGCCAATACTCCAATTCCCAATCTTCCATCTCTTCTCTCTCCCTCTTTCTTCTCCTATTCCCCTTGATCAATAACAAAGAAGCTACAATCCCAGCAACAACAACATAGAGAAAGCCAATTGTCATGCCTACAATGAACCATTTCGATCGATAAATTGGATCCTTAGGAACCTCAAAGGATGGCAAATCCCTTGTATGTAATGCCTCACTCAGATTAAAATTCTCATTGCTGTAACTCCAAGCCAGTATTTTGTGACTTTCAACCAGATCTCCTGTAGATGCAGTGAAGCCAACATACATTTCATCCTCTAAAACTTGGGAAAGATTAATGGAAACACTCAATAATGGCTTCTTAGGCGTTATCATCCTTGCCACTGCCATGGTAATATTGATATGAAAATCTGCATAGTCAATCCAAACTTGATAATTCTTACCATTGTTCAGCTTCAGCCTCTTAAAAGACTTCTCATCGTTGCATATCAAAGATTAATCACAACCCAAAGTCCTAACACTTTTCATAGTTGCGAAAGAGCCCTCCTGCACCTTGGGAGGGTTTAGACCATTCGATGTTGATCATATGTCGTGGATAAAGAGTAGTTTTCACGTGGGCTTGCCATGCATCAGCATACTCTCTAGCATGTTGAGTGATCATCCCTACACAGAGGCACCCTGTTGTCTAATGCCCTTGTGACTAAATTCATTTTGACGTTTCCAAATATTCCAAGGGCCGCTGCAATAGTACTATTCCAAGTAATTCCACAATTAAGTGTGTTGTGCATCAAGTTCTCATTGAGCCAGTTTTACTATATCATTTCTTCAACAATAAATTATGGATCACATACAAAGAGGTCACTGAATTCAATTTGTATCACATGAACATAATAGTATGGTCAAAATGAATATATAACATATTCGACTACTTTAATTACTAGTAACTTAGTTTTATCACAGAATTCCATATTTCTTATCATGGCTTTGTGTTTGGCGATGGTCCAGTTTATCTATTGATATTCCACGCATTCTTATTTTGGGCATTAAATATTGTTAGCAGATTTTCTAAATTTGCTGACAATCATCAAACATTAATGACTTTGAGTACAACTCGAATGTGTTGCTTCTCGTGCCACGCTGCTGTCAACAACTATTAGGCATTGTTTTAATATGCGGGGTTGGAATTCACTGCTTCTCATGTCTAATGTAAAGAAGGTGTTGGAAAACCCAAATCGGACAAATTAGACTTTTAAAACCTATGTATGAGATCTCATGTTTCCTGTCACACCGAACTTCATAATAAACCTCTTGTAGTTGACCCAAATCTTCCCAAAATATATAATAATAGGTTTTAATTTATGCAAGTATTTTTTGTGGCACCAATACATCACAATAAACCAATAAGAAGGTATCGATATTTCGGCTAATAGAGAAAACATAAGGGAAAATTTCACATTTAGTCCAAATTGTTTACAAAAAAATTCAGTTTGGTTCTTATTGTTTAAAATGTCTCAATTTAGTCCCTATTGTTTTCCCAAAAATTTCAATTTCATCCCTATTGTTTAAAGTTTTTAATTTCATCCTTATTGTTTGTCAAAAAGTTTCAGTTTCGTCTTTATTATTTTCAAAAAATTTCAAATTCTTCCCTATTATTTCTCAGAAAATTTTAATTTAGTCCTTGAATAATAGGGACGAATTTGAAACTTTAAGAAAACAATAGAGACGAAATTGGAACTTTTTAAAAACAATAAGGACAAAATTGAAACTTTTTGAGAACAATAAGGATGAAATTGAGAAATTTTAAATAATAGGGACGAAATTGAGATTTTTTTGCAAATAATAAGGACTAAATTGAAACAAATAAAACAATAGGGACTAAACTGAGACAATTAAGTAACAATAGGGACTATTTGTGAAATTTACCCAAAACATAATATGTGAATAATTATATTTCATTTCCACACGAAGGTGAAGGGCCTTCAGAATCTAAAGATCATACAACCTTCTAGGGGCACACTCTAAACAAAACTAATTTACATATATATCCTTCATAAATTCATTTAGAGATCAACCGTTGTCGTGACCGAAACATACGTTTGGTTGCAGAGATCGACCTAATGATGTCTGTCAAGAGGCAATACTTCAGTATAACAAATATTATCGGGACACAAGCAAAGACACCCAATAGAGTAAGAACTTTTGCGGAAGCATGTTGATCATACAAAATCAAACTTGCGCAAAACGCCACCATCATTCCAGCTAGAGAGATAAAAAGGGTCATAATTCCGATTACTAACGAAGTGGGCAACAACTCCAGAAAATCTTCTTCTGCATAACGAGAGGTCAAGATGACCAAGAACATTATAACTGAAAGATGGCCCTTTTTCGGGAGATAACAAAAAAAGCAAAAGCAATATTTTACCCTCCCTACACAACAGCCATTGCGCTCCTTTTATTTAAAGAGTAATAGTAGATGTTACTATATTTTTATTACCTAAATAATATATCTTACATGTGCTGAGTTGACATGCTAATTTAAGAAACTTTTTTAATTTTCTCTTTTCTTTTAATATGCCAACTAATCATATATATATATATATATATATATATATATATATATAGGAGGTGATAGTTGAATGATAAAAATATGGTGATATATATCTAGCGTTACTCTTGGTGGTGTGAACTCCAGGTGTATAGAAGATGAACAAAAAGAATTCAGAAATCATGCACATGATAATGCTAACAAAAGTTTACCTTATACCATAGCAATTCGTGATGCATCTGAAGAGCGGCCCCTGGTAAAGTTTTGGACTGGGATTTAGCCGCTAAGCTTGCAGCTAAATGCAGCATGGTATTGTCTTCCTCATCTCTATAGGTTGCAATGAAATCCTAGAGTTTGCCGATTTCATAAACTAAACTGAAGATGGACTCATCACGATGCTTAACTGGAATGTGAAATATAGTATAATCACAGGGATCTAATATATATAGGAATTCAGGACGTTGACGAAGAAGCTCCACCAAAAAATCGTACTTTCCCAACTCTGCAGCAGCAAATACAGGGCGTGCAATATCATCAACCGAAAGACGTCTGAACTTTCTTCTTTGGCAACTTTCTTAGGAGACACTGTTAGGGAAGTCATATCAGTTCAATTTATGTTCGAGTCCAGCTTTAGGCTCCTCCGTTTGTTTGCCGTACAAAATGTTTTTAGAAAATATTTTTTTAAACTTCGATAATACTGAAAAATTAATTAATTAGAATATATTTTTTTGATCAAAAAGAATTATTTTATTTAAAAAAATAAAAAAAGATTTATCTCTTTTATGAGAAGAAAATATTTCACAGTCATTCCACCCCCAACTTCACCTACCCCTGACCCCAACCTCGAACCCATGCCATTCACATCACATTTTTAGTTAATTATGGTTAAATAAAAATTAGTTAATTTAATAATAAAAAAATTAATTCATTTTAATTTAATGACTAGTTAATTAATAAAATTATATCTAAAAAATTAACGTTAGTTAACAATAATTAATTAACTAATTATTTAATCATTTAACTAATTTGAGATTTTTATTTATTTATTAACTATTAGTTAATTATTCAACTAATTTAATTTTAAATTAATAATTCTATATATAATTAACCAAATAATTATTATTAATTAATAAAATTATTATTAATTAATAAAATTATTTATTTATTATGTATTAATTAAAATTTCTACTAATTAATCATTTTTTGTTAATAAAATAATAATGTTAATCAATTTTTCTCTATTACATCCAAACACCAGAAAATATTTTCCAGTGTGTTAGCCAAATATCAAAAAATATTTTTTCTTGTAAATATTTTCTACCAATAAGTTATTTTACGGCAAACAAATAAAGCTTTAGTAAGAAAATTCGGAAGTGGGGCATTTCTCTGACTCTTAGCCCCTGTTTGGATTGCAAGAGGGAAAGGAAAGGAAAGTAAAGTGAAGGAAGAAAAATAAAGGAAATGAATGGAAATGAATTACCTTGTTTGGATTGTAAAAAAATAATAATGGAAAGAAAGAGAAAGGATTTTATGATTTTTTGTTTGGATTGGAAAAGGAAAGGAAATGAAAGGTTAATTTTAAATGAAAAATTATTTAAGTATCCTTTTCTATTTTTTTAATACTGAGATATGTAGGGACAAAAGAAACTTTTTATAACTTTACTTTCCTTTCTCTCTAAAAAAACCTCAAATTGGAAGAATTGTAAAATCATTCTCATTAAAGGACATGAAGGGGATTTGAAACCCCTTCATAACCTTTCTTTCCTCTAAAATTGCAATCCAAACAAGGAAAATGATTGAAAAATCTCTTCCTAACCTTTCATTTCCTTTAATATTGCCAATCCAAACAAGCTGTTAGTCCTTATATTCCTATTAGCTGGGAAAGAATTCATAATTAGGGAGCTATGCACTGCAACGGGAGGGACCTCCAGGACACGCTCCTCAATATCTTATTTTATGTCACTAGTTATTCTATTTGGAGAGAGAAATAGTAGGGTGCTTGATGCTAGGATCGCTACTGAAAATCAAGTTTTTTTTATCAAAAAATTTGATATGGTTAGAATGAAAATTTCTTACTGTAAAAAAATTTAACCATAGCTTTTTGACATTGTTAGGTCTCCTTTGTTTTTCTTATACGTATGCAATGTAAAGATGTTTGTTGAGTTTTAAAGAAATCCCTTGCCAATTTAGCAAAAATATATATATAATCCAAGCTAAAAATATCTACTCTAGAAAGAATTATAAACATATGTGTTGTATCATTTGTAAGATGAGACATAAGTGCTCCAAATCTAGGGAGTCTTAAGAGCTCCTTAACATGATCAAAATTAAGGAGACAACAAGAGCTCCAAATCTAAAAGTAGAGTCATGATCTCCAAAATCCTCCAGAATAAAGACATTATCTTAAAATGGGTAAATTTTACATTTAATCCCTACGGTTTATATATTTTTACAATGTCATTCCTAACGTCCTAAAAGATTCATATAAGTCCTCAATGTTTATAAAAATGATTCAAAATGGTCCATATTGTTCAATACTAACCGAGTTGATCCTTATTATTTTTCAAAAAAATTCAATTTAGTCCCTATTATTTTCTAAAAAAAACTCAATTTAGTCCCACATATGACCCATGTTTAGGGACTAATTATTTTTTTTGAAAAATAATATGGACTAAATTGATTAGTTTTGAACAATAGAGACTATTTTGAATCACTTTTGTAAACATTAAGTACTAGTATGAAGTTTTTGAAACATTAAAGACCAACTTAAAAAAATGTATAAACAATAAAGATTATTTGCACAATTTACCCATCTTCAAATCCTGTTGGAAAATCTTACTTCTAACGAATGGAAAATCTTCACAAATATCTTGTGTCTAAATTTCAAATGCACGGCACCATAATAGGCAGTTTTGTTTTTCCCATGTTATAGAGGAAATATATTCCAATATATATTTATATATAGCATGTCGTTAAGAGTCCTAGCAATGTTGAATGTGCAAAAGATTCTTAAGAACCTACGCATTAAATTGGAAGACAAAATTATTCCTGCATCATACCTCTAAATGTGACACAATGCTCTGAACGTGATGTAACTGAGTTAATAAATATTATGATTGAGAGGGCAACTTTAAAAACAATAAAAATGAAGAGAAAGAGAAAGAATAACCTGCATAAATTGTTCACGCCCACCATCCCGGCTGATTTATTGAAGAAAATGTTGAGGCCTTCCGCACTAGCACGTCTAATGGTGTGTCTCTATTTTCATACTTCGCCAAAGCTAATGTAGGGTTGCTCTCTATAATTTTTTGTGCCACACCTGAAAAAGAATTTTTTTTTTTTTTTTAGCATTGATTACGGAAGATAATATCTTAGGGTAAAAACCATCCAAGTCCCTAACTTTTTGGTCTTGGGACAATCAGGTCCCTCAGTTATTTTTTTTTTCTTCTCAAATCCATACAAACTAACCATGTTAATATAGCTTAACGGTCAAATAGTTGACCACGTAAAAATCCTATTTTACCCTTCCAATCCATATTCCCCAAAACACAATCCCACCACACTGACTACTGTTCACACAACCAACACAAACACAAACACACACATAAAACACTACATAAAATACAGTTTAAAAAAAACGTTTTAATCTTTGGTCAATAGCGCCCAAGGGATGATTGATGAAGTGAAAAAAATGAAAAAAAATTAGATCCAACATAACTACAGCTCTTTGTAACATTTTGTCGAACAACTTAGCTGCAGTTGGAGAGGACGGCTATAATCTTTCTCAAATCGATGAATTCTTTATTTAGCACCAAAAAGAAAAAGCTTAGGATTCCAAAACCAACACAAACCCAAAGTTAATCCTATATGATTCTCCATTTTCAGATCCATTTTCAAGCCCAAAGCCAATCCAAAAGTTGCGTTCTGCATTTTTGTTGCTTAAAAATATATATTTTGCTAATTGTGCATCTTTGTAGCCGTGTGTGCGCATGTGTATGGCCGTTTATGTGTGTGTGGCCGTGTGTGTGTTTGTGTTGAGTGAACGGTGGTGTGTGGTAAGCCTAAAACCATGTTCATAAGCCCAAGTAAAATTATTTTGAACAACCCAAAAGGAAAGAAAGAAAACTTTTAGACCCAGATCCATCAAATATGGTCCCTGGATCTAGGGTTCAGATTTAGATACAGACCCTAATTGGGTTTGCAAACCTTACCCATAAAATCCCAATTTTTTTTTTCGTTTCCTTCTCCTTGCCGCCACCCCACCTCTATGGCTGCTAGCCACCATGCTGTCACGACCAGTATAGGTTGTCGTGGCTACTGCAACCCCTATGGCCGTAAATAGCTTAAGCTTCTCACAGCCATGGCGGTTCTACGTCTCACAAACGCGAGGGCCTCAAGGCTCCTAACGGCTGCCACCCTCGTGGCCGCGAGAAGTCACAACTCTTCGTGGTCGCGAGGAGTCACAATTCCTCGCAGCTGCTTGAGGCGATATCGCGAGAGCCCAATAGTTCTCGCAATGGCCACAGCTGCAAGAAGCCATTCTCGTGGCTGTGGTTTGCAAGAAACCTACCTAGAAGACCCTTCCTCATGACCCTGGCTCAAAACGGTAGTGCACCACCGTCGTGGTTAGCCACTGCCATGGCTGGGAAGATAAGGGTTTTCAATTTTTTTTTTGTTGAAACTTGTTTTGCAGAAACATTTCAATTTCAAAAAAATATATATTTTATTTTTTGTTGTAGATTCAAAATGGGAAGACAATAGGATTTTTAATCTCATTAAAATATAAACATATTGCAAAAACAATATTTGGTCTATTGACACATATGATTAAATTGCATATAAGGTGTGAACGGTGGCTTTGATACCACTGTTAGGATTCATACTAGGTATTTAAAATTTTAAAAATAATGCAGCAGAATTAAAACTAATTAAATACTAGTATCCATTCACGGCTTAATATGCAAATTTAAACAACATAATTATCACATAATTAGTAGAGATAGATGATTCGAATACCTCTACAAAGTCGGGTCTGATGCAGATTTTGATATGCTCAAGCTTCCCACGAGTGAAGCCTCCAAAAGTATCCACACAAAGTCGGGTCTGATGCAGATTTTGATATGCTCAAGCTTCCCACGAGTGAAGCCTCCAAAAGTATCCACACAAAACTCTCCAATTAATCAGCTAAATCCCCCGCTAAAGATTTTAGAGAAAAGAGAACTTTTATGACAAACTAATTTTTGTGCTGTCTTTTCAAGTTTGTCATAGCCTCATATATATAGGAATCACCTGGCCAGTTAGGTCTGGCTTTTGGGCGAATCCCAAACACTGGTCTTGGATTATAAAACTTATCAGGCTAGAACCCAATTATAGTTAGTCTCATAAACCAACTAAATATAGAGGATACTCCGATTTAATTAATTTCTTTTCTTGCTGATTAATTATCAAACTTCTATGTGTGTGACCTTTTGGGTTCATGATTAATCGTAGAGGAAATTTATTAATCTAATTAATCATTTAAATTAGAATCTTTCTAATTTATCTATTTCCACAAATTACGAGTGACACCTAGCAGTATATCGTAATTTCTCAATTAACAATGAATTGGATATACGAACCCAAGATATATAATTAATTCCTTCCGTCAGTCTTGTCCCAGTTAAGTATGAGCCATGGAAGGGAAGTCAAACTCATAGTCTTAACTAAATGACTAGATTTAATTAATTCAACAATCTACAAATAACTCATGGAACAGTTTCCATTACTTCACCTCGACCAAGGATTTCTGATTACTTAATTAATTAGATCTCATAGAACCCCTTAGTCGACGAATCCCTTAATGGATAATCGCACGCCTCCATGCAAGGACGAAACACAACCACTAATTACTTAATCTCACCCATGAATAAAATCAAATTATTACGCAACTGCAAGTCATGGCATCACATGCATGAGGCGACCATGATGCCTCAGGTTTAAGGAATTACTATACGTACTTGTTGTATGTGTGTGTGTGTGTATATATATATATATATATATAGATCATTGACTAACCTTGTGATCTCATATGTGATAGCGATCAAGTCTAGTGGCCTATTCATCAATAGTACTTCCACACTTACTAAAACAACATGAGTCATATTGTCCTTTTTTCTCATTGCCATCACATGTCAATTAAGGTAGTAATGTATGGACTGATCTATCCGAATGAGTCAACGCCCAATTAAGTCATTCCACGATTAGGGATATTTTCTAGAATATACCAATTAATTGTCAATTAATACTCTCATATTATTAACCACTTTAATAATGAAATCCACTTGATAATTCTATGGACTTTATTTAACAATTAATACTTTAATAATGAAACTGTCCATTCATTAAATAAAATAAATTAATAAGTAATTAATACAATAAGCATGTCCTAAAATTAATTGACTCTTAAGGCATAAACTCTAACAGAAAGTACTATATCCCTTTGTTAATGATTTGGAGAATGTCGATATCGTTACAAAATCTAATATTGTTACTAATGATCCTACCCAACCATCCATGCCTTCATGAACATCAAATGTCTTTGTTAAGCCTACTGGTTGCATACTACTATAGTTGGATATGTAACTAAAATAATAAAAATAAGGGTAAATTGCATACAGCCCCCTGTGTTAGATCGAAAGTGTGCATAAAACCCTGTGTTATGAAAAGTAGCAGTTATCCCGCTGTGTTTTACCCAAATATTGCATATTATACCCCGCCGTTTAAAAATCCGTTATAGTTAACGAAAATGTAATACACGCGCGTAGCTCTCGTCTATCATAGATTTGATAGACAAAAATACCCTTAAGTGAAATATAGTTTACCCCCTTGTGTTTTGCGAAATGTGCACAATAGATCCTATGTTATGAAAAAATAGCATCTATCCCCTTATATTATGACACAATGTTGCATACTCGCCCAGGGAGTTATAAACTATATAAGGGCAAAATAGTCTTTTAACAAAATCTGTTAATCAAAGTTGATGAAAATAAACTTTGGGCGAGTATGCAACATTTGGTATTAACACAAAGGGTTATATGTTACTTTCTATAACACAAGGACTATGATGCAATTTCTGCAAAACACAGGGGGATAAACTATATTTCACTCTAAAAATAATAGTTCTTTCTTCCAGCATCCATTTGCTGCCATCTTGGTCAAATAATACTTATGCCTATGCTGAGCTATTTATTCACATCCAGTACATGATTAGGATATAGCTATATAAATGAATTAATAGTCGAACCACCTATGGTCCAGCTCTTATAATTTACAAACCATTCTAGAACTGATCTCTTAAGCTACTGCATCTAATTCTTTTGACGTCTTCAGTAACATCTTCATGTATATCAGTCGAACTCATACTCCTTTATACTCTATTAACTCATTTTGTTGAATCTGAATGTATCTCCCACCTCGTTGATCTTTTTCTTAAAGCTGTGAAAACCCTTATCGTAGGGCCATAATATCCGTCTTTGCTACCCTGGACGGTGGGAAATAATATTCGTCAATATTTTTATGTGCTGATAATTGATAATACCAGTCAACATTGTTATTGTTGATTATATTGGTGATGTTCATAGCTAGTCCTTGTATCTTGTGGTAGTCATTGGCAATTACTCATTGAAGTTGTATAGTCTTCATATTTCGACTCTTGTTCTCCTTGTAGTTGTTCCTTTTATTGTCCACTACTTAGTAGCTATTGATTAATGAATCATTGATATAACTTTTTGCGTAGAAATTATTGATGTTGTTTATTAGAATCGTCCTCAAAATTTCTTTTAGAGTATCTATTTATTGAGTATGATTCCGCTTACTCTTCCTCTTTATCTCTTTGCAGATAACAGAGTTTAGATTGGATTATAGTGGGCTAGATTTCATGACAAGAAAAGGAAAAATTAGAATGGATTAAGAATATTTGTGTTCATATTTTAATTGAATTAAATGCCATAACCACTAATCCTTAATTGAATTAAATGCCATAACCACTAATCCTTCAATTACAAGATAAAACTCCAATTATTTCATGACAAGAAAAGGAAAAATCAGAATGGATTAAGAATATTTGTGTTTATATTTTAATATGGATATTCAATTATTCATTTTGGAGTTTTATCTTGTAATTGAAGGATTAGTGGTTATGGCATTTAATTCAATTAAGGATTAGTATTCCTCTGAATTGGCGCATTGTTTATTTTATTGAAGATAATAGCCTTATGATCTGGTCCCTGAATTTGCTCGGCAAATTTGAGTGCGTGACATATTGTAGCTTTTCAGTCGTGGTAAGTAACAATGTATGTGCCTAAGGAACACCAATGATGTACGAATTGATAAGGGTAAATATCACTCCGCCTCCCTGTGAAATCCATATATATCAGCTCGCCCTCCTGTGTTCATAAAACTATCAAACACCTCCCTGTATTTTTTGAAACCAGACATACCGCCCCCTTCCGTCTATTTTAAACTAACATAGTTAATTTTTTTGTTAAAATGACATTTTTACCCTTATATTATACATTTTTTTCCTTTTCTTTATTCTCTCTTCCCATTCTTTTCACCCAAAAAAATAAAAAATGAAAAAAGAAATTATCATCATCTTCATCCCACCCCCCACCCCACTCCAAGCCTTTCACACCACCGTCGTGAATCTCATTGTTTATATATCTTATCAAAGGCTGCAACTATATACACCTATATTTTGTGAAGAGTTTAAGTTGGAAGAGGAAGCAATGTCGTTTCGGGCCTCGGAGAATCTGGTTTTGCAAGAGAGGCTTTCGCAGTACTTGGATATGGTAGAGCTTCATTTGGTTAAGGAGATCTCGTTGCGTTCCAGCTCATTCTTTGAAGCACAAGGGCAGTTAGAGGAGTTGAATTCCATGATCCTGCAAGGATGTAGTAAGATTCACGAGTTGAAGGAGACCATAAGGCTGTCTAGCAATGAAAATTGAAGATCTAGTGCAACTCAGCACCAAATTTTCAGTTCAAATTTTCCTTTCCATTGAACATGTTTGTCCTTGACTTTACTATGGACTGTATCACCTACCTTTGTATGGTAAAGTTGTAACAGTATATGTTATTACTTTAAATTTCCAAAACTCAAATAGAAAGAAGGAAGCCATGAGTATTTTGGGTGCTCTTTCCTTTGTGCTCAAAGGCTGCAACTTTAACCAGATTGAATTGAGGGTTTTGCTTATCATAGATGGTTTTGGTTTCTGCTTTGTTGAAGACTTGACGGGGGATGGAAAGCTAGGGACGGGGAGAGGGGGTGGAGGGCTGACAGGGGTGGGGGTGGTGACGGGTAGGACGATGATGAAATTTTATTTTTTAATTTTATTTTTTTTGATAAAGATAGATACAAGGGTATTTTAGTCAATAGCTTAACTCATATAAAGTCAAAAAGCATACATAGGTTCACAAATGGCGCGTGGGATGCACTTTGGATAGAAAACCAAACGGACAACAAATGGAGGGGTAGTGTGATGTTTTTTACAAATCATAGGGGGTATTTGATAGTTTTATGAACACAGGGGGGCGGGTTGATATATATGAATTTCACAGAGGGGCAGAGTGATATTTACCCAATTGATAATGTACATAATAGTTAAGTATCAATGTCAACAACAATACTAAACTCCTATATAATTTGTCGAAAGTGCAAAACAATCCATTGTATTTTTAAACCCATAACAATTTCCTCATAGTTTTTGAAACGAATTGAAAATCTAGGATCTGGGGACATAAGAGTCGATTCAGAAATCACAAGGAAATTTGAAGGATCAAAAATGATTTTTTTTTTCATTCACCCATAAATATTTTTCACTCCCCAGTCTTTTGTCAAAACATAAAAAAAATGTCAACTCTGAAAAAGTACGTTGACGAAAAAGAATAAAAGAAAATACCTTAAAGAACATACTATCATAAAAATAAAAAAATAATAAAAAAGAGTAGCCCCAATCCATTTGTTGGCACGATATTAACCCTCATCCACTATGTGGGAGTTGTGAAACGAAGCTTAATATATAGGTGATCACAACGAGTGATCCAAGAATGATGAAGGTGGGCCCCGGGGGCAGTGAGGGAATAAGAGTTTGGGATGAGAAGGGATGAGAAGGAGCTTGTTCAGATCTTCATATCACCCGGGGATATGATTAATTCTTTTCAATTCCAGTATGATAAGAGTGGAGATTTGCTCTTGTCTGAAGATACGGCAAGTTGACCGGAGAATTCTTTCATGTTGTGAGTATATAGCTATGTTACTAATTAAATATTGAGAAATATTTTATACTAGTTTATTTTTATTATTTATTCATCACATTATTTAGTTTACATGTTAAAATAATAAGTTTTTTATTTTTTAATATTAATATTTTTTAACATATTAATTAAGTATTAACATGATAAATGGATTATTGAAAAAAGGTAGGATATAGTAATACTTTTTTTTTGTTTTTAATTTATTCAAAAGAAGATCTAAGTGAATTTTACACCATTTCAAACTGTTTGGAACAAATGAATTCCACAAAATTTTACAGAATTCATTTGCAAATTCAATATTTTATGTTTGGAAGCAGCACTTTAAAAAATTAAAAATTCAAGATTTGCAAATCTTGAATTTCTTCAAACTTTATCCAAATTCTTGCTCAAAATGTGAAATTTATACATCCACATTTCTTAAGTTAGTTCCTATCTTTTGAGGACAAAATTACCCTCTAAATTTTTCTTTATACTTAAGTTTAACTTTAGCTCAAATTTAAAGATAAGAAAATAAAAAATATTTCAAACCCTCTCCCTCACCTTTCTTCTTTCAATAAAATATAAAAAATAACTTTTTAGCCCTTGAAATTTAGCAAAATTCTCAAATTAATCCTTGAGATCTGCACAATAACTATTTTAGTTCCTGAAGTTAACTTTTGTTAGGTCAAAATTAACAATCGAAGCATTGACTATGTTAAAAGTCTAAAATACCTTTAAAAAATTAAATGAAACCCTCTTGTGCCGATGACCCCGACCCCCCAAACCCCCAACCCGATGACCCCTAATCCAACCCCTTGCGTCTTATGCGCTATCGCGTGAAAATAAAAGCCCTTTTCTTTATGATTCTCTTTTGCTACAACCACCAACGTATTCCTGAATTTATTGCAATAAGTAATTCATTTCTTCTAGTTCTGTACTGATCGCATAAATTATTTAAATGTTGCTTACTCATCCCAAATATGACTTAACTTTAATGGGTCACAACAACGATGAAATGATGATAATGTCGTTCATTTTTTTTTATATATATCCTTCATTTAACTGATTTTTTTTATTTTGGTTTATTAATGTGCTGAATACGCTAAGCAGGTGAAGTTGGATTGTCCATCAGAGTATCTCACTGGCATAAGTGGTTCGTGGGACAGTCATCTATCTCATTTCATACCAATTTGCGTACACATGAACCCTTCGGTGGACCAGTGGGTTATTATCGAAATGATTTTAGCTTTGGACTGGGAGAAGATCGTCAATTCGGTGGCTTCCATGGCACTGCAAGCCTCAAATTAGCTTCCATTGGACTTTATCTCAAGCCAATCACTACCTTGAATGAAATGGTTAGCATGTTAAGCCAGAAAGTCAAATAAAATTCACCTAAAGGTGTACTTTTGGGTTTTAAGCTATCTGGTCTCTCTGAGTTGCCAACTAGGACGGATTCTGAAGCACCAGTGGGGGCTCCCCAAAATATTTGTAAAATACGTGGTTTTTTTATGTGTATTTCTTTGTGTGAAACCAATTAGTTCTTGTTGATAAGAAAATGTTATTTGTATAATCATCAAATTGTATATCATAGTTTTTATAGGTAAAAATTCTCGACGTGTCCCTAATTCTCGATGTAGCTTTTGGATCAGTGTGTCACTCGTGTATTTGACATCTGAGTGTAATGAAATTGCTGGCATGGTAGAGTGCCATCGGAAGAAAAGTCAATTTGCTTGGAGTTGACTAATTTCTATAGCACTGCTGCGAATTTGTTTGATTTAATGTAATGTACATGGCATAGCCAACTCTGAAAATTTACTTACGGACTTTATCGTCTAGCTGCTCAATCTAGGGCAATGGTAAGACAAAAAATTGGATTTGGTTGACCTTAAACTTTTGACTGACTTTTGATAGACTTCCGAGTTCGATCTGCAATCAGAAATAAATTGTGGGTTCTTTTGGCATAAGTATTTCGATACTTAAGTTAACAATTTGATTTGATTTTATGATTGTTTGTTAACTAAAAGTGTTTAAAGGAAAAATGACTTTCCTTTTTTGTAACAAGTAAGATATTTATACTATTTTAAGGGATATATTATCGGATTTTGCAAAATCTTGTTTGATTCTGCCTAACAGTTTTCTCGAGATCCAAGATGTGTTCGGGCAACTGGTAATCGGGCATTGGCCACTTTGGGTCGGGTATTGTAGAGTGTCATTGGAAGAGAAAATTTGCCAGGAATTGGCTAATTTCTAGAGCAAATTTCTTATGCACGTTAAACACTAGCATCAAGTGTTGGGTAATGTCATATAGAGAAGCATATTTTAAGACGTTAATTACTAGTTAACCTCATACTAAGGCCCTGTTCTATCGCAAGACTACTGGTGCTGGAGCACGAAGAACATCAAGATTTTATACACGTAGGGAGTGTTTGATTCACGAAATGCATTTTAATTCTCAAGAATAACATTATTGAGAATGTTCTCAGAAATATTATTATAGAGAATGTTATTAAAACTGTTTAGTAAGATTAAAACATTCTCAAAAATATTTTGTCAAATTCCTAAAAATATTATTTTGTTATGTTTGGTTTAGACTCAATATTCTTAGAAATTTTGAACAATTTTTCAATAATGCCCTTAATATAGAAAAACAAAAATATCATACAATGTATATAAATTTTTTTTATACTTTTCTAATATGCAAGCAAAATTTAGAAACTTAAATTTCTTAATTTTAAAGATTTTGAAATTTTAAAATCTTAAAATATTTTTTTTTATTTTTATTTTTAAATTTGAAATTTAATTTAAAATTTTAAAAATTATAAATTTCATTTTATTTTTTATTTCTATTGTTATTATTTTAGTTTTTACAAACATTTTTATTTTACATTTTTATTTTATTTTCTCATTTTATCTTATGTTTATTTTATTTTTAATAATTTATATTATTCCTATTTTTATGTTATTTTATTTGTCTTATTTTTATTTTATTTTCTATATTTATTTTTTGTTTTATGTTTTATCTTTTTATTTTTTATTTTTTTATTTATTCATTTTAATTTTTATATTTTTTAAGATGGGTATTTGTGTCTATTTCTTTTCCAAAAATATTCTCTAAATTGAGAATTTGAGATTCCCACCCCCTCACATGAGAATAGAAATGAACCAAAACCATGAAAATATTGCATTTCTAGGAATGTAATATTCCAAAAATTATTTTTTCATTTCGGGAACCAAATATAGAAATATCATATTCGTGACTTCACATTCCCAAGAATCTTGTAACATTTTGAGAACCAAACACCCTTGTAGTGTTATCCTTTAAAGATCCTTGAACACCTTAGCTCTTTCTCATCAAAAAAAGTTATTAAGTTATCACCTCATTTAAGTTTAGATTATTAGAAAGTGATTACTATATATATATTTTAATAATTATTTTAAAATGTTCCTATACATGCAAGAAAGATTCAATTTTTAGTCTTATTTTGTTGAAGAAAATGTTGTTGAGCTTGCACGTTAATAATTTTAGTGTTTTTAAATAAGAGACGAGATTGATTTGAACCAAGACGAGTTTGCTAATTGGAACTGTTATATTATTTTAAGTTACCACTTTTTTAAAAAACTTAAGTTTTTAGAAAGTGATTATTATATTTATTTATTATTTTCAACAAAAAATAAAGTACAAAATTCTGCACTATTAAAGTTACAATGACGAGAAAACATGATTATGGTGTTAAAAGATATCAAATATAATTTACAATTATCTCCAATTAAAAAATAAAATTATATTTACACTATCAATGTTTCAAGCATTTAAACAATTTTTAACTAGAACTGTTACGCATGAAAAATTCATGTCGAAAATGAAAAACGTTGTCTGATTATTAAAGTTAAAGCATGTAATTTTCCATATTAATATTCAAAGACATGGAATACAATGGAAATGTATATCCTCACTTCTTGCCCCTACTCCATTCCTCATTCCAGTAGGCACCAATTAGGCGCGGAGGTGAGACTCGTGGCCTCAAGATCGATATTTAAAAGCCATTTAGAAAGCATAGTGTTTGTTTGATTTAATCTTTAAATATTTAATAGTATTTTTTGTGAATTTAGAAGATAAATTTAATTTATTTGACCCATTTCTATAAGGGGTTTTAGGTGAAACTTGAAGCTGAAAAAAAACTAAAATATAAGAAGTTCTAAATTGAAACTTAAAAAAAGTTTTTATAAATCTATTTTTATATAATGCGATAAGTTTTTTTTTTCACTCTCAAAAAATATCCTTCACATTTTTGAGAGCCCAACATCACCCTCAAATTTTTTAAAATTTCAATATTGCTCAACATATATCAAACAGTCAATATGTTTTGTTTAATAACATTTCTAACAAAAAACTCTATTATTTAAAAACTAAAATTTTATAGTTAAACCAAATAGAGCCGTAATAAAAAGAAAAAAAAAACAAGATAAGAAAGTCATTTAGAGGGCACTGTAAATGGTGTTACGAGGGAAATGCTGTTTCAGTAAATGGAAGTGTGTCATCAGAATGTATTCGAGGCAATAACGTTAAATGATTATACAATTGCACAAGCATTAAAAATATAAAAGTTTTTGTTTTCTCTAAAAATATCTTTCTTTACACATTTCTTGTCAAACCAGCTAGAGCCTAACATTTATATACCCAACACATCACCCAAATTTATATGATCTTATAAGACAAGAGTTCGTGTAAAATAACATTCCTTTATGGAAAATATAACTAAATGGTGTGAAGCGAGACTGGTGTTATATGTATAAGAATTAACTATTTGGACTGATGTTGTAAGTATAAAAAATTAATTATTTAAATATTTTTTCAACGGGCTCAAAATGATTAACTTGAGTTATTTTTTATATCTACTTATAAATTACACATATACACTATCTCTCACCGATGTGAAGAAATTTAATACACAATATGGATTCTTCATAAAATCATAAATCATACTAATCTCGTAGTAGATGTGGATGAATTTGTCCGAGGAAGTAATCACGTTCGTTCTACCGTTTAGAAGCCGTGAATCAGAATTCAAAGCACGAATTCGACTTTGAACTATAAGCCACAACTTAAGAGCCCCTTTGGTTTAATTATTTGTACACAATAAACTGGTAAAGAGAGTTTGAGAGAGAAAAGAGAAGAAGAGAACAAAAGACTGTACTTCTGCCTTCTGACATCACCCAAGAAAAAAGAATGTTTTCTTTTTCTTTTAACTTCTGTTTGACCCACACAAAAGGGTCGGGTCAACTCATATTGGGCGACCCAATCCAAAATCTAACAAAAAGTAAAAAATTGATTTTGTTACACAAACAATAACGTATATGACTGCACTTAAAATAGTGTCACAAGAAACTGAGTATTCAAAATCCCTCTGCACGGGCAAATATTGAAGCATTTTTTCCAATGAAAGTACAGAAATTTGAAAGACTCGTTCAAGGTTAGACAAAGCAAACTGTCGTATTCTATGAAATTGAGATTATTTATTAGTATCTATGATTTGCTGAGAAAATATATATTTATTTTCTTAACTTTGGAAAACACCGCTACATAACTACACATTACATGGAGATAGATAAGTACTATACAAGAGTTAATGTGCCTTTACGAGAGCCCTAATCACCTTACTAGCATCAATGACCGTGAGATATATTTTGTCAATCTCCAAAATGTAACATGTATTTAAATACATGCATTAAATCAGTTAAAAATTTAATATCAAGGCAATACAAAGAGTTTTGAACCCATACCATTATTTTTTATGTCATCCAAGCTATCATTTGAGGGCGATTTGACGTAAAATCTTATAAAAGTTGAGGGTTCGTTTGTTTGCTGTAAAATAATTTGTTTGTGTAAAAACAATTTTGTAGAAAATGTTTTCTTGGAAAATAAAATATTGTACAGGGTTCTATTTGTTTGCCGTAAAATAACATGTTGAGGAAAAATATTTTTCTGGAAAATAGAATACTGAAAAATATTTTATGGTGTTTGAATGTACCGTGAGTTCCTTAAAATATTTTCTTCTCCCAAAAGAAATGAAAACATTTTACAGAATTTTGTACTAGCCATAATTGTTGACCGAAAAATATTTTATAATTAACCAATTTTTCAGTGTTACCAAACACCGTAAAATTAAGAACAAGCAGCCGCAATTGTTGACCGTAAAATATTTTACAGTTGACCAATTTTTCAGTATTACCAAATATCATAAAATCTGAAAAAAAAAATTCTGAAAAAAATATTTTACAGCAAACAAACGGAGCCTTGAGAGGCCCTTAATAAATTTCCAACGTCCCCCTATTTAATAATTGAATACAGACATATTTGTTTTCAACATGCTTTTTTGAAAAGTTGGGCCAGGGGCATAGGAAATATATGCTTTTAACATGCATTTTGAAAGTTGGGCCAGGGGTATAGGAATCTGGCCTTTTCCGTGTGTGATGGCAATACAATTATTTTATTTTTATTTTTTTAAATCTTGAAAATATTTTCACTTCAATCAATTCCAATGCATAGATTAGATTATACATCATTATCATGGGAACTTTCGATCTCTATATGGGTTACGCTGACATCCTAATTACTGAATATGAATAAAAATTTGAAAATATACTGACTCAATTTAAAACATGTATTAATTTAATAAAGAGTCTATCTAAGGCACCAGGAGGGGTCAAATCGGTATCTCCGTAGTTCAGTCAAAAAGTTCAATGTCTACAATGGCCATATGACCTCACTACAAGAATTTAAAGTGTAGGTGACGGTTTGTAGCTTTAAAAGTAGCGGTTTTTAACCGCTACCTATTAAAAGGCAGCACTTTGCAAAACTGTCACCAGCACCGCTACCTATGCTCGTGTTGCCTATACATAAGTGACAATTTATAAAAACTGCTACCAATAGTTACAACTAGCATAGGTGATAGTTATAATAAATGCTGCCTATGTCACCACAAGCACAACTCTCTTGAACTGCTACCTATTATGGATGTATCAATAGGAGGCAGTTGGCCAAAACTGCTACCTATTCTAAAAAACTGCCACATATTATGCCTCTAAATATTTCAATAGTTTATAAACATCTTAGCTCCTTTACAAAATTGAATGTAATAGAACACTGCAATTTTCATAAGCTACGATTACATTTAACAAAAACTTACATCAATCACATATATTACTTCTTGTTCTTCATAGAACCAGCCATTACCAATCTGGTTTGTTCAAAACACTTAAGATCACACTTTTACACTTAAGCTGACTAACTTTTTTTGTGCTTGTAATTCCTTGTCCTTCGAGCCTACAAAGACTCAACAATGTGCTTTAACATTAATCTCTTCCTAGTTCCAGATCGAGCCAACTTAATGACATCCAGGCCTTTTTGCAGAATGAAACTATGCCCATCTGTTGAATGACATCTAGACCTCTGCTTCTCAAAACCTTCAAAAGAAAGATCAAGCTTCACGCTTAGCATACAAGTAAAAGACTTAGGAAGGAAAAAGGAATGGGGTTGAAAGGCATGGGGCTACAAAATGAGACAGGGATAAAAGGAGTGAGAAATCCCATAAGATGATTGTATAATTTTCTCAGCTAAAGCCTACTTGTAACCCAAAAAAGAAATAAAAAATATTTCAGGCCTAGCAAATAGGTAGATTGGATACTGAACCACTTCATAATAGATAAAAACAAACAGAAGCACTGAGGCTCCCCTCTGCACAATGCACGAACCACAGTTTCCGCAACAATATCAATCAACAAACCACAAATTATTCGAATGCAGAAAAGATTAAATATATGGTAAATGTACTGTTACTAATTGCTAAAATGACACAAAAGTCATTTGAAACAAAGCCTACCTTCCAGTAACCTAGCAACATGTGACCTGGCTAATAATTTCGAAAAAGCTTGGGTATTAATGTCCTAAAATGAACTGAACCTCCTCTGCTTGTACCATGGTTGGGGACTTCATTTGCATAGGACATTAACGTCCTAGCTTCAGTTGCCCATCATCTTGCATATGGCTTCATGCATATGCACAAAGTTATTTTTCAGTGAGATTTAAGAATTTAAAAAAGACATAATCCAAGCTATGAACTGCACTGACCTCAGAGATTTGTCTCACTATTATGTATTGCCTGCTCAAGAAGATTCAGATGAAAGAAGGATGCTTGTAGTATCTAACTAGACATAAACATCAATAATTATGTAATTCAATGTTGTAATCAAGATAATTTGCAACATCAGAAGCAAATGAGACTATGAGAGGAAAAACTATTAGTTTGATATATTAAGCCCCAAACACGACAAAAAAGAAAAACAAAAATAGGTAGAACTCATTGAGCTTTCAGGATATTATATTCATATCAAAGACACAGTATTTAGCTGATCAGGGCATATTAGAAAATTAAACACCTAGTGTGCCTACAAATTTGTGTATCCAAAGTCATACCTGGCAATTTATCCCCATATGAACCTTCTAGTAACCCCAAGTAATGAACAAAAGAAGGAAATACTACCTCAAGCTTTCCATCACTGCGTCAAACAACAAAGAATAAGGCAATGACTAATCAGAAAACTTACAAAAAACCAAATGCTAACATAAGGAGATCATCCATATCGACATGTAAACATCTTAATCGGAGCTCATTTACTCATTGCCAATGGAGGCTGTTAATCTAGTCATTTGCACATTTATAATTGGAATTTTAAGTTTCTGTGAATGATCCATCAATATAACTTTGAAGGTACATAGCACGTTTTTTTTTTGAAAAGTGAAAGATTTTATTGATATGCACCAAAGGGAAAGGTATAGAGCACATTATTGTGTCATTTCACTTACTCTCAAGTTTTATCTGGGGATAATTACTAATCAGATTGCTTCTATATTTGAAAGACTAAAGATGTATTACCCTCATTCAAGATTTCCATTTCATAGCAAACTAAGGTAAAACAAATATAAGCACAATTAGATGCAACAAGAATTAGAGAAAAATTATCATTTCTTTATACCTGAGAAGATAGTTGTAACTTGTACTTGTTAATATCAGCGATGAGAGGTGTGACATATATACTAGAACTAACTTTCGTTTGCCATCTAAGCTCCAAATGCCACAGGCACAGCATATTCAACAACTCATCCTCATCTTTATTCATAATTAACCATTTCATATTATTCTCATAAACATTGAACTAACAATAATACCCCAAAATTAGCAAACAAGATGAGTTATTACACTTAAAAATTGAACTTCATAATTCAATTTATATTCAATTATTATCAATTTTGACATTTATCTCATAAACATTGGATTAACAAATAAAAATGGAGAAGCTCCCACTATGCTCGGGCCAAGGGAAGGGTCGGACCCACTTTGGGGTAACAATGAGACCCCAAAACTGATAAACTTTTAAAGACTTCAAAAAATTGACTTTTGTTATTTAATTTCTATTGATTTATTTAGCCAATTCAACATTATTCTCATTACATTGGAATAACAATAACAAGCACAAAACAGAAAACAAGATGAATTATAAATACTTCAAATATTGATTTTTACAAATCAATTTCTATTCAACATCAGTAATGATAGTTCAATTTTTCAGCTAATAAGCTATTCAACGAAAATTAAGAGACCATTAAAATAAAAATAAATAAATAAATAAGAAGAAAAAACTTACAAATTGGGGTAACCGAGGACGTCATCAGAGGCCTCGCGCTCTCAAAACTTGTTAGTCTATGATTCCTCTAGTTTGCCAACTCTATAATTGAAATTAAATTTTATAAAAAGACCATAAAAAAACACTAAAACCCTAGTTTTCATCAAGATCGTTGTTTGACTAAAAATTCACTGTTATTACACACAAAAAAAAAACTTAAAGAGGATTATTAAATCAAAGCTTACCAGTAGAAAGATAGTGAAGACAGATTTTGATCGAAGAAGAAAAACTTAAAAAAAAATGTCTAATAATATCTATCAGTTTATACTTCGAGAATCATTTTAGCTAATGATAATCAAATACCCTAGCTTTGCAGAACTCCAGTCATTGTTGATGATCGAAAGATTACATATATAGACAATATATACACACGCACACAAATCTCAAATAAGCTAAGGTTTGAAACGTACAATATTGTGTGTGTTCGCAGCTGTGTGAGAGAGCCTGTGGTGTGTCAGCCATTATTGCTT
This sequence comes from Ehretia macrophylla, assembly GCA_037974665.1. Lineage (NCBI taxonomy): Eukaryota > Viridiplantae > Streptophyta > Magnoliopsida > Boraginales > Ehretiaceae > Ehretia > Ehretia macrophylla. The sequence goes on along the minus strand of CM075781.1, from coordinate 41,232,149 downwards.
AACCTTGATGACCTCGGTGTAGTGTCGAGTGTAGAATGAAGAGAGAGAAAGTGAAGAGTCATGGTTGAGAGAGAAGGTGAAGAGTAGGTGAAGAAGAGAATGGAGTTAGATATTTTTAGGAAAAAGTCTAGAGGGAAAATATTTTTCAATATATAAGTAAATTCGTCTAAGCCTTGTTTATTTTTTTGCCTTTTTCAATAAAAACCTTTTTTATATAATTAATAGCTAGCAGTTCACAAAACCGTTGCCTATGTGTCCAAGATGGCTCATAGGCAGTGGTTCACCAATTGCTATCTATAAAGTTCAAGTTTAACGACTAATATACAACAATTTAGAAATGCTGTCTATGTTTCTAAGTGGTCTTTTAACTTATTGTTGGGGAATTTATTCAAGTCAAATGGACCTTATCGTATTAGCAACACTTATTTTTTAAAACTGTCACTTTTATTGTGATGTACATTTTACATAGGTGACAATTTAAGTCAAAAACCGCCACCTATATTACTTTTTTTTGTAGTGCCTTTTGCCTTATTTATCCTCATTTACCCTCTGGAAGCTGTGACTTAAGTAACATAAATGGGTGATACACCAAACCGAAGAAATAAAAAAAAAGGTGATACAAGCATGATCAAGGTAGGTCCAGTTGGCAATAATGCAGGAATAATTTTCTGGGATGATAAGGGGCGCTCTGAAATAGTTCCAATTTTTTTTATCACACGACGATAAAGTTTATTCTCTCCAATTCCAGTATGTTGAGAATGAAACACTGGTCTTATCGGAAAGATACGACCAGTTGACTGAAGACAACTTTCACGTTGTGAGTATATTCCCCATTCACTCTAGATATATATTACATAAATTAGTATAATGTCCACATTGGTGAGAATAGTATTAAATTAGTGGTTTATAAGCAGGTGTTATAAATTTAAGTAATAATTTGAATTAACCATTTTTAAGTCACTTGATTTATATAAGCCCCAATTAATTATTTTTTATGCCCATAATACCAGCATACTTGGCTTCAAAACTCTTTGACTGCATATTAAATTCACAATCTTGACTAGCTTGGTGTATATGTTGCGGCGCATTGATGCACCTGGAATTTACCAGTTGATGGTTTGGATCCATCGAACCCAACCGATGGTTGGGTTTGTTAGTTGGATTCCCATGTTAGCCAATAAAAAAAATTGTCAATTACCAGTCAAATGACACTAATTTCACTTGCGAATCTAAAGTTTTTCGCTCGAGGCGTGACATATAATCTACACTAAAGAATTCTCAATCCACCTTTAAGGTGATCAAGTTACTAAAATTGAAATCAAGTTTAGTTATGCCCACAAAACTATATACCCGATGGATAATAGCTTTATCTGCTGGGCAATAAGCTTGGGCAGGCTTGAACAGTACCGGACATCACTAAGCATTAATTGCTACCCGTAATTAGTGTTAGTATAAATAGTCCACTCACCAACCATTACTAGGTAATTGGTACATATTAGTTGCTCTCAACTACCTACCATTTAGCTCGGACATACTAATCATTCTTGCACCTGAGGAGAAACATAGGCCTCTACCCCGCAGTTCCTTCCCTTCTTTTGCAGGTCAGGTAACTTGAGGTCGGATTACTGAGCTCGGGCAGATCAAAACTTTTCACCCTCGTCAGTTGGCGCTGTCTGTGAGAAATATCTTCCCAGGTTTCCCACCAACCCGCTGAGTGAAACTACCATGGTAAACACAAGAAGCCATATTCATGCGGCCGAGGACCCTCTATCCTTGGAAGGGATACCTAAAACAGCCCCTAACAAAAACCTAACCCAAGCCCGCATTGGACCGAGTTAGCGTATACTCTTAGCCACAAACACTTTCCATCTTGAAGTAGTAGATCTAACGGCTTCTATGAGTCCCAAGGTAAAGCTGTTGCTCCAGATGTTGAGAGAGCTCCAAGACAGAGTGAGTCACCTTTTTGCAAATCAATCTGCTTTACTGCAACACCGACCCCAGGTTCAGTTAGCTGACCTAGGGTATAGATGAGCTGTTTCAGAGCAAGCGCAAAGGGCTCGAAACAAAGCTGACGATCAGGGATCCTCAAGGCCTGTTAATCGTCTTAAGGTGACGAAGGGGAAGAGAGCAGTCTATGTTGAGCCCGAACCAACTAAGACTACGGTAGTGATTGTTAAAGTCATCCATCAGCTTGGCGTTACTCCATTGACCCCAGACATTTTGGCCACTCCAATACCTGCGGGTAATCGCATGCACAACCTAGTCATGTGCAATAGAGAGGGAGATCCGACCAACCACCTCAGGAACTTTCACCATCACATGACTCTTCATGACATGACTGATGTAGTGAAGTGTAAGGCATTACCGACCACATTAGTGGGGAACACGTTGACTTGGTATTAGGAGTTCCTATCGGGATCGATCGACACATTCACCGAGATGGAAGAGGCGTTATTGGCTTGGTTCACAGGGAATCAACGCCCAACAAGATATACTTCTTAATTGTTGATAGTTCAACAGCAGAAAGGGGAAACCCTAAGCTCATACATGGCTCGATTCAACGAGGAGTCTCTTAGGATTCCTCACCTAGAGGATTCCATGGTATTGATAGCTTACCAAAGGGGGCTTAGGTCGGGAGCTCTTATATCATCATTGGCTATCAACCCGGTGGATACCATTGCTGATCTGATGGTCAGGGCTCAGGGATATATCCATGTTGAAGAGTTCCACTAGACAAATAGAGATGATGATAAAAAGAAGGAGTCGGCAAAGAATGAAGAGTCCTTTGCACCGAAGAGTGAGCCCGGGAATAAAGCCCAGCGTGACAAAGGAAAACAGCAATAGTAGTAACGGAGGCAAGAGCCGAGGTTTACAGTGTTTACACCCCTTAATGCTCTATGTGAACAGATCTTGATGGAGGTGTAGACCTAGTACAACATACCTCATCCACCCAAGATGGGTGGTCAGCCTGAGAGGAGGTTAAAGAACAAGTTCTACTAATTTCATAATGATTTCGGGCATAATATTGAGGATTATAAGGAGCCAAAGTAAGAGATAGAGGTCTTGATTGCCCGAGACCATTTGAGGAGATACATTGTGTGAAACCCCACTTATCTGCTTTAACTTGATTTACGTGCTTTGTCTCGTTTTGCGTGCATATGACCTGTTTATATGCTTTAGAGCCTAGAATGTTATAATTTTAATGTCAATACTCCTAATACGTGCTAAATGTGCATTCATGAAATTTTCATCAAAAACGGAGTCAGAAATTTTATCGTCAATTTTCAGTGAATAGTATTTTCGAAACACGTCCGCTAAAATTTTGAAACTGGTCTTTTTAACCCTTCTAGACCTAGTCCACGGACTTTAATAGGCCTATGTTTGATGAAAACGGTTTTAAAATCGGCTTAAGAATTTATTAGGATTTTTACACCGACTTTTGCAAAAATCGAGTTTTAAGCCGATTCGGGTGAAATTGTTTGATTGTAAAACTTCTTGTCACCTAAAAATAATCTACTTCAGCTATTTTGGGTGTTGAATAAATGTTTTGAACTTTGGTGATTAAGAAAATGCATTTAAAGTCAAGAAAACACAAAAATACTAATTTAAACTAACTTTGACTTTATTTAATTGTTGACCAAATAAGCTTATATCACCAACACACACTCACAAAGCACAAAAACACCCACAATTGCACACACATTTCCGTGAGGAGGAGTAGAGAAAAAGAGAAAGAGTTTTCAAGGTTTTCCAAGCAAAAATTCAAAGAAAAACCTAGTTTTTGTCCGTAGAACTTCGTGCCGACTTGAATTCTGCTTGTTGGGCACGCATTGCACGCATTCCTAGGCATATATTGTATCAAAGTTGAGAGAAAAATTCTGGATCTCAAAACTCAACTTTTGTGTTTTTGCGTAGAATTGAAAATCGAACCATTAGAATTCTAATATGATGTTAGATTATTGCTCCTTGCATGCTAGGGATCATTTAGCTGTAATACTATGAGTTTTTATCGGTTGTAGAATAATTTTTATTTTTCGGGTATTTAAATTTGATTAAATTGTTCAATGTTGATTAAATTGAGTTGTGTTAATCGGAATCGATTGCCGTCGATTTCTAAATGTTTGATAATTACGTGGTAGCGCTGTTGTAATGCCGAATTTTCGATTATGATGTTTGGGTGAAAATCCGGAAAATTCAGCCTTGGCACCTTAGGATTTTAGGGTTATCGGGCAAGATTTGGAGGTGTTATGGTGGTTTTCTGAGGGGGCTAATGTAGTTGGTTGAATGAGTTGGTGTTTGAAACTGATTTGGAGTTGTTTGGATTAGTAGAATGTAATATATGATTAATTGAAGTTTAGGTTGTCTTTCTTTAAAAGGTTAGATTGAGCCTTAGTTGATTGGGTGTGGGTTGAGTGATTGAATTGTGAGTTGTTGATGAGTAAATTAGAGTTTGATTGTGTGTTTAATGCATGTTCGGTTAGATGGCCTACTTTGTCATCTAACTTAGTTATTTGTTGTCTAATTGATTATTGATGCTAGTATTGATGAGTAGATGATTATTGATTGATGATTGATTGATTATTGATGATTGTTATGGAGTCTTGGTATGTGTGTGCCACCTCTCGGGCAGCGTTGGGCTGTCGGGTTGAAAACGGCATGACTGCCAGAGACTACCCCCAACTAGCATGACGGAGGTGTCATGGAGGGAGGGGCTAGTGAGGTACCTCGGGTGCATGTGTAATGGGGACTTATAAGAAGAATGGTTGAGATCGTGATGGCATTTGGAGCTACACAAACTTGAGTATCCTTTATTGAATGGTTATATAGTTAAGTGATGATAATATTATTGATGTTGTGTGTTTACTTGCTCAAAGGATTAAACCAAGGAGCATAGTGAATACTGTAGAGATCTATCGGATCTTCGCTGGGCTTATTTTATATAAGCTCACTCTCTATTATTGCATGCTTACAGGTGTACTTTCGCAAGATTACGGGTACGTGCCTCCTGAAGAGGAGAGTGTGGAAAACGTGCTTTACATGGATGAGTCCTATGTTCCAGAGTCTTATCCGTGATGTCGTACATGTTTTATTATCTTGTAAATTAACTTAGTAGACTTTTATCTGCTTTGTAGTTTATAATGTATAAGTTGTTGATAAGCTAATGAATTAGTTGATGTTGTCTTAGTAGCCTTTCTTTTGTTTATGATTAAGTTGCTAGATTGGCTCAATATGTTTTTGTATTGTATATTAAAGGTTCATGAATTATGTTGGAACGGAGGCATATAACGAGAAATGTTTATTGTAAGATATAGTCATGATGTATATTATTATGTTTTTAAGGAGTTGTTGGATGTATGATGTTTTTATGAGGTTGGTTTAGAGCCTCGGTATCCTATTTACTGTCGTTATACTGTCGAAATTCCGTTGCGTCCTGACTGATTATAGGAGGGGTCGAGTTGGGGCATGACATTTAAGTGGTATCAGAGCTTATGTTAGTTGTCAGACGGGGTATTCTCGGAATGTGGGTAATGGTCTTAGCATGAAAGTATGTATGAAAAGAAAGAAAAAGTGAACTATGTATTAAATGATTAAATGATTAAGTGATTATGTGATTTAGTGCTTATATGATTATGTGATCAATTTATTTATGTGTTTTATATGAGTTTGTTATTTAGGTGTTAATAATTGTTTATAATCTGTTTATGTGCTATAACTGTGCTAACTCTTTGATTAGTAGAATGGCCGGTCGACCGAGAACCAGAGGTAGGCCTGAGATGACTGATGAGACTCCGGATAACGCGGCACCGGGCCGTGGTAGGGATGATGATCGATTAGGGGCAGTTATGGAGAGGATTGCAGAGTTAGTGGCTAGTCAGGCACAGTTATTAGCAGGGCAGGCTACCCAGAATCAGGCTATGCAGGCTCAGCTACTGAATATTCAGGGTGGTAACCACGGGCGTGGTACCCTGAAGGAGTTCTTAGGATATCATCCACCGAGATTTCAGGGGAGCTGGATGATAGGAAGGCAGAGGCATGGATTAGCAAGTTGGAGAAGATTTATGATCCACTTGGCTATACTGATGAGCAGAGGGTCTCTTTTGCCGTGTACTTGTTAGATGACGAGGCAGAGGAGTGGTGGCGCACAGTAAGGACTAGCTGGGCGACACAGGGTATTCCTTATGTTTGGGGTACCTTTCTGATGGCTTTCCGGGCAAAGTATGTCACGAGGATTGCGAGGGAACGGAGAGAGGCAGAGTTTCTAGCCTTAGTACAAGGAGATGCTACAATGGCTCAATATGAGGCCACATTTACTCGATTGTCCCGGTATGCACTGGAGTATGTGGCAGACGAGGAGCGGAGGACTCGCAGATTTATGTTGGGGTTGAGGCCCGAGATTCAGGACGTGATGGCACTGAATCGGTATAATATTTTCACCGAGGCTTTTGAGGCAGCTTCCAGACTAGAGAAGAGAAAGGGGGACCAGCTTGTTTCTAGTCAGCCCAGTAAGAGGCCGTATCAGCCGCAGTATCAGCAGAGCACGTATAGGCCTCTGGTACAGTAGGTTGGGTTCAGGCCACCAGTGCAGCAGGGTTCTTTTAGGCCACAGAGTCAGCAGAGTTACTATCGGCCTCAGTTTCAGCAGGGGCCATATCAGGTTCAGACTCAGTATAGGCCAGCCCAGTCACAGGGTCAGTATAGTCCTAGTATGGTGAGACCTCAGCAGCAGGCTGTTTCAGCTGTTTCTTCAGCTTCTGGTTCTTCCAGGGGCAGTGTTAGTGCCACATCATCGCAGTGTAATTACTGCAAGCGCCCAGGGCATGTGGAGTCCGACTGCAGGGTAAAGGCAGGGACATGTTTGGGTTGTGGTAGCAGCCAGCATAGGGTGAAGGATTGCCCTAGATATTCGAGGACTGAGGGTCGGGCAGCGACTCAGGGTTACCAGGGTAGACCTGCGACCAGTGTACCTCAGCAGCAGCGGGTTCAGGCTCGGGCCTACGCAGTTGACTTAGAGGAAATGCCTGAGGAGACTGCAGTTGTAGAAGGTAACTTCCTTATACTTGATCAACTTGTTAAAGTGTTGATTGATTCTGGTGCTACGCATTCTTTCATTACTCCTGTTTGTGTGCAACGTGTTAATTTGCAACCTGAAAGATTGCCTTATGTGGTTGATATTAGTACCTCTTTGACTGATAAGTATGTTACTGGCTTAGTATGTAAGGATTGTATAATACATGTTAAGGGGCATAATTTTCCTTCGGACCTTATTTTATTTCCTATCCGGGGGTATGATGTTATCTTGGGTATGGATTGGGTTTCTAAGTATGATGCCCAATTGAACTGTAGAACCAAGGTAGTACAGTTTCGTTTGCCAGATCAGCCAATAGTTGAGGTAGTAGGGAACCGGGGTGCAAAGACGAGTTTTGTTATCTCAGCAACTAAAGCCGTTAAGTTGGTGAGTAAGGGGTGTTCGGGTTATCTGGCTTATTTGATCAACAAGCCATCTGATAAGTTGCAGCTAGAGGAAGTCCCTATTATTCGGGAATATCCTAATGTATTTCCCGAGGAGTTGCCAGGGTTACTGCCAGAGAGAGATGTGGAGTTTGTGATCAATCTTATTCCTGGTACTCAACCTATTTCTAAATCAGCGTACCGGATGACACCAGCTGAGTTGAAGAAGTTGAAGACTCAGTTGCAAGAGTTATTGGAGAAGGGATTCATTCAGCAGAGTTCTTCACCTTGGGGAGCTCCAGTCTTATTTGTGAAGAAGAAAAATGGTACCTTGAGATTGTGTATTGATTACCGTGGGTTGAATCAGGTAACCATCAAGAACAAGTATCATTTGCCACTGATTGATGACTTGTTCGATCAACTTCAGGGAGCCAAAGTCTATTCTAAATTTGATTTGAGGCAGGGGTATTATCAGCTTCGGATTCGCACGGAGGATGTTCCGAAGTCTGCCTTTAGGACTTGGTATGGGCATTATGAGTTCGTAGTTATGCCCTTTGGTTTAACTAATGCACCGGCAGTATTCATGGATCTTATGCATCGGGTTTTCCAGCCGTATTTAGACCAGTTCGTGGTAATCTTTATTGATGATATCTTGGTCTATTCTAAATCTGAATCGGAGCACGAGCAACATCTACGGCTTGTCTTACAGAAGCTGCAGGAGCATCAGTTGTTTGCCAAGTTCAGCAAATGTGAATTTTGGCTGCAACACATATCTTTTCTTGGCCATGTTATTACACAGAGCGGTATCTCTGTAGATCCCACTAAGATTGAGGTGGTGATGTCTTGGAAACGGCCAGAGAATGTTTCTGAGGTCCGTAGCTTTCTTGGCTTGGCGGGTTATTATCGTAGGTCTGTCAAGGACTTCTCGAAGATTACTGGGCCACTTTCTAAGTTGACTCAGAAACGGACTATCTTTAATTGGGATGAGAGATGTGAGAGTAGGTTTCAGGAGTTGAAAAAGAGGTTGACTACTGCTCCAGTACTTGCTCTACCAGAGGGGACCGATAGTATAGTTGTTTACAGTGATGCATCCAATGAGGGCTTAGGATGTGTTCTTATGCAGGATGGCCGAGTTATTGCCTATGCTTCCCAGAAGTTGAAGCCTTATGAGGTGAATTATCCGACTCATGATCTTGAGTTGGCAGCAGTTGTCTTCGCACTGAAGAAGTGGCGTCATTATCTGTGGGGCAGTAAGTTCGAGATTTTCACTGATCATAAGAGTCTGAAGTACTTGTTCTCACAGAAGGAGTTGAATATGCACCAGCGGAGGTGGATGGGGCTTCTTGGAGATTATAATTGTTCTATCAATTATCTGCCTGGCAAGGCAAATGTTGTAGCAGATGCTCTCAGTCGGAAGGCGAGTATCTCTTGTTTAGCTATCAAGAAATGAGAGGTTCTTGAGGATTCACTTATTGGATACCAGAGTTGACTCAGGTTGGTGTGATATGTTCACATCTCCGTATTCAGCCTTTATTGCTGTCTCAGATCAGGGAAGCTCAGCAACTTGATGTTAAACTTCAGAAGATCAAGGATCAGATCACGGATGATCAGTCTGACTTTAAACTGCATGAGGATGGTATTCTTCAATTTCGGAATAGGGTTTGTGTTCCCGATGAACCGGGCTTGAGGCGAGGTATTCTGGAGGAAGCTCATAATTCTAAGTACACTATTCATCCCGGTGGAACCAAGATGTATCAGGATTTGAAGCAACATTATTGGTGGAACAACATGAAGAGGGAGGTTGCTCAGTTCGTGTCTAGATGTTTGACTTGTCAGAGGGTAAAAGCCGAGCAATAACGACCAGCAGGTTTGCTTCAGCTGTTGGCTATACCACAGTGGAAATGGGAGCATATTACGATGGACTTCGTCACTGGTTTGCCTAGAACACCGAGGGGTAATGATGCAGTTTGGGTTGTCGTAGATCGTTTGACGAAGACAACTCATTTTATTTCGATGAGGATGGGAGATGAGGTTACAAAGTTGACGGATCTTTATTTGGATCAGATTGTTAGACTTCACGGGATTCCATCTAGTATTGTCTCAGATCCAGATCTTCGATTTACTTCTCGTTTGTGGGAGAAACTTCAGGAGACCTTAAGTACTCAGTTGAACTTCAGTACCGCGTATCATCCACAGACGGACGGTCAGTCTGAGCGGACTATTCAGATTCTGGAAGATATGCTTAGGGCTTGTATTCTGGACTTCGGGAAGAACTGGGAGAAACATCTACCACTTGCCGAGTTTGCTTATAACAATAGTTATCAAGCTACTATTGGGATGGCACCTTTCACAGCTCTTTACGGTCGTAAGTGCCGTTCCCCTTTATATTGGGACGAGGTAGGAGAGATGAAGACTATTGATCCGACTATCATGCCAGAGCTTCTTGAGAAGATTGAGAATGTTCAGTTGATCAGGCAGAGAATGCTTACGGCGCAGAGTAGATTCAAGAGTTATGCTGATAAGCGTCGTCGGGACTTGGAGTTTGCAGTCGGAGATCGGGTTTTCTTGAGATTGTCTCCTCGTAAGGGGTTTGTTCGTTATGGTAAAGGTGGAAAGCTGAGTCTGAGATTTGTTGGGCCGTTTGAGATTACCGGCAGGGTTGGTAAGTTGGTATATCGGTTGGCTTTACCGGAGAACTTCTCTAATGTCCACGATGTATTTCACGTGTCTAATTTGCGGAAATATAATCCGGATCCTTCTCATATTCTTGAGCCAGAGCCGTTACAACTTCGTGAGAATCTGACTTATGGTGAGCATCCGATTCGTATTCTTGATCAGATGGAACGAGAGTTGAGGTCGAAGAAGATTCTGATGGTTAAGGTATTGTGGAAGCATCACGGCATTGAGGAAGCTACTTGGGAGAGACGGGATCAGATGTAGCAGCAGTACCCAGATCTGTTCAGTACATCAAGTAAGAATTTCGAGGGCAAAATTTCTTTAAGGAGGGGAGAATGTGAAACCCCACTTATCTGCTTTAACTTGATTTACGTGCTTTGTCTCGTTTTGCGTGCATATGACCTGTTTATGTGCTATAGAGCCTAGAATGTTATAATTTTGATGTCAATACTCCTAATACGTGCTAAATGTGCATTCATGAAATTTTCATAAAAAACGGAGTCAAAAATTTTATCATCAATTTTTAGTGAATAGTGTTTTCAAAACACGTCCGCTAAAATTTTGAAACTGGTCTTTTTAACCCTTCTAGACCTAGTCCACGGACTTTAATAGACCTGTGTTTGATGAAAACGGTTTTAAAATCGGCTTAAGAATTTATTAGGGTTTTTACGCGACTTTTGCAAAAATTGAGTTTTAAACCGATTCGGGTGGAATTGTTTGATTGTAAAACTTCTTGTCACCTAAAAATAATCTACTTGAGCTATTTTGGGTGTTGAATAAATGTTTTGAACTTTGGTGATCAAGAAAATGCATTTAAAGTCAAGAAAACACAAAAATACTAATTTAAACTAACTTTGACTTCATTTAAGTGTTGACCAAATAAGCTTATATCACCAACACACACTCACAAAGCACAAAAACACCCACAATTGCACACACATTCCCGTGAGGAGGAGGAGAGAAAAAGAGAAAGAGTTTTCAAGGTTTTCCAAGCAAAAATTCAAAGAAAAACCTAGTTTTTGTCTGTAGAACTTCGTGCCGACTTGGATTCCGCTTGTTGGGCACGCATTGCACGTATTCCTAGGCATATATCGCATCAAAGGTGAGAAAAATTATGGATCTCAAAACTCAACTTTTGTGTTTTTGCGTAGAATTGAAAATCGAACCGTTAGAATTCTAATCTGATGTTAGATTATTGCTCCTTGCATGCTAGGGATCATTTAGCTGTAATACTACGAGTTTTTATCTGTTGTAGCATAATTTTTATTTTTCGGGTATTTAAATTTGATTAAATTGTTCAATGTTGATTAAATTGAGTTGTGTTGATTGGAATCGATTGTCGTCGATTTCTAAATGTTTGATAATTACGTGGTAGCGCCGTTGTAATGCCGAATTTTCGATTATGATGTTTGGGTAAAAATCCAGAAAATTCAGCCTTGGCACCTTAGGGTTTTAGGGTTATCGGGCATGATTTGGAGGTGTTATGGTGGTTTTCCGAGGGGGCTAATGTAGTTGGTTGAATAGGTGGGTGTTTGAAACTGATTTGGAGTTGTTTGGATTAGTAGAATGTAATATATGATTAATTGAAGTTTAGGTTGTCTTTCTTTAAAAGGTTAGATTGAGCCTTAGTTGATTGGGTGTGGGTTGAGTGATTGAATTGTGAGTTGTTGATGAGTAAATTAGAGTTTGATTGTGTGTTTAATGCATGTTCGGTTAGATGGCCTACTTTGTCATCTAACTTAGTTATTTGTTGTCTAATTGATTATTGATGCTAGTATTGATGAGTAGATGATTATTGATTGATGATTGATTGATTATTGATGATTGTTATGGAGTCTTGGTATGTGTGTGCCACCTCTCGGGCAGCGTTGGGCTGTCAGGTTGAAAACGGCATGACTGCCAGAGACTACCCCCAACTCGGATGACGGAGGTGTCATGGAGGGAGGGGCTAGTGAGGTACCTCGGGTGCGTGTGTAATGGGGAGTTATAAGAAGAATGGTTGAGATCGTGATGACGTTTGGAGCTACACCAACTTGAGTATCCTTTATTGAATGGTTATATAGTTAAGTGATGATAATATTATTGATGTTGTGTGTTTACTTGCTCAAAGAATTATATCCAAGGAGCATAGTGAATATTGTAGAGATCTATCGGATCCTCGCTGGGCTTATTTTATATAAGCTCACTCTCTATTATTGCATGCTTACTGGTGTACTTTCGCAAGATTACGGGTACGTGCCTCCTGAAGAGGAGAATGTGGAAAACGTGCCTTACATGGATGAGTCCTATGTTCCAGAGTCTTATCCGTGATGTCGTACATGTTTTATTATCTTGTAAATTAACTTAGTAGACTTTTATCTGCTTTGTAGTTTATAATGTATAAGTTGTTGATAAGCTAATGAATTAGTTGATGTTGTCTTAGTAGCCTTTCTTTTGTTTATGATTAAGTTGCTAGATTGGCTCAATATGTTTTTGTATTGTATATTAAAGGTTCATGAATTATGTTGGAACGGAGGCATATAACGAGAAATGTTTATTGTAAGATATAGTCATGATGTATATTATTATGTTTTTAAGGAGTTGTTGGATGTATGATGTTTTTATGAGGTTGGTTTAGAGCCTCGGTATCCTATTTACTGTTGTTATACTGCCGAAATTCCGTTGCGTCCTGACTGATTATAGGAGAGATCGAGTTGAGGTGTGATACATTGCGAGTCAGCCGCCTCGAAATCCAGATCAAAAGAGAGAGAGAGAGTTCCCCGAGGCGAGCTCTAGGTGGTATTCACTAGGCTGTGATTGAGACCATTGCAAGAGGCCTTATTTCTGGTGAAGAGACCTCAGCAGGTTGAAAATGATACGTTGGGGTTGAGCATGAGCAAGAGCCTGTGTCAAGAGTGACCAAAGGCTTGGAGAGGATGATCTTATCCTCGGACGACTTAGAGGAGGTAATGCTCCCATATGATTACCCCTAAATGATCAGTGCAACCATCTCTAACCACATAGTCAAAAGGACTATGGTGGACACAGGGAGCTCGACAGAGGTAATGTTCCTGAAGGATTTCGAGTAGTTGGGGCTGGACCAAAGTCGGTTGAGGCTGTTGAAAGGAACTTCGGCGGGGTTCACTGGGCACAGATACAAGATTAAGGGGATAATCAATCGCCCACTAACTTTGGAGGTAAAGTGTGCCACCATACATGCTAACTTTATTGTGATGGACTGCAACTCTGCCTAAAATGGGATCTTGGGCTGAGTTGCCTTGAACTACTTCAAAGTGGTTCCTTCCACCTTCTACCAGATGCTGAAGTTTCCAACCCCCATGGGTATTGCAAAGCTCAAAGGTGCACAACTTTTAGCTTGGAAGTGTTATGAAACTTCCCTACACCTAAAGTACCAGGTGAATTAGAACTCAAACCTGCCCGAGGAGAAGAGGGATGCCAAGCGAGGAAGCCCCACTGAGGATTTGCAGGAGATTCAGTTGTCCAACGACAACAAGAAAGCCAGGATTGGGAGTGAGCTTCCCGACCACTTCAAGAAAAGTATAAGCCAATTCTTTTTGAAAAATGAAAGTATATTTGCTTGGTCTGCTACTAGTATGACAAGTATTGACCTGAGTATAATTGAACATCATTTGAATGTTGAGCCCGATTACCAACCGGTACAACAAAGGCATAGATATTTTCATTATGATAAATAGAAGGTTATTTATGAGGAAGTGGATAAGTTGATCGACATAGGCCATATCCGAGAGAGTGTGTATCCAACTTGATTGTCAAATATGGTTTTGGTTCCAAAGACCCCAGACAAGTGGAGATTATGTATTAACTTCACCGACCTGAACAAAACATGCTTTAAGGGTTATTAAAGCTCAAGCAGTTGCTGATTTTATAGTAGAATGCACTGGCTGAACTAAGTATAATCCATAAGAAATCTGGAAGATCCAGGTTGATAGGGCATCAGGTAAATCAATGAGTCGAGCTGGAGTTGTGATTCTTGACCTGATGGACCATGAGCACCAATATTTTTTGAAATTTGCATTCCTGACCTTGAATAATGAGGCCGTGTATGAGGCGTTGTTGGTAGGACTGAAGATAGTGGATCAACTTGGGGCCCAGATGATAGAGATGTGCACCGATTCCCAACTGATCGCTAATCAAGTGTCAAGATAATTTGAGGCTAGGGATGTTGTGATACTTGCTTACCTTGGCAAGGTTAAGGATTTGGTCTTGGGATTTCAAAGATTTTTGGTGCAACAAATCCCAAGAAAAGAGAATGTTAAAGCTAATACTTTGTCCAAGTTAGTAGTTGCAAAAAACCATCTCGTGCTAGTCCATGTAGAGAAGATCTCCGAGCTGAGTATTCAGATTGGTAGGAAAACAATTGTGGAGTTGAATGTGCGTCCACATTGGACCAGGCCAATCCTGGACTTCTTAGAGAGGGTATGGTCCCAGATGATGAAAAGGCATCTTGGAAGATTGAGAGACAGGCTTCTCATTTTATCATCATGGCTAGGTAGTTATATAAGAGGGCTTATACTTGGCATTTTTTGAAGTATGTAGGGCACAAGGAGGGAAACTATAAACTAAGAGAAATTCATAAAGACATATGTGGGAACCACCTCGGAGGCAAAGCTTTGGCTCGGAAGGCCTTAACGCAGGGTTAATTTTAGCCAACCCTAGAGTAGGATGCCAAGGAATTTGTAAAGTAGTATGATACTTGCCAGCGATTTACCAATGTTCAGAGAAAACCCGCGGTGGACTTGAGGGTAATGCTAAGTCCGTGGCCATTTTATCAGTGGGGTTTGGATATTATTGGGCCGCTTCCAATCAGTGTGGGTCAGAAGAAGCATGCCTTCGTGGTTGTTGATTACTTCACCAAGTAGCCCGAGGTCGAGGCTGTAGCGAGAATCACCAACAAGTTGGCTTGGAACTTCGTGTAGAGGTTCATCATCTGTCGATTTAGTGTGCCCAAAGTAATGGTAACCTACCATGGCAAATAGTTTGATAGTGCGTACTTCTAACGAAAATGTACCGAGATTGGGATTGATCTTAGATTCCCATCTATTGCTTATCCTCAATATAATGACCAGGTCGAGATAACTAATAGATCTATTTTGCAAGGCTTAAAACCAAGCTAGGAGAGACAAAGGGACAATGGGTAGTAATACTCCTCGAGGTCATGTGGGCCTATCGCACTACACCCAGCTCGATAATGGGAGAGTCGCCCTTCAATTTGGCTTTTGCATGAAAGCAGTTCTACCCTACTAGTAGGACCCTCTTCCATGATGAAGAAATAAACGGAGCCAAGATCCAAGAAGAGTTGGACTTGGCTAAAAAGTTGCAGGCTAAGGCTCAGGTCTAAATGTTAGCTAACAAGTCGGCCACGGAGAGAGTCTTCACAAAGTAGGTCAAGCCCAAGTCAATCAAAGAAGGGATCTGGTCTTAAGAAGAGCCATCTTTCAGCAGACCTCAAGTGGCAAGCTTTCCCGCTCAGAGAAGGACTATACCAAGTAGTGAATGAACTCTGACCCGGGACCTTCTATCTTGTTGATAAATATGGAAAGCAGCTAAGAAATGCTTAGAATACTGAGCATTTAAAGCGCTATTTTGTATAATTACCGAGCTGCAAAGAGATATTTCTGTGCTCTGAACAAAATGTACTAAATCATTTTTTGAATGCCAAGTCTATGTTCTTAAGCATACTTGTGAATTTAGTACATCTTTGTGAGGTCGGTATATTTTATGAGTCTAAAGCTATAACAAGGTCGCGATTATTAACGTACTTATTGAAGGATCTCATATATTTAGAGCTATGAACATCATCTAGCTAAGAATCGAGCGGAAGCAAAAAATAAATTTCAAAACTTTCTGGAATTTCAAAGCATAATGTTCATATAAACTCTAATCTTGATATCATGTGATTAACATATGCAAAACATATATATAGCAAGTATATATATATATATATATATATATATATATATATATATATATATATATATATATATATATATATATATATATATATATATATATTGACAAGAGATAGTAGAAGAGTATACCTCTTGTAGACAACTCATGGAAGCCATAGATCTGAATTTTTGCACACTTGATGGAAGACACCTCTCCTTGAAAGTACAAGAGCTCTAGTCCGTCCACATGAACAAAGAATGGCTTCTCTATTTTCATGGTTGTTTTGTACTAGACAGCCATAGAAGATTTATGAGCTTGTTTGTGAAGAAGAGAGCAAAACAATTTCCTTCTTCTTCCTTGTTCATGGCTACGTTTTTGGTGAAGAAAAAGATAAGAGAACTTCATCACTTTTGCTTCATTTTTCAGCCATGTATGATGAAGAAGATGAAGAAGAAAAGACTTCTTCTTCTTATTTTTTTGCTGCGTTTTTCTCTAGTTTTTTTCAGCCATGGAGGCTTGAGGAGAGAGAGAGATTGATGACAACTTCATCCTATCAAAAGAAGAAGAAGACAATTCTCCTTCATTTTTTTCTTTCTCTAACATATGGAAAGAAGAGAAAGGAAGACAAGTTGTCTTCTTTTCCTTTATTTCCTTATTGTTGTCTCCTCTTTGAAAGAAAAGAGAAGACAACTTTTGTCTTCTTTTATTTCTTTTTGTCCAATTATGCATATGTGGTCCATGGTAAGTTGACTTTCTTGGAAGACAAAAAATATACATATATATATACATCATATGCATATTGTGTAGTATTTTTTCACTAAGTCATTTAAATATTCAACCTAATCATCATTAGTTGAAATTATGAAAATAACCTTTTCATATTTTCATAGTAGTCCCAACACTTAATAATAATTGCATATTGGCTCCAATAACTTTTAAAGATCAATTACAACATTGTTAACTCCTTAACAATTCAAGAGAAACAAAATATAATTGTTAACACTTTAACAATTTAAGAGAAAACTAAATGAAATTGTTAACACTTTAATAACTCAAGAGAAACAAAATCAAGCTCAATAGAAAAATCATTCACCGTGCTCTATTGTGTGTGACTTTCTAGATTCACCGTTATATAGCACTGAAGAAACGTTGAACACTTTCGGTGTTAATCAAACTATTTAATTTGTTTAGAGAATATCTCCCGTCATTCTCAAAACACCTTCAGAGTTCTTGAGTGATGTTCTAGTTACCAACGTATCAAGACAATTTATAAAGCAATGAAGTCTTATTCAAGTGAATCTATTTATGATCGTCGATTATCGTGCAATTCAATCCTTCCATTAATTATCCCGTCGAGCAAGAACCATGATACGATTAAGTTCATAAACTTGATACTATGCATATATTTAATTGGTGTAATGAGAGATGACAAATGGAAAATCCATTTTTCATCATTCATGCCTTGGCCAAGGACTTCCTCATTCAACAGCCGAACTTGGATCGCATAGAATATCGCTTCACGCCGGAGATTAATGGATCCTATCTTGACCACTACCTGTCAATCACTATACCAGACGAATAAAACTGCGAGATGACGTATCTCATCTCGTTTGTCGAGACAAGCATTATCCAAATGCTAGAATCAAACCCCAATACATATGACAACCGTAATATCTTAAGTCTAAGGATTACATGCACAATCGCAACGAATAACAAATTATTAATCTAAAGTCATGTAATTTGTTATTCACGTCACATTCAGTGATCTATTTAACTAATAGTCGCCTACATGTTTGTTAATCGCATCTGTATACTATTATGGCACATGGCTCGGCATCCTTTATTATTAACATCCATATGTTAATCAAAGGTAACAATACATGTGATAGTCCGTAATAGATTATTGAAGTCTCGATCAAATAATCTATGGACTATGAATACTTTAAGTATTTATCATATTAAAGAAATACGCCAACATATTTTAAACGCTTTTAGAATATATTCCAATAATAAAAAATACTATAGACTCATTCATACACATAAAGAAAGAGAATATGAATGTGCTAATCATGTCAATATGAAAACACACATATAGACATAAATGCCATAATATACAAATTAATGTCAAAATGTCCCAATATATGTCATCCAAATATGTAGCATTAGTGCATATCTCTAACACTTATTGCTTGATAAAGACTAACTCAGCTGATTAGCTAAATGCGTGCGAGTCACACTAATGGTCTAAGGCAAGACGAGGTCGTGGGTAAACACACTCATAAGCTTAGACTACTGAGGCCAATTCAAGCCCAAAACTAATAAAGGACGTTATGAGAAAACACTCAATAAACACTTAGCTCGAGAGTAATATCAATATAAGGTTGTGATCTCACTTATTTATTGATGACTATCGAAGGCCCGACTCAGTTCGGACATCAATTCGGTTTGATTAAGCTCTAAGGTTACAACTCATTTTATGGTTTAAATTGAGTTTGCCTTTAAAATCAAGTGGATTCACTTAAGAGATAGCCTAGAGGCTTGACCTAAGGGCATAAATAAGTTGCTGACCCATTTACGTTGGAAGATTGATTGAACTAATATTAGCGCTCGGCTCGAAGGATATGTTGTATTCAAATAAACAAAGTAAAAAAAAAAGACAAAAAGTGACTATAGATTCTTTATTGAATTCAAAAATAGTACATGGGTGGCCAACTCGGGGCCGAAGTACATTATAAAAACAAACCAAGCAAACCCTAAGCTTTGGGAGGGACAACCGAGCTCGAAGCAACAACAACATTATATTATGTGACAAGCATGCCTTCCTTCTTGTCTTTCTCCTCGTTTCTAGCTTAGTGTTTGCGAGCTCAGTCCTGACGCGTTGAGAGTGGCATTCCAGCTTGGTGAAGAAGCTCTGTATCTTCGTAAATAGGGCTAGTACCACGAGGAGGTAAGATTCAGCCTGTTAAGACAAACAAAGGAAGGATAGTTAAATATGGCTGCACTCGAGCCAAAAATGAATAAGGGGAGAGTTAGAGACTTACAGTGGCGGTAGTAGTATATATCTCATCGACAACTTGGTTGTCGGGCCACTTGCTGATCTGAGGATCGAGTGGAGTTGGGGTGGTCGCTGCGATTACTTGGCTAGGGGCCTAGACTTTTTCTTTTGTGGGGAGGCCTCCATTAGCTCGAGCCCCCGTCGGCTCATTAATAGAGACCCTTTGAGAAGATCTCTTCTTGGTTGGAGAGAAGGCCTTCTTGGACCTGTGCTCTGACGTCACATCCCTAGAAGGATCAGCACTCCCCTTTGCCTGATCATCGACAGTAGGTCTCTTTCTTGACCTGTATGATGTTTGGGAATCACTGGTTCCCATGCCCAACTCCTTGGGCATTGAATGATCCTAGCCCTGGTCCGAACCTACGAGTTTATTCCTAGAGAAAATTCTAGTAGCTCTGCTCATCTTTGTATATATAAGGAAAAAGAGTTTAGAATGGCGATAATAGCTACATAACAAAGTATAGAGGGTTTGGGAGTGCAGAGAAGTTGCATCCGGATTCTCAAGGCAAGGACTAACCCTTCTACTCTTTCGGAGGCCCATCATCGAGTAGACCTGGGTATGGTTTGTTTGACCTAGGCAGTTCCGACCTAAATAACTTAGACTCCCTTATCATTTCCTAGTCCAAGTGTCAGTCAACGTTCATCAGATTCTCTAGCTGGAAAAGCATTTTGAGGTCAGCCGTCTTGTGCTCGGAGAGCTTTAGGGCCTTGTTGACCTTCTTAGGGAGGCTGTGGATCCAAGCTCGGGGAACCCCCCTAGTTGGTGCTCGACTTGATAAAGTAGTACTTGTTGTGCCAACCCTTGTTGGAGGATTCCCACTCCATGATGTGCTTACTCCGAATGCATAAGTGGAACCACCTTTGTCCATTCGGATTCGGTTTACATACGAAGTACCTTCTAAATAAAGTCAAGGTCAGGACTATTCCCTTCTTGTCCGCATACATGAAGAAGGCCACTATCATGGCCCAACTATTAGGTGCCACTTGCCCCGGGGTAAGCTGATAATAGTTAAGAATGTCCACGAGGTAGTCGGGCAGGGGCAGCTTGATGACCTAGAAGACAAAGTCGTAAACGATGTATTCATCAAGATCCAGATGACAAGTAGGATCTTTTAGACCTGGAAGCTTGATTTTGATGTCCTCAGGGATGGCCCATTCACTCATCCTTTTGTTTGCCTCGATCACTGTTGATTTACAGTCCATTTGGTAGTAGGAAAAAAGTTACTTCCCCCAAGAGGTAGGAGTCTCACCGCTTGTTTTGGTTCTTGAGCTTGGCAGAAGTTCCATAGCAAGCGATTCGGCGTCTATGATGTTCTAGCTTGAGGTCGCTAATGGAGTTAAGAAAATATTTTCTATCTTCTCAGCTGGGATTTCGAGCCCCTCTAATTTGTTCCAAGGAGATCCCCCGCTACCCTCAATCTCCTCAACGTCAGAGAAACCTTTCACTTGATCTACCTCGGCCTCGTCAGGGTTCCGTTTGACTTCAATGATCTCGCATTCATTGTCGCTCGCTTATCCCGAGTTCAACCTGTGGAAGCGAGGTTCCCGAAGTCAAGGGACTCTCTTCATTACCACCATATGATCGAGCTTAATGTGCTTGTGAATCCTCGGACTCTTACCTCTCCATTTATAGGGATAAGAGAAGAATAAAAAAAACTTATAAACTCTAAGGAGAAGGGGTTAGGAATGTACCTAGTTTTCTAGCTAAGAAATTTCGAACTGAAGAGTTTTGGTTAAGTACTCCAAGATAGAAATCCCGACCTGAACGGTAATGCTAGAGAGGATTCTTTGGCTTTGATTTGTAAATGAGTGAAAGGTAAATCTTAGAGTGGCTCAATCCTATTTATAGGCATAGGAAAGCTACCTCGGGAAGGCCAACTATCACGCCTTGTCTAATGGACATGTTGCATACTGGCATGCAGATCGAGGGTAAGATGACGTGGCAGTTACCAATTGAAATTTGGAGGTCCTAGTAGCTCAGGCTCGTACGCCAATATTTTAGAACCCCTACGGTGCTCTAGACTTGAGGTTGGGCGACCCGACCCTAATCTGACCCGCACCATTCCCCCAGCCTAGCAGTCATGTCAAATGTGACATAAATGCATTACCCCCTATTACGTATTGGATAATAGCTTTATCCGTTGGGCACTGAGCTCGGGCAGGCTCGAATAGTACCGGGCAACATTAAGCATTAATTGCTGCCCGTAATTAATGTTAGTAGAAATAGTCCACTCATCAACCATTCATTTCTTTTGTAGGTCAGGTAGCTTGAGGTAGAATTACTGAGCTCGGGCATATCAGAACTTTCCACCCTCGTCAAGTACCAAGGAATTTTGCTTTAAACTTGGAAACGATTGTCAATTTGGTGGCTTCCATGGTACTGCAGAAAGTGTTATTACTTCTATTGGAGTTTGCATCAAGCCAATCACTACCTTAAACCCTGTTAAGGTGGAAGATGAAGAATCTTCAAGGAAAAGTAGAGGGAAAGGTTAAACCTCTCTCTTATGCACGCTTATAGGACCTACATCAAGGTTCAAAACGTGTTTTTTTTTTCAAGCAATGCCCTTAAGGTGTCTCGTCTCTCTGGGTTGTTGATGTTTTTTCAGTTGAGCATTTAAGTTTTAATTCATGTCTTTGAAATCTAGAGTGGCTTTTGAGTGAACTATTCACCTGTGTTGTTGGAGTTTAAAAAGTATTTGAATTTTACTATGTTGGTAATTTCTAGCTTATGTCTCTCTTCTGGCCTATTTAGTTAGTCCACACCCCACCCTATAACCCCCACCCGTTCCTTCATCAACCCACACATACCCCACCTACTTTAATGATCCTACATCACGATTTCACTCTTATAAGTGGTGGTTTTTAAGTGCAAGGAGTTCTTCCTTCTAATAAACTAGTGTTTTGAGTTAGGTTCTCCCCTTAGGTTTGAGTAATTACAATAGACTTTTCATTGAGTGGACTCTACAAAGAGAAGACTATAAGCTTGATTAAGATGTGGTAAGTTGAATACTGATAGTCGAGTACCTCTATCAGGAGGAAAAGATTAACGGTTGGCCAGTGTCAATAGGTTAGCCCGACGTGAGCATCGATTCTTAAGAGGATAGAATGTAATGATTCCATATTAGAATCTCACTCTTACAAAGCAGTAGTTTTTAAATGTAAAGGGTTCTTCCTTCTAATATACTAATATTTTGGGTTGGTCTTTTCTCTTGAACTTGAATTGTTACACCCATCCCACCCCAAACCACCACCTATCACACCCATAATATATGTTTTTGTAATATAACAATCAAACAATATATAAATACTTTTATTTTTGAGACAAAATATTGCCCCACAATTTTTTTTCACTATCAAGTTATTTAACAGCAAACAAACAGAGCCTATATGTTAAACGAAATTATTGATATTTTAGAGTGTCAGTTGAAGAGAAGCCAATATGTTAAACGAATTTCCTCAATCCGCGAGGACTTTAATTGCTTTAATGATCAAGTAACAAAGTAACCTTTGAACAAAAGAGTATCTTAATTGTTCAGTACCGATAACCAACCCATGTTACAACTACACATGGTGAAAGCGATAAATGAAATGTGTAAACGCAAGGAGTAAAGGAAAGTAGGAAATTCTAAATTACAATCACTCCTAAAGATAAAAGGTTATACTTTAGCATCATGTTTTTAGCATTGCTTGTGTTGTTTTTTCCTCGTTTCTTGTTGCTCCTTTTACATATAAAGTGATTTAATAATCATCAAATGGTTCTCTTACTTCTTACCTTTGTTCCTTTAATTTATCACCAATTAATGATCGATATTTCTTTTGTTGAAAAATGGGCCCTTGTAAAATACTAAAATTGAGTTTGAATATCATCATTTATTAGTTTAGGTCCTAAAGTTCAACGATTGCCATAGGAAAATTGACATCTTGTCAAATTGAAAAATCATAATCAAGTTAAGATATTATAGCTCGGCAATTATAGCTCACATATTATAATCCTCATGAAATGGAGTGGATACTTGTCTTGTCCGTGTACCACACAATAAGTATGACAAGAATAACACCTATCTGATATAAAAATATCGGAATGAACCTCACATGTTGTACAATTTACTTGCACATGACTGGATGATTAAGTGGTTTAAATTGCAACCCAATAAACAAACCACCCATGTTTACTTCTCAAAGGACGTGTTAGTTGTATGATCCCTTTCATGCTGTAGAATCACAATTATTGCAGCTCCGTCCTTATTGATCATGTTCGTCAACCATTTCTGTCTTATCATGTTGAATTCTTTGTCGAAAAAACTAAAACGTCCAATCTTGAACTCATGAATGACCTATTAGTGCAGATGAAAAGAATGCTACAGTACTGATGGAATCATTACAAGTCGAGACATATTTAAGAATTTTTTTTAATAAGATAAAACATATTATTTTTTAATTATGAGTACATTTTTTTTGAGTGAAAATTAATTAATTTTTTAATTAAAAATATATAAATTTTTAAATTTTTTCATAAAAAAGAATATAAATAAATTTTTTGACGTTCTTCTAAATTAGTGGAAGTTATAACCCCCACTAATTTATCAGTAGATCCGCCATTGATTATGAGTAGCGAAATTCTTGATCTAAGAATATTTTCAATTGAGGTTTTAAAACACAATAATTATAATTTTTTATTAAATATAGAGACTTTAAAATATTAAAAGTAACACTAATATTACATATAGAGTCCCAAATCCATATTTTTGATGTAAAATTGTCATGTTTCAACAAATTTAGAGCCAGGACTTTATTTTGTTCAACAAATTTGTTAAACAAAATGGAGCTCCAAGAAAAAGATAAAAAAATTTAGAGCCCACATGGATCACTTCCAAATCAAATTTGACCACATGAGTCTTTTCAACAAATCAAATTTGATATATGACATACAACTTTAACTAAATAAATAAATAAAAATTGGCAACTTAGGCTGAAAAAAATAGAAGAGACGGCGGGTCCACCATAGATCTTTAAATTTAGAGTCCTCACTAGGGATGAATTTTTTTTAGAGCCTCTAAAAAATACATAAGACTCTAAATAGGACTCTAAAAAGTAAAATGACTCTAAATTTATTTTTAAAACCCCTCAATTTAGAGTTCTATTGAAGATGGCCTAAGAGTAGGATAACTCAATCGCAAGTAAATGGAAGAGGCCTTAACGCCCTTGGCTACAAACTCGTGCTTTTCTTGATTGTTAGTTTAATTTATGATTGATCTTCAAAGTAACTTAATTATATATAGGATAATCATGGCATAAACAAATAAAATAGATTTGGAATAAGACAAATAGAAATTTATAGCTATAAAGATGCTTCTCTCTTATTAAAAGAAAAACCCTCCCCTACGGAGAGCCGGAGCTCGGCCCCAACTTTTTTTTTTCATATTTATCCTGCATGAAATTTCTGGAATCTATGAAGATATTATAGTAGTAGGAATTTACAACTTGTTTATATCAAGTATCCTAAAAAACAACACGTATATAAAATTACTACTATATGTTCAAACATTCAAAATTCAAGATTGTGATGTCGTAAAATTATAAAAACCATAAATAAGTTAAGGTTCTACATAACAGCTCATATATCGTCTTACTCAAATGGAATTAATACGTATAGGACAAACAATTTCCATATGAAAATGCGATCTCATTATTCAAAAAATATATCATAATCCATTATCAATAATTGGATCATAATATAATATACCCGTGTAATGTGATTATGGCATACAAATGAACTTTTTTGTCGAGTGGTTTTCACTTGCAAAAGTAAAGACTCATCGATATTTTGCCTAACTAATGGTTGATATTATTTCTTAGACATGCATTAAATCAAAAAATGATAAAATGTTAATTCTTAAGAGAAAATTTTGCTGATCAAACTAACATGGACTCTCATAGAAAAATAAAATTAACGTAGAAAACTTTCGTTTTAGTTTAGCACTAAAAGTTCAACTGTTCACAACTTAAAATTGTGATCAAGCTAGTCAGATCTAAAAATCATAATCATGTTAAGATATAATTACAGCTTACATGCTATCCTCATGAAATGGATTGAATATTTCTCCTCTGTTTACTTCAGAATCAGTATTATGATAATCCGAACCCGGCATGCATTTAATGGCATTTAATTGCATTTAATTAAGTGACATCTTAAATGTTAGCATTGAATTTGTGTTTTTTTTAGTTAAACAATTATTTGTAACTTTATTTTCATATTTCTTTTAGAAGTAATTAAAATAATACTTGAGTTAATTATTTTAACATAATATCAACTACTTTTCATATTTATGTTAATCGATTTTATTTTTCTTGCACCTTAATGCTCGGTTTTCAAATAATGAAAAGTAGCTCCGAGTCGGAGTAAATTTTGAACTATGTTACTTTTCAAAAATTATATTTTCTTAAATTCTTTGGGATTTAATTGTTATTCTTTTATTGTCGCAAAGTGTATAGCATTTCGAGAGCGATAGTTAGAGAGTGTTTTCTAGTTCTCAGCAAATAGTGAAAACTAGTATTTAGTGTTTTAATTTTAGTATTTTAGTTTTATTTAACTAGGATTAGATTTGTGTTGGTTGTTTTAGCTTTAAAATGCATAAAATGAGCTTATTTGACCAATTTTAAGTAGTTTGACCAAAGCCTTGACCAATTGACTTGCTTGTCATCTTTTATAAGCTTATAATAGCAAGAAAAAAAAAAGAACAAAGCTGAAAAATACAAGGGAGCAGGCCGAAACTCCTAGGAGAAAAAAAAACATTTCAACATTCAAATCTTCAATTCTTCGCGTGAGCTTGCACGGGGTGGTTTCCGAGGCATCTAGCGTGGTTTTCCTAGCATCTAGGAGCGTCTAAGATAAGGGTTTCATCGTTATTTGCACATTTGAAATTATTGTACCTAAACTTTAATTTTTGGATTTTAGCCGTAAATTGTTATTTTGATCATTTTGATGCTTGAAAAATGTTCCCTAGCAATTGTAGAACATGTATTTGTAGCTTTTTAACATTTTCTGCGGTTGAATATTAAAATTTAAATTTAAATTTATAATTGAATAGTAAATTATGAATAGTAAATCTCCGTTTTGATGAAGTTGCTCCGTTATGCGTTCTGTTGATGTAGGAAGGTGCTAGATATGCTAGAATGCCTAAATGTGTGGTTTAATTGGATTGTGTAATGAAAAAACGGAGAAAAATGGCTTAGTAAAAGTTGGGGTTGTTTAGGTCGAGTTTGGCATTTTATCGTTTTGCGTGATGACATTGTCTCGGGAGGCCATGGAAGCTCTTTTGGTGTGGTTATGGCGTTAGTTGGGTATTTGGTTAGGGTAGCGGTAGTTCAAACGAGCAAAGGGGAATCGGGGCTTTGCGTGAATTCTAGGGTTAAGTAGGGTTTTGGGGTCTTTAGACGTGCCTTATAGTGACCTAGGAGGATTGGTGAAGTTGGTTTCCAAAACTCGTGGCTCGTTTGAAAGTAGTAGCGTTTTGAAAGTTGGGGTCATTTTGTGATTTTGTGTGTTTTCCTAGTGTAATGCCTATAGAATGCTTAATATTGCTTGTTATACTTATTAAAGTTGATTATGATTGAATTTGTATACCAATTGTTGATAATGCTTGTTAGTATTGTTCTTGTTACTTTATTGATTGTAATTGCTTATTGTATCGCATGTTGTTACTGACTTGCACTTCAGTGCCTTGCTCGATTATCGTTATATATATCGTATTGCATTGCATAAGTGTTAGGCCCGTGAGTGATGGGCCTCTCTGGGTAGCCTCGGGTTGCCAGTGTTAGTTACTCTAGCTCCGTGACCTATTCCCTTTCTCGCTTGAGTTGCCTCCCAGGGAGTTTTGGGTCGTAGAATTGACAGAGTATGTCCGGAGTACTCTAAACGAAAGTTATAAGGTGGGTGAGTCGGCGCATCATCGTTAAAGTCATCGAAATCGTGATCGGTACATTACTCGCTCGAGTGAACCATAGCCTTCAAAGTGTGGTATAGCTTTGAATGGTTGTGTTAATGCTTTCTTTAATTGTTTATTGTATTGTCGTCTATATTGAATGCCTTCTTATTGATTATATTGCTTAATTGCACCTATTTGCATTGCACGATCTTCTTTCTCTCCACCTCGATATCTGTCTCGCCCTCACTGAGTATACATGTTGAGTATACTCACTCCTCACCACCACATTTCAGGAAATACCATGTTAGCTGGAAAGTTCGTGATTTCGTGAAAGTTCGTGCTTGAAGAGTTGTCTTGCGTGCTATATGGCTTGAGTTGTCAAAGATGCAAAGATGTATGTTTCATGTATTGTATGTATTTAATGTCAAAAGGAATGTAATTTAAGTTTTATTAGATTATTGAAGTGGTTTGATAAGTTAGTTTATGTATCTAATTAGTATAGCTTAACTCTAATGCATGTTTGTATTGCTTAAAGAAAAGTTAGAATAGTCTGGGTACTTGGATTTGTATATTTACTTGTGTTTAATTGTTGAGAACCAAGGCTCGGATGGCCTTGCCCGGGTTTGGAATTGGGTTGTGAATAGATTGATTGATAGAACTCCCGGTCTCGAGAGGGATCGGGGTGTTACAGGTGGTATCAGAGCTTGTCTAGCTCATAAGCCAGGACAGGGTCCTCGGTATGGTAGGTAGTGATCCTTGAATATGTGCTTGTTAAGTGTGTCTTGAAAGTGTATGCTTGCATGTGAGATTGTGTGTCCTGACCTGAATGTGTGCTCCTATGTGATATAGTTATGTGTTATGTGCTAATTGTGCGCTAGGTGAAGTGAAGTGTCTAGTTGTGCATTGAATTGACCTATTGAATTGGCATCGTGAATCGAATCGACCTCGTGAAATGTTATTTGCTTGAAATATTGCCTGTAATATGTGTATAGAATGTCTTGAATTGGTTATGCCATGATTTGAATTGATTATGTTGTGCTTGACTTGATTGTCGTGCTTCAGTGACTTTGTTGAATAAACTGTTTTATAAACATGCTTGCATAATAGATTAAGGCATATATGTATAAATGTGATATCTTGGCATTCATACATGTCCTGTTGAAATGGTAAGAAAACTTCTTCCTCCCCT
Organism: Ehretia macrophylla; assembly: GCA_037974665.1. Lineage (NCBI taxonomy): Eukaryota > Viridiplantae > Streptophyta > Magnoliopsida > Boraginales > Ehretiaceae > Ehretia > Ehretia macrophylla. Next base: position 41,203,945 of record CM075781.1, on the reverse strand, counting down.
GAAGAAAGTGGTTCACAGCTGGCCTTTCAAGGTGTATGGAATGGCAGGAAATGAATGGCATTTAATTGGCCTTTATTTGGGAGTTGGTGTTTGTTTTTGGAGCTCGGTTATTGGCATACTTCTAAGACTCTTCTTTGTGGCTGGCAATCATAAAAAGATAACTTTCTTTGGGGTTTTGTATGATGGCTCTTGGTAGCATTCTTTTGGTATTCTCTTATTGGGTTTTCTTATTGGCAAGGTTGTACGAAGTTTTCACTTGGCAAACAGTGCAGGGGCCTCGGAGTTTGGTTTTGTATATTGTGCACCAGCTCGGTATTTTCCCTCAGCATTTGATAGCGATACTCGGGATCTAATTGGTTATCCTATGGGGTTATTATTTGGAAGACTTCTCTGGAACTTTTGAAGTATATTTGATTGGGTTTCTTAGTATTTTCTTCAGCACTCTTAACAGGAAATTCTTCTATGAAATTCATGACCAGCGGGGTACTTTTTTGGACCTCTGAATGGAACCTTTGTTTGAGCCTTTATTTGGCTTCTTGCTTGGGAATTCTCGGGCAGTAATAGTTGAACTTCTACTAGAGATTCGTGTATAGGGTATTCATTTGGTATTCTTCCTATCATTAATATGTGATGTGATTTTATCTACAGTATCTTTGCTTTAGTCTTTATTGGTATTATCTCAGTGCTTTTGGTTGGAATTTTATTCTTCTTCGGTATTCGTGTCAACGGGATTCTTGTGCGGTATCTACATTTGAGCCTTTATACGGCATTACTACTTGGAATTTCTTCTTAAACTTCCCTATTGGTCATCTTGATTAATATACTTGCTCAGTAGCTGATGAAGATTAGTCAGAGTTGGATTTCAGTGGATGCAGAGTTCTATTGGAAGAAGAATTGCGAGGACGCAATTGTTTTAAGGGAGGAAGGATGTGATAACCCGAACCCGGCATGCATTTAATGGCATTTAATTGTATTTAATTAAGTGACATCTTAAATATTATCAATGAATTTGTGTTTTTTTTTAGTTAAACAATTATTTGTAGCTTTATTTTCATATTTCTTTTAGAAGGAATTAAAATAATACTTGAGTTAATTATTTTAACAGAATATCAACTACTTTTCATATTTATGTTATTCGGTTTTATTTTTCTTGCACCTTAATGCTCGGTTTTCAAATAATGAAAAGTAGCTCCGAGTCGGAGTAAATTTTGAACTATGTTACTTTTCAAAAATTATATTTTCTTAAATTCTTTGGGATTTAATTGTTATTCTTTTATTGTCGCAAAGTGCATAGCATTTCGAGAGCGATAGTTAGAGAGTGTTTTCTAGTTCTCAGCAAATAGTGAAAACTAGCATTTAGTGTTTTAATTTTAGTATTTTAGTTTTATTTAACTAGGATTAGATTTATGTTGGTTGTTTTAGCTTTAAAATGCATAAAATGAGCTTATTTGACCAATTTTAAGTAGTTTGACCAAAGCCTTGACCAATTGACTTGCTTGTCATCTTTTATAAGCTTATAATAGCAAGAAAAAAAAAGAACAAAGCTGAAAAATACAAGGGAGCAGGCCGAAACTCCTAGGAGAAAAAAAAATATTTCAACATTCAAATCTTCAATTCTTCGCGTGAGCTTGCACGGGGTGGTTTCCGAGGCATCCGGCGTGGTTTTCCTAGCATCTAGGAGCGTCTAAGATAAGGGTTTCATCGTTATTTGCACATTTGAAATTATTGTACCTAAACTTTAATTTTTGGATTTTAGCCGTAAATTGTTATTTTGATCATTTTGATGCTTGAAGAATGTTCCGTAACAATTGTAGAACATGTATTTATAGCTTTTTAATATTTTCTGAGGTTGAATATTGAAATTGAAATTGATAATTGAATAGTAAATTATGAATAGTAAACCCCCGTTTTGATGAAGTTGCTCCGTTATGCGTTCTGTTGATGTAGGAAGGTGATAGATATGCTAGAATGCCTAAATGTGTGGTTTAATTGGATTGTGTAATGAAAAAATGGAGGAAAATGGCTTAGTGAAAGTTGGGGTCGTTTAGGTCGAGTTTGGCATTTTATCGTTTTGCGTGATGGCATTGTCTCGGGAGGCCATGGAAGCACTTTTGGTGTGGTTATGGCGTTGGTTGGGTGTTTGGTTAGGGTAGCGGTAGTTCAAACGAGCAAAGGGGGAATCGAGACTTTGTGTGAATTCTAGGGTTAAGTAGGGTTTCGGGGTCTTTAGACGTGCCTTATAGTGACCTAGGAGGATTGGTGAAGTTGGTTTCCAAAACTCGTGGCTCGTTTGAAAGTAGTAGCGTTTTGAAAGTTGGGGTCATTTTGTGATTTTGTGTGTTTTCCTAGTGTAATGCCTATAGAATGCTTAATATTGCTTGTTATGCTTATTAAAGTTGATTATGATTGAATTTGTATACCAATTGTTGATAATGCTTGTTAGTATTGTTCTTGTTACTTTATTGATTGTAATTGCTTATTGTATCGCATGTTGTTACTGACTTGCACTTCAGTGCCTTGCTCGATTATCGTTATATATATCGTATTGCATTGCATAAGTGTTAGGCCCGTGAGTGATGGGCCTCTCTGGGTAGCCTCGGGTTGCCAATGTTGGTTGCTCTAGCTCCGTGACCTATTCCCTTTCTCGCTTGGGTTGCCTCCCAGGGAGTTTTGGGTCGTAGAATTGACAGAGTATGTCCAGAGTACTCTAAACGGAAGTTATAAGGTGGGTGAGCCGGCGCATCATCGTTAAAGTCATCGAAATCGTGATCGGTACATTACTCGCTCCAGTGAACCATAGCCTTCAAAGTGTGGTATAGCTTTGAATGGTTGTGTTAATGCTTTCTTTAATTGTTTATTGTATTGTCGTCTATATTGAATGCCTTCTTATTGATTATATTGCTTAATTGCACCTATTTGCATTGCACGATCTTCTTTCTCTCCACCTCGATATCTGTCTCGCCTTCACTGAGTATACGTGTTGAGTATACTCACTCCTCACCACCACATTTCAGGAAATACCATGTTAGCTGGAAAGTTCGTGATTTCGTGAAAGTTCGTGCTTGAAGAGTTGTCTTGCGTGCTATATGGCTTGAGTTGTCAAAGATGCAAAGATGTATGTTTCATGTATTGTATGTATTTAATGTCAAAAAGAATGTAATTTAAGTTTTATTAGATTATTGAAGTGGTTTGATAAGTTAGTTTATGTATCTAATTAGTATAGCTTAACTCTAATGCATGTTTGTATTGCTTAAAGAAAAGTTAGAATAGTCTGGGTACTTGGATTTGTATATTTACTTGTGTTTAATTGTTGAGAACCAAGGCTCGGATGGCCTTGAGGAAGTTTTGTACGGTTGGACATGGTGCTGGTCCACTTATATGCTATTACAGGTTTTATGTTTGCCTAAAAAAAGGGGAGACTCTGTCCGTCTTTCCCTAAAATTTTGTTCGGGTTTGGAATTGGGTTGTGAATAGATTGATTGATAGAACTCCCGGTCTCGAGAGGGATCGGGGTGTTACAAGTATGGGAAAGATATATACACATTTTAAGTTGATCTTACAATTGGACAAATATATCTTACTCCATTCTCACTAATTGGGTCATAATATAATGATTAAGTATTCACGCCATGTTTTGCAGTAGGGGTTCTTGCACATTGAAGGTGTAATTAAAACAACATTCATCTATGAAATACTTAGTGTTGAAAATAATAAGGGAGCGATTAGTATGTTGAAATAATTTGTGACATGAATGAAATGAGTTAAGCAATAGAATGACTCTGGAATTAGAATAAACTTGTGAAAGGATACGTCATGCTTGGTATGCTCTAGGAATATAAGAATGATTCTAACCCTATATTTGGTAGTTAGTATAATAGAGCACTAATGATTATAATTTACATAAAACGACATGAATGCCATTTTTTTGTTATAGATATATTATAGTTTTAAGAATAAAAATAAGCGTCATAATAATGGTTAGTAATTTGAGGCATATTATCATTATTATATTTATTTATTTTTATTCTTATTGTTATTTATTTTAATATATTATGATATATTATTTTCTATTAAATTTACATTATTTATCATTTTTTAATATCATTAAATTTATTATTTGATATTTATATGTATATTTAAAGCATATATTATTAATATACTTATTTTATTATCTAATAATAATAACAATTATCATTATTTGTATTGATTATTATTATTATTATTTATTATTAAATTACATATTTCTATTAAGTTTTACTATAAATATATATTTTATGTTATTATTATCATATTATATATTTATTATTATATATTATTTCATTTTTACATTTATTTTATTATATTGATGTATTTGGTTGATATTTATTGTTATTGTTATTTATTTGTTCTATTATGTTATAAATTTTTATATTAAAATAATAAATAATACTAATAACTAAAAGTAACAATAATTATATTAATAATAATGTTATTTTTATAGTATGTAATACATTGTTTTAAAGGTATTTTGGCCACTTGAGTAATAAGTTCATCTAAAGTATATGAGAATGGGTTAATCCAATATGTTTTGGCAAGAATGGGTATACCCATGTTCATAGAAATGGGATTATCGAAGGAATAAGATTTTTGAGTTCATTCATTTATACCAAACGTGAGAATTGGAATAAAATTAGAAATATCATTCCATTCCTAATCTATTCCCACTTATCAATCGCTACCTAAGTAATGTAACAAAACCTCTCTAACAGTTTAAGTTTTTAAATGAAATGGTTACTTAATATGGTATCAAAGTCTAGGACATTGGTTCAAATTTCGTTGTCACCCATTTAAAACATTAAAGTTTTTCACGTGTTAGGCTAAAAAATAAATATCGTCTGCACATGTAGGAGATTTTAACAAACGTCTCAACGAATTCTAGTAGGGGATTTTACACCTGCACGTGCAAGAGATTTTAACAAACGTCTCAACAAATTCTAGTAGGGGATTTTACACCTGTACGTGTAAGAGATTTTAACAAACATCTCAACAAATTCTAGTAAGGGATTTTACACCTGCACGTGCAAAGGATTTTAACGAACATCTCTAACACTTTAACTTTTTAGATAAAGTGGTCACTTAATAGTTAGTGAGTCAAATTTAAGCAGTTTTATTCAACAAGTGTAAACATGAGACAACTAGAAATATCACGTAAGACAAACTTCAATTACAGCTATTGAAATAATTTTGAATGGCAACGTGAACTGTATAGCCTATGTGCTGCGTCTTGTTAAATAAGCCAGTTAGAGATTTAAGATCGTGTTTATTTTAATAATTATCAGAAGAAAGAAAGCTTTGAAGCTCTACCCAGGAGTAGGGTAGAATGTAAATATGTAGTGATTTATCGTGATTAAATGTTTTGAGTTTGAATTAGACTTCGACTTACAATTTGGAAAAGAAAAAATAAAAGCTTTTTAAGCTCTGCCATATACACTTGATTTTGGAAATCAACGAACATGTGAGTTGTATAATCTCCTTCATGAAGTATCAGAATATCACAATTACTCTGATCCTCTCGATATATGTTCTACCATTTGCCCTTTATGATCTGGTGGCCTGCACCTAAATATTTTCTATAGTATTGCCCAGACCTCTCTGTTTCCCTGCCACCCAAAGTAAGAAAGTCACAGTGTTACCCCTAACTCTTTACAAATTGGACTTTTAAAATCCCTACGACTTCTAGAAAGACTTCTTGGATGAGTTGAAGAACTAAAAATAAAGGATGGGTTTTCTTTTTTTCTTTTTATTTTTTATTTGCATTTACGCTAGCTAATAATACTGTAAAGCTTTCGCATAAGTTCCTTCGATTTTAACTTATGTACTCACATGTATCAGTTTCGTGTACAGATATAAGATACTTGTTTGTTCAAAATTCTTCAAACTTTTTTTGAGAGTATGACATGGGTTAATCCTCTCCATAAATGTTCTAATGTATAGATCGTTGATCCTTAAAAATAACACGTATATGAAATTTAGTAGAACTAGTTGAGCACTAAAGTCCAAATATTCAGAATTCAAAATTTTAATCTTGATAAATATCATATTATGTTAAGATACTAGATTACAACATACAAGTTGTCTAGTGAAAGAGAATTAATACTTATTGGACAAACAATTGTCATATATTAATCGGGTCTCACTATTGTACAAATATATCTTAATCCATTCTCATTTTTGGATCATAGTATAAGGTACTAGAGCTATAAATTAAGATTCTACGTTACAACTGACATGTCGTCTAGCGAAATAGACTGAATACTACTAGTTTTCCAGTTTTTTTTTTCTTTATTATCGATTACCAAGCCCAAGGTTAAGAAAAGGAAGGTGGTATTCTGATTAGATGAATTTTTTCAATGTCTATTGGAGGGGGGCCCTTTACCTTCTTTTTTGGCATAGACCGGGGAGCTCGAGCCGTAGAAACTTTTGTTAAAATAATGAAGAAACCAGCACTCCCTACACTCTCTCTTAGGCTTGTGCAGTTACTTTCAGGTGTTGAAAAAGTCATTCATTCCTGATGTTGAGTTATTATTGGTATAGTTTTCAATCCCAACCATGGTGCACGTAAGTTTAGAAAATTGGACAAACATTTTTCATATACTAATCCGATCTCACTATTGTACAAATATATCTTAATCCATTGTCATTATTGAATCATAATATATTGTACTAGAGTTGAATATATCTTCAAAATATCAAAAATAAGAACAAATGTTGAATTTACTAATTGTTCTTAGCATCAAAACGAATCACTTGATGGTGATTAATTTCTTTTTATATATAATGACAAGGTTGGCATAAAATTTATGAAAAAGGGAGACTTAAGCCCGTATTAACCAAGAGCATGTATGTGTTCACTAAGAATGCCAACATATTAGGGTAAAAATGATATTAAAGAGAAGTGCCCAAATATTTTAGATATAAAACTTTTGAGAAAAGTGCTCAAGTCTAAATGTTTGCCTATTTTCAGGTATTTAACCGACTCCAATTCTAATGCTATCAAGCCCACATATTTTGTTCTTCTAAGATTTCTCTTCTTTCCAGAGAGGCGATTCTTCTTTAACGGAATGGAGGTGGCTAACTTGGTTGTTTAACGAATGGTTACTTTGGTATCAAAGCCAGAGCAACTAGGTTGTTAGTTTTGTCCAACTTACCTGTATCGACAACTTACCTTTGCCGCGATAGGTCGTGATAGGGTTAGGGAGTAAGTAAGACCCGAGGTAGGGCAGTGGGCTCCAGGTTTCCCTTGTAGGTGTCGTTGGCTCGAAGATAGTAAGTCGGTTCGCAGATAGTAAGGGCAGGACTAGTAACATAATTGATATGGCTTCTAGTAGCAGTAATGCGTCGGTAGGATCAGATAACAATACTGTAGCAAAAACAGAACAGACATGGACAGTAGGAGAGTTAAGTAATTGGAAACCTCCTAAGATGAAAATAGAAGAGATTTACAGAAAAAGTCATTTCGACTTTAGATCTCTACTTACTATTAAATGTAAGGAAGTAGTAGTGCCACTGACCAGTGATCAACAGAGTATCAGACTTTTCTCCCAGAAAAGTATAGACAAAGCCATTAGAAACGGCTATAGGTTTCTACATATTGGCCATGTGCAAGTCGCACTTAAGCCTTTAATCAGAGAAGGACTAGATACCAGTGTATATCTAGCTCTTAGAGATTGTAAGTTACTCAGATACAATGATTCACTACTAGGTTTAGTAAAAACGAGTCTTTGTAATGGACCTATTTTCTTTAATTGTTTTTCCAGATCATACCATATCGCTTACATGTCCTCATATCATGAAAGCTTTACAGTTAGATATTAAGACGCATAACTATTATGTTGATTGTGGTACACATGCATATGAAGTTATTTATCGTCTTAATTATAAATTAATGACAACAGGATTAAATCCTAGATCCATAACTAGACATCGTCCTAAAGGTGAAACTATCCTTTGGAACATGGACAGAAACAGATCAATTGTTAACATACACAGAACAATCATGTGGAACGAAGTTTCACTTCCAGAAAGGTGGGATATTGAAAATGCCACTAAACCAGTTGTTCAGGACCAGAACGTCCAGAACTCCAGAATAGAACAAATCATCCAGTATGATGATGGTACTGTTTCCATTAAGATAGATAGAGGAAATAGAGGATCAGTTTTATCCCGTTCAGCCTCTAGTATCTCTAGGATCAGTATTTCAGACCCTACCCCAGGATTTGTTGATCTTTCTTCAACACATAGAACTCAGACTCAATCTGTTCCCATAGGAATCAGAATTGAAGAACAGACTGCTCGTCCAGTCTATCCAGAATTTGAACCAACAGATACATCATCTGTTGATTTTAACCCTTCAGCTTCAGACTTCGGCGTCAATGTTTTATCTGAAGTCTTTGAACGAGATGTTCAAGGATTAAAAGATGAATTCATGTCAGAAGAAAATAAACAGATTAGAGAATGGTATTTTGAGAACCATAACAATGAACAATTAGCAGAATTAAAAAGCCAATGGCTCCAGTATCTGCAACTTGTTAGGTTAAATGTGCCATTTTTTATGTGGTTTAAACATAGGAATAAGCCAATAAACATTAATGTTCTTACTGCAAGAACAAGAAAATGGAATTTGCCTGATTCCACAAAAGTCATTGAATCGGAGCACCCTCCATTTCAACATACACAGCTTCCTATATCAGAAGGAACTGTAGATCTCAAACCAGTTATTGTTTCAGAAAAACCAGAGCTAAAAGACATAGTTCAACAAAATAATTGGACTAATCTTTCAGTTGTCACATTACAGAAACAGATTCAGAATATCGAAGATATTCTTGAAAAACAGAATACAATTCCCGTTACTCCAGTTAAAACAGATGAATCAAAACAAAAGTCAACTGAACATACCACTGTTGCATTGACAAAACCATTTGATTCATTAAAATTAACCAGTTCAAAGGTTAAACCAGAATCTCCAATCAAGGTTTTACCTTTTAAAATATCAAAATACATTCCAAAATTGGAATCTACAGAAGAGAAGAATACCAAACTTCTCCAGGATTTGATTTCCAGAACCAAGAAATCAGAACCTTCATCAAGCCAATTTGCTCTACAGACATTAAAACAGTCAGACAGTAATTCTGATTGCGATTCCTCATCTTCACAGAATTCCGGGAGGGATAAAGTTATCCATCTCAATAGAATTTCTTTCCCAGAGACAAAGAATTTCTATCCTAGACCATCACCTCCAGATCTTCAATTTGAAGAATCACATACCCAAAGATCTTTCTCAGGATCTCAGATCTATGAATGGAACATAGATGGGATGTCAGAATATCAGATTCTCAATGTTACCAAACAAATGATCATAATCGGTAACATTTACAAACAAGCTGTTACTGAGAGAGCAGCAACCAGAAACATCATTCTTGGCTTCAATGGACAGCTCAAAGGATGGTGGGATGACCACCTCAGTGAAGCTACCAAAGAAGGCATACTCAACATGGTGAAAACCAATGAGAATGGAGAACCTGTTCTCAATCAGAATGGCCAGACAGAGTCTTGTGCTCTTTCAGCCTTAGTCTTCGATATCACCTACCATTTCATAGGTGATCCCACAGTTTATCAGGAAAGAACATCTGAAATCCTTCAGAACCTCAGATGTAGAACACTCCAAGACTTCCGATGGTATAAGGATGTCTTCCTCAGTAAACTATACCAAAGATCTGACAACAATGCCAGTTATTGGAAAGAAAGGTTCCTTTGTGGACTTCCAAAATTGTTTGCTCAGCAAGTGAGAGATTCTCTCTCGACAGAATATCCCAGTCTAGACTATGATCTTATGACATATGGTGACATCGTTTCCCATATTAATAAGACTGCTTTAAAGCTTTGTACTGATCTTCGTCTCAAAGCTCAGTTAAAGAAACAGTCTAACAGAAAAGAATTAGGAAATTGGTGTGAACAGTATGGAATGGAGAGAATTAAACCACCCCATACTCAGAAGACACATAAATCCAGAATTTCCTCCAGAAAATACAAAAGTCACTTCAAGTCTATTGGACAGAAGTATAACCAGAAGTATGGCAACAAACCATACACCTCTCATAAGAAGAAACATTACCAGAGGTTTCCACGAAGAAATTGGAAATATCAACAAAAAGATATTAAAAAAGAACAGAAATCCACAGGATGCTTCAAATGTGGAAAATCAGGACATTTTGCAAAAGATTGTAGAATCAGATCACTAATTCAAACATTAGAATTAGATGAAGCTACAAATAGCAAAATAATCCAGTCCATAGATGATCGTGAGTCATCATCCAGTTCTTCTTCAGAATACTCTGATGAAGAAAACATTAATCAGATTGGAACGGATAACTACTATTCCAGTAGTTCTTCCAACTCCATCCAGGAATGTGCTTGCCCTAGCAAAGGAGCATGTTTCTGTCAGAAATGATTAAATGTCCTTACAGATTCTCATGGTCTTATGATCGATATGATCTGTAAGATCAATGACCCAGAAGAAAAGCAAGCTTATCTTCTCAGACTCAAAGATATCATGGATCAGAAAGAGGAAACTAAACCTCAATCCATACCAGTCCAGAATAACATCAAGAATACCAATTATTCTGATGTCCTCAGTCACTTTCAGAAAAGAAAGACCCAACCAGTAGGTATTTCTGATCTCCAGCATGAGATTAAACTGTTAAAAACAGAAATTCAGCAACTCAGACAAGAGTATAGGCATGAGATTAGTGATCTTAGATTAGATCATGAACATCTCCAACAGGATGTCCAACTCTTACAGATTGAATCCTTAGAACGTCAAGAACATCTTTCCCAGAACGATGAACTTGATAAACAGACTCAGATTGCCTTAGGCAAATTAGTAGAAGGAGCTAGCACCTCCAAACCCACAGAGGATTATCTCAATCTTCTGAACAAAATCACGTACCAGAAATGGTATGTCCAGTTAACCATCAAGGTTAATGATTTCAAGTTTGAAACCATTGCCTTATTAGACTCAGGTGCAGATATGAATTGCATTCAAGAAGGTCTAATTCCTTCCAGATATTTCGAGAAACCCAGAGAGAAGCTTTCTACAGCTGACTCTACCAGACTTCTTATCCAGTACAAATTACCTAATGCACATGTTTGCAATCAAGGTATTTGTTTTCCTACCAGCTTTGTGCTGATAAAACAGTTAAATTCCCAAGTCATTCTCGGGAATCCATTCCTTCAACAGTTATTTCCCATGACTGTTACAGAACTAGGTATATCTACCAAAGTGTTAGGTAAACCTATCCTCTTTGAGTTTTATTTCCCTTCACAGCGAAGAGATATAAACTTAATCCAACAGAAAGAAAACCAAATCAGTTTTTTTAAACAGGATATCAAGACTCTCAGAATTGATGAGCAGATTGCTAAACAGCAAATGACCATCAAAGAATTCCAGACCAAACTTGAAAAATAAGTTTGTTTAGATTTTCCTACGGCCTTTTGGGTACGTAAGAAACATTCAGTCTCTCTCCCATATGAGAAGGACTTTTTAGAACAGAATATTCCTACTAGGGCTAGGCCCATCCAAATGAATCAGGAATATATTTCTCTTTGCAAAAAAGAGATCCAGAGTTTATTAGATAAGAAGCTAATCCAACCCAGCAAAAGCCCATGGTCGTGTGCAGCCTTTTATGTTAATAAACATGCAGAATAGGAACGAGGAGTCCCTCGTTTAGTCATCAACTATAAGCCCTTGAATAAGGTCTTACAATGGATCAGATATCCATTACCCAACAAGAATGATCTCCTTAAGAGATTAAATCAGGCCCATGTCTTCAGTAAATTTGACATGAAATATGGATTTTGGCAAATCCAAATCATTGAATCAGAAAGGTATAAAACAGCATTCACCGTTCCATTTGGACAATATGAGTGGAATGTTATGCCTTTTGGGCTCAAGAATGCGCCTTCAGAATTCCAGAATATCATGAATCAGATATTTAATCAGTATACAGACTTTACAATTGTTTACATTGATGATGTGTTAGTCTTCAGTAATAACATTCATCAACATTGGAAACATTTGCATATTTTCTTTAAGGTTATTAAAGAAAACGGTCTTGTGGTTTCTGCACCCAAGATTAGGCTTTTCCAGACCAAAATTAGGTTTCTTGGTAATATAATTTCTTTCGGGAAAATTACTCCAATCCAAAGAACACTTGATTTTGTAAAAAAATTCCCAGACATTCTGCGAGAGAAAACACAGTTGCAAAGATTTTTAGGATCTTTAAACTATGTTGCAGATTTTTATCCTGGCATTCGCCATTTATGTAAACCTCTTTTTGAACGTCTTAAAAAGAATCCTCCAGCTTGGACTGATGTCCATACCAACGCTGTTAAGGAAATTAAGCGTCAAGTCAGAGTTTTACCAGTTTTGACTTTATGTCAACCAGATACTCCAAAAATAGTTCAGACAGATGCTTCTGAATTAGGATTTGGTGGTATACTTATACAGATTTTAGAAGGAAAAGAACACATTGTTCGTTTCCATTCAGGAACTTGGGATAAAGCCCAACAGAACTATTCAACAGTTAAAAAAGAAATTTTGTCCATTGTCAAATGCATTTCAAAATTTCAAGATGACTTGTTGAACCAGAAATTCTTAGTTCGTGTTGACTGCAAGTCAGCAAAAGATGTGCTTACTAAGGATGTTAAAAACATTGCATCAAAACAGATATTTGCCAAATGGCAGGCAATCCTGTCAATTTTTGATTTCGATATCCAGTACATCAAGGGAGAGGATAACTCCATCCCTGATTTCCTAACCAGAGAGTTTCTAACAGGCCACGTGCCTATCACATAGGATTCCTACGGGAATACCTTTTCATTTTGTTTTGTTTTACAGATCACAGAAGCGGACACCAAAAATCCAGCTAGTAGATTTAGATGGATTGTTTCAAGTCCACCGCAATTAAGTAGATTGAAACACAGATTCAGATCCAGAAGCGTAATTGATAATTGGTTCAATTCTGTAATTCTTTCTTAAAATTGTTGCTAACCATTCTGCAGGATCATCACCTCCTCGCAATTAGCAATGGATCCCAAGAAAGAAAAAGGAAAAGCTAAAGCATTAGATATTGCATCCTATGCTCAGAAAGCTAGAACTCAAGCAGCATCCCCAGTCCAATCTTCAACTCCAGTAAAGATTGAAGATAAACAGATAGCATATACACCATATTCTACCCAGTCACCCCTAGGTAGAAACCTCACAGTTTTGGGGACAGTCACCCCTCAAAAACCATTAACAGATGTTCGTGCAGGTTTTGCAGGTACATCATCATCCCAGACGACAGTCAGTAACAGGTTTCAGCCGCTTGTTACTAAGAAAAAGACAGTAACCCCAGAACCAAAACAGACACAACCACAGTTACCGTCAACCACATATATTTACAAGAATGTGTTCGACCAGATTCTTGTAACAGAACCTTTCCATTTCAAACAGAACCCCAATATGAACCCCGATGAGTTTGCCAGGGCATTCCTTCACCCTCATTCAAACTACATCCCAGAAAACACCTATAAAGACCAGAAATATTATGAGACAATTCTCATAAAAACAGAATCCATTGAGTTTGTTGCAGATGACAAAAACAAACCTCCAGGCCAGTATAGCCATGTCAAGGCTAAACTCCAGAAAGTGATCACCCTCGATCAATGGGGACAATCCCCACAGAAAACCAAATAGATCTCAGAAGACATTCCTCTTAAGGACTACAACTATTATGACTACATTCAGGCATGGTTCAGAGTATTCAATCGCCAGAATGACAATCATGATATGTCATGGTTCTTCCTTTTCACCAAAACATTCCCATTAGAAGTTCCGAATTGGTTCATCCAATGGTGGGCATCTTTTGGTCCAATCACAGACATTTTACCAGAACCAGTCCTAGAAGGATTCCAGTACTTCACAGAGCATTGGAAGACACCAGCTCAATTAGCGTATCTTCCTCCATTTTTTGTGTTTTACAGAATCTTCTTTGTCACGTGGATTTTCAGATCAGAATTCGCGTACAAGCATGTATCTTTCGGAAATCACCAAGACATTTTGGTTTTCGGAAGAACTCATTCAGTTATGTGGTGGAAGAAGATGAACAATAGTTCATGTTCCACACCAAAAGTCCAAGCATGGCTTGAGACCAATCAGAAACAGAAAAAAGAGATTCAACCAGAACAGCAGGAATTTCTTTCATTTAAGAATTTCCTCACTACACAGTTAGCAGCGGCCACCAATTTTGACGAAGTCAAGGCTATCATGCTACAATTAGAAGAATTAGAAAATGCCTCAGATCAGGCATCAGTATCAACAGATCATGCCGATGACAATGAAGATGACTGTTACGGCATTTATACTCCACTATGAGTATAAACTGGATAATACTCCTCTATGAGTATAAACTGGAAACAAACAGTAGTATAGAAAACAGATGTATTACTCCTCTATGAGTATAAACTGGGTCAGTTGAGTTTTCCGGTGTTCTCTCCAAAAACACATGACAGATGAGTTTTCTGATGTTCTCTAAAAACATTGGACAGATAGGGTTTTGTTCTTCTAAGTTCCCTTCAAAAACTAGGATGAAACGGTAAGACTTCCCCTCTCTGAAGTCATATGGTTTCTGAAGAATTCCATGAAACTTCAGCTAGTCCGGGTCAAACGGCAACCGGTAAAGACATCTCAAGTCCGTTGATGGGTGTGGCTTTCCCAAAAAGCCAAAGGAAATTTAGAAATTAGTTTATCTTCTAGCCTGTATTTATTTTGTATTTTGCTTAGTCAACTTACCTTTAGCCAACTTACCTTTAGCAAACCTATTTCAACAACCATGTAAGGTCACGGCGTTGAGGAGCAGAGGGCGTAAGACTCCGTGTTGGCCATGTGGCGGTTTGGTGAGAGATAGTTAGGCTTCGAAGATAGTAAGGCTTCGAAGATAGTAAGACTAAGTACGGTACATGATAGATTATAGGGAAAATAGACTAGTTTTTGATTTTCTTTGTATTAGTGGGAAATACACTTCGATCAAGTGTACTTGTATGTATTTCACCATTTGTCAAAATGATTCAGAATGAAGAAGTTTACAGTATCTTCAGTACAGAACCAATCAGGTTCAGAGACGATGAAGAAGAAGAATCTACAGTTAAGATTCCACTACCAGACATCATGATCACAAGACGACGAAATTACTTTCGGTCACAGTGAAAGTAATCCAGTCAAAAGACAGAATCATCAAGTCACGACAAGAGATCTTTCGGCCACAGTAAATGGTAGACATGATCATCAAGTCACGACAAAACAAGATTCGGCCACAGTAAAAGCCGACCACTATTCATGAATAGTAAAAGCACTTTTTACTGTTCACTTTAGGAAAAGTTACTTTTGACTTTTCTTTTTCAGATTTCACTTTTCTTTTTCAGATTCGATATCCTATATAAGACAGAGTCTGTCTCATTTACATAGGATCCGAATTTACTTCCTTTCACAGTTAATAACAAGTAAGAGACTTTGTCTCCTTTTCTCATCTTATTTGTAATTCAATTATTTATCTCATCTATTGCTTATGTTTTTTCCGCTTTCTGTTATGGCTATCGTTATCTGTTCCATATATATATATATATATATATATATGTGTGTGTGTGTGTGTGTGTGTGTGTGTGTGTGTTTATGTATATAGATAATAAGGCAGATTCTTTTGTTGTAATAGTGGAAACCACAAAAGAGAAAGGTAAAAAAAAAAAAAAAGCCTACCTCTTGAAGATAACATTAGAATGAATCACACATAATTTACGACTAAACCACACAAGCTACAATGTGATTATGGCACACAAATGACGTTTTCGAAGGGTTCGCACAAGTTGGAGTGAAGGCTCATAATTGATATTCTTCTTGTAAAGTAATGTTGATAATTATTTACAGCCAAAAATTAAACAAAAAAATTGACAATAATTTTTCAAAATAATAGTTTCTTGAATCATATGTGCTTTCGTAGAAAAATAAAAAATAAAGTCTAAAATCATCATCCATTCATTCAAAAAATATAAAAATATTTAAATACAATAGGATAATAAGATCAAAGAAGTAAAAATGTATGAATAAAATTTTTCCTAGAATTAGTGAGCTATAAAAAGTAAAATCCTTGGTGCCATTCTCACTCATGAGAGATAAGTTGTGGAGTATTAAACTATGAATTGATTGAATAACTTATGGAGGAGTTTAAAAAAAAATGAATAAAAACCTAGACAACATGATCAAACATAAAATTAAGTATATTTAAAAAAGTCTTGAGTCCAATCTCCCATCCAATGTGGATATATTGACTTTTCCTCAAACTATGTGATGATTCTCATCCATCGTCTAAGCTATTAGCTGTATATCATCAGTCCTTAGAAAGAGAATATTAAAATTAATTATAATTAGTTCAAATATGTTGAACTAAAAAAATTGTAAATCATAATCAAGTTAAGATATTAAGCTTAAATGTTGCCCGAATGAAATGGACTGAATACTTTTTTTTCTTTTAACTTCGTAATCAGTACGAAACATTATGCATATGGTAGTCCGATCTTCACAATTGGACAAATATATCATACTCCATTCCACTAAATGTGGACCGTAATATAATGCATGCGTCTTGACTTTATATTAAAAATATGCATAAAAGAAATGTTAGTAATTTAATGTATAATCGCCACAGTGAATAAGTTGATGGTCATTCTTTCTTTCTTCCTTTTTTTCTTATTTCTTTTGATATCATGTAGGCCGAAGTCGTGGTGAACTCAGAACTTATATGTTATGACCCCAATAGTTCGGGACTTCTTTACGGATGATATTAGCCCAACCCCGTCTATCGAGCCCAATGCAGTGGTGAATCACGCTATTAGAACGTGTACATGAACCAGGACCATGTTTCAGCAACTAAATAAATACGTGTCTCGTTAGTTACAACCATAGTCTGTTAGGCATTGGGCATGTGAACTAAGGAAAATGCTATATAAGCTAGAGAATAGGCAGAGGAAAGCTAATCTATCAACTATCATCTTATTTACTTTTCTTTACTGTAATTGCTTTCTTGTTTTTCTATAATTCAATACAAAGCTCTCAATTTCTGCACTTTTTTCTTTAATTCTCATTCACTCTCTGTGAAACCCAATTTTTCTATCCTGTCTCGTTTTGCGTGTTTATTCTCGTTTTACGTGAATTGACCTGTTTATGTGCTATATGACCTAGAATATTATAATTTTGATGTCAATACTCCTAATACGTGCTAAATGTGCATTCATGAAATTTTCATAAAAAACGGGATCAGAAATTTTATCGTCGATTTTTAGTGAATAGTATTTTCGAAACACGTCCGCTAAAATTTTGAAAGTGGACTTTTTAACCCTTTTAGACCTAGAGCACGGACTTTAATAGACCTGTGTTTAATTAAAACGATTTTAAAATCGGCTTAAGAATTTATTAGGGTTTTTACACCGACTTTTGCGAAAATCGAGTTTTAAGCCGACTCGGGTGAAATTGTTTGATTGTAAAACTTCTTGTCACCTAAAAATAACCTACTTGAGCTAGCTTGGGTGTTGAATAATTGTTTTGAACTTTGGTGATCAAGAAAATGCATTTAAAGTTAAGAAAACACAAAAATACTAATTTAAACTAACTTTGACTTTATTTAAAATGTTGACTTTGATGCTATATCACCTACACACACAAGCAAAGCACAAAAACACCTTCATTTTCACACATATGGCCGAGAGGTTCATGAGAGAATAGCCAAGCTTTTCTTCAAGGTTTTCAACACAAAATTTCAAAGAAAAACCTAGTTTTTGTCCGTAGAATTTCGTGCCGACTTGGATTCCGCTTGTTGGGCATGCATTGCATGCATTCCTAGACATATATCGCATCAAAGGTGAGAGAAAAATTCTGGATCTCAAAACTCAACTTTTGTGTTTTTGCGTATAATTAAAAATCGAACTGTTAGAATTCTAATCTGATGATAGATTATTGCTCCTTACATGCTAGGGATCATTTAGCTGTAATACTACGAGTTTTTATCGGTTGTAGCATAATTTTTATTTTTCGGGTATTTAAATTTGATTAAATTGTTCAATGTTGATTTAATTGAGTTGTGTTGATCGGAATCGATTGCCGTCGATTTCTAAATGTTTGATAATTACGTGGTAGCACCGTTGTAATGCCGAATTTTTGATTATGATGTTTGGGTGAAAATCCAGAAAATTCAGCCTTGACACCTTAGGGTTTTAGAGTTATCGGGCATGATTTGGAGGTGTTATAGTGGTTTTCCGAGAGGGATAATGTAGATGGTTGAATGGGTGAGTGTTTGAAACTGATTTGGAGTTGTGTGCATTAGTATAATGTAAGATATGATTAATTGAAGTTTAGGTTGTCTTTCTTTAAAAGGTTAGATTGAGCCTAAGTTGATTGGGTGTGAGTTGAGTGATTGAATTGTGAGTTGTTGATGGGTAAATTAGAGTTTGATTGTGTGTTTAATGCATGTGCGGTCAGATGGCCTACTTTGTCATCTAACTTAGTTGTTTGTTGTTTAATTAAATATTGATGTTATATTGATGTTATATTGATTGATTATTGAGTACGGGAATCGGGCACTTTCGTTGCTGATCTCCCAGATTATTGATTGATGATTGATTGATTATTGATGATTGTTATGGAGTCTTGGTATGTGTGTGCCACCTCTCGGGCAGCGTTGGGCTGTCGGGTTGAAAACGGCATGACTGCTAGAGACTACCCCCAGCTCGCATGACAGAGGTGTCATGGAGGGAGGGGCTAGTGAGGTACCTCGGGTGTGTGAGTAATGGGGAGTTATAAGAAGAATGGTTGAGATCGTGATGGCGTATGGAGCTACACCAACTAGAGTATCCTTTATTGAATGGTTATACAGTTATGTGATAATAGTATTATTTATGTTATTGTGTGTTTACTGACTCAAAGGATTATTCCAAGGAGTTTAGTAGACCTTGCTCGAGATCTATCGGATCCTCGCTAGGCTTATTTTATATAAGCTCACTCTTTATTATTGCATGCATACAGGTGTACTTTTGCAGGATTACGGGTACGTGCCTCCTGAAGAGGAGAATGTGGAAAACGTGTTTTACGTGGATGAGTCCTATGTTCCAGAGTCTTATCCATGATGTCGTACATGTTTTATTATCTCGTAAATTAACTTAGTAGATTTTTATCTGCTTTGTAGTTTATAATGTATAAGATGTTGATAAGTTAATGAATTAGTTGATGTTGTCTTAGTAGCTTTTCTTTTGTTTATGATTAGGTTGCTAGATTGGCTCAATGTGTTTTGTATTGTATATTAAGGGTTAATGTATTATGTTGGAACGGAGGCATATAACGAGGACCGTTTATTGTATAATATGATTATGATGTATGTTGTTATTTTATTGAGGAGTTGTTTGTTGTATGGTTTGTGAAGTTGATGTATGATGTTCTATTGAGGTTGGTTTAGAGCCTCGGTGTCCTATTTACTGTCGTTATACTACCGAAATTTTGTTGCGTCCTGACTGATTATAAGAGGGGTCGAGTTGGGGCGTGACATTTAAGTGGTATCAAAGCGCATGTTTAGCTGTCAGCCAGGGTATCCTCGGAATGTGGGTAGTGGTCTAAGCATGCAAATATGTATTAAGTGAAAGAAAAGTGAACATATGTTAATATGTTTATGTGATTAATTTACTTATGTGTCTAACTTTCTATGGGACCAGTATGCCTTGTGTGTTAAGTGAACTAATGTGGTCAATATGTTTTATGTGCTAACGTGCTATACGTACTCAATGTGTTGTGATTAATGTGCATTATGTGATTAATGTGTATTATGTGATTAATGTGCATTATGTGACAATTGTGTTTTATGTGAAGTTTGTTGCTTATGTGACTTTAATTGTTTATAACTTACTTATGTGATATAACCTGTTTATGTGATGTTGGCTTCTTATATGCTGAATTGTGTGTTATGTGATAATGTTAAATTATATGATAATCATGCATTACGTTGTACCTGTTTTCATGTGATGTAATTGTATATATTCTATAACTGTGGGTGATTCTTTTAGGTGAAGTAAGGATGACTGCAAGAGTTTTCGAAAATAGTGGTAGGCCATGATTTTGAATTATTATTATTCTAGAAGTTTATCAGTTAGATTTTAATTGTTATGTTTATGGATTTTAGTTTCGACTTAGTGGATTGATCTTGATATTCCTTTAGCGAGAATGAAGTTGTTCGAGGAAATAGCAACGTATCTTGATGATTATAATTACTTCTGTTGCCATGTTTAACTTGTTATTACTTGGAGATGGATCATAAGTTGAGGTTTCCATGAGGTTATCATTAGATACTTTTGGAGTCTCAACTCAGACTATACTTCCTTGAGGTTATTTTAGAATGAATTTATTTGAGGAATTAGTGATGTATATTTGTGAATGGAATGAAGTGTGGTATAACATGTGAATATTTTACTATTTGGGATTGCTATATTATTAATGGATATTTTGGAGTTTTGATCTTTAAACCTTGGAGACAATTGGAGTGATTCCTGACTAAAGTTACTTTATTCGAAGATGTAATTGTTGGGAGATAGAATTATTTGAGGAAATAAGAATGCATTTCGATGGCTGAACATTTACTTGCCTACATCATGCTTTTGGATTCTAGGTGGTATGACTTTCTAAATTGTTGATTGGGAATTCTCTTGTGTTATTATGGGTTAGTATGAATCTGTATTGTGTTATCAGATTTTGGAGTCTTCATTAGTTAATCTTGTTGGGTAATCGGTGATTTATCTTGTTTAGTGATTGGTCTGGTACGGAATGTAAAATTTTGGAGTGATTTATCTTGTTTGGTGATTGTTATGACTCCTTAGGCTCTCTAAATCTCCTTAGTGTTTTATCTTGGTAGGAGATAAATTGTAGGATTTGACTTGTTGGTGTTTAAGTGTGTAGGTGGGACACCCTTCTTGTGCTTCATAATTCTATCGGTCTTATTATTCTTTTCTACTCTATTCTCACTTATTTGAGAGAGGGTTACACTTTTCTAGCCTATCAATTGTTTCTTGAAAGTTTGTTTATTGGATTAATGGATCCTATACTCATTTGACATCGTTTCTATTCTTAACATTCATATTTGTTTCTTATAGCAATGTCGCTTATTGGAGTTAAGGTTTGAGACTTCTACATTTTATTCTATATCTCCAGCCATTGGTTTCAATATTTCATTTCATCCTATTACTATTCATTTGAAAGTAATTTTTCCTTTGGTATACCATTTTACTTGTTCGAATTCTACTTGCTTGATGTACTCCCTACCTAAATACATCATTGTCATTCTTGTTGATCCTTGTTAATCCTATTGTTTTATTATTAAATCCTGAGCCATTACTTTGCTTGTAATTGTTCATTCAATATACTCGGCATTGTCCTCCTTATTTATACTCCTTTGGTTATTGTGTGCTGAGATACTCTTGCCACTTATGTTTTCTATCAAATTAATCATCTCTTATTTCTTAATTTCATTTTGCCTCAAGTACAACTTACTGGTTGGTTCCTTGAACAATCATCGAGAATTGAAATGTCTACTTGTTCAAGAATTTTGTTTAACATACTCAGCACTGTTTTCACTCGTCATCATCCTTTGTTCGTGCTTATTTAGCTGATAGGTGTTGAGACATTCCATATCTTAGTTATCATGCTTCCTTATTAAACTATTAGCCCCTTGACTCTCTAACCTGTTTGACATCTTGTTCACTTGATTGTTGGCTCAAATATGACTTTCCATATTCTTATTTCCTTGTAAATTTCATAAGAGCCATATTCTGACCAATGTCAGTTTTGAGATATTTCCTTGATCAGTAATCATTCATGTTATCGTAAATGAGTTTTTAAACCCTCGGGGTGTTCATAGAGCTCTTTTGTGTAGTATGAGATGATTGATAATTAGTGGTGTCATGTTAGGACTTTGGAGTTGCGATTTCTTTCATATGCAATATGATATTAGGTAGGAGAGAATTATGAATTGAAGATTGTCTTGGAATTATGATCATCAACTTGCAGTCAATAGAGGTTGTTCTTTTGAGGTCTTTGGTTAGTTGTCATCCTAAGAGATAAATGAGAACTAAGAGAAGTATTATTAAGTGTAACGATTGAGGATTTAATTGTCTGTCAGTTCGAGAATTGCGCGGACGCAATTGTTTTAAGGAGGGGAGAATGTGAAACCCCATTTTTCTATCATGTCTCGTTTTGCGTGTTATTCTCGTTTTGCGTGAATTGACCTGTTTATGTGCTATATGACCTAGAATGTTATAATTTTGATGTCAATACTCCTAATACGTGCTAAATGTACATTCATGAAATTTTCATAAAAAACGGGATCAGAAATTTTATCGTCGATTTTTAGTGAATAGTATTTTCGAAACACGTCCGCTAAAATTTTGAAAGTGGTCTTTTTAACCCTTCTAGACCTAGACCACGGACTTTAATAGACTTGTGTTTGATTAAAACGGTTTTAAAATCGGCTTAAGAATTTATTAGGATTTTTACACCGACTTTTGCGAAAATCGAGTTTTAAGCCGACTCGGGTGAAATTGTTTGATTGTAAAGCTTCTTGTCACCTAAAAATAACCTACTTGAGCTAGCTTGGGTGTTGAATAATTTTTTTGAACTTTGGTGATCAAGAAAATGCATTTAAAGTCAAGAAAATACAAAAATACTAATTTAAACTAACTTTGACTTTATTTAAAATGTTGACTTTGATGCTATATCACCTACACACACAAGCAAAGCACAAAAACACCTTCATTTTCACACATATGGCCGAGAGATTCATGAGAGAATAGCCAAGCTTTTCTTCAAGGTTTTCAACACAAAATTTCAAAGAAAAACCTAGTTTTTGTCAGTAGAATTTCGTGCCGACTTGGATTCCGCTTGTTGGGCACGCATTGCACGCATTCCTAGACATATATCGCATCAAAGGGGCGAGAAAAATTCTGGATCTCAAAACTCAACTTTTGTGTTTTTACGTATAATTGAAAATCGAACCGTTAGAATTCTAATCTGATGATAGATTATTGCTCCTTACATGCTAGGGATCATTTAGCTGTAATACTACGAGTTTTTATCGGTTGTAGCATAATTTTTATTTTTCGGGTATTTAAATTTGATTAAATTGTTCAATGTTGATTTAATTGAGTTGTGTTGATCGGAATCGATTGCCGTCGATTTCTAAATGTTTGATAATTACGTGGTAGCGCCGTTGTAATGCCGAATTTTTGATTATGATGTTTGGGTGAAAATCCAAAAAATTCAGCCTTGACACCTTAGGGTTTTAGAGTTATCGGGCATGATTTGGAGGTGTTATAGTGGTTTTCCGAGGGGGCTAATGTAGATGGTTGAATGGGTGAGTGTTTGAAACTGATTTGGAGTTGTTTGGATTAGTAGAATGTAAGATATGATTAATTGAAGTTTAGGTTGTCTTTCTTTAAAATGTTAGATTGAGCCTTAGTTGATTGGGTGTGGGTTGAGTGATTGAATTGTGA
Source organism: Ehretia macrophylla (assembly GCA_037974665.1). Taxonomy (NCBI): domain Eukaryota; kingdom Viridiplantae; phylum Streptophyta; class Magnoliopsida; order Boraginales; family Ehretiaceae; genus Ehretia; species Ehretia macrophylla. Next base: position 41,180,299 of record CM075781.1, on the reverse strand, counting down.
GTTGTTGATGGGTAAATTAGAGTTTGATTGTGTGTTTAATGCATGTGTGGTTAAATGGCCTACTTTGTCATCTAACTTAGTTATTTGTTGTTTAATTAAATATTGATGTTATATTGATGTTATATTGATTGATTATTGAGTACGGGAATCGGGCACTTTCGTTGCTGATCTCCCAGATTGATGATTGATGATGATTATGGAGTCTTGGTATGTGTGTGCCACCTCTCGGTCAGCGTTAGGCTGTCGGGTTGATAACGGCATGACTGCTAGAGGCTACCCCCAGCTCGCATGACAGAGGTGTCATGGAGGGAGGGGCTAGTGAGGTACCTCGGGTACGTGAGTAATGGGGAGTTATAAGAAGAATGATTGAGATCGTGATGGCGTATGGAGCTACACCAACTAGAGTATCCTTTATTGAGTGGTTATATAGTTATGTGATGATAGTATTATTTATGTTATTGTGTATTTACTGACTCAAAGGATTATTCCAAGGAGTTTAGTAGACCTTGCTCGAGATCTATCGGATCCTCGCTGGACTTATTTTATATAAGCTCACTCTCTATTATTGCATGCATACAGGTGTACTTTTGCAGGATTACGGGTACGTGCCTCCTGAAGAGGAGAATGTGGAAAACGTGCTTTACGTGGATGAGTCCTATATTCCAGAGTCTTATCCATGATGTCGTACATGTTTTATTATCTTGTAAATTAACTTAGTAGACTTTTATCTACTTTGTAGTTTATAATGTATAAGATGTTGATAAGTTAATGAATTAGTTGATGTTGTCTTAGTAGCTTTTCTTTTGTTTATGATTAGGTTGCTAGATTGGCTCAATGTGTTTTGTATTGTATATTAAGGGTTAATGTATTATGTTGGAACGGAGGCATATAACGAGGACTGTTTATTGTATAATATGGTTATGATGTATGTTGTTATTTTATTGAGGAGTTGTTTGTTGTATGGTTTGTGAAGTTGATGTATGATGGTCTATTGAGGTTGGTTTAGAGCCTCGGTGTCCTATTTATTGTCGTTATACTGCCGAAATTCCGTTGCGTCCTGACTGATTGTAGGAGGGGTCGAGTTGGGGCGTAACACTCTCTCTCCCTAAAATTCAAGTTCGTTACATTGGTGGTTTCATTGAGTGTCGAACATGGCGGACGAAACAACACTTGATGCTATGGAGGAAATGGTGAAGAAGCTTGAGCAAATTGCAACCAAGAACTCTCAATGGCTCGATGACCATCAACAAACTCTTGGCACTCTCAATTCTACACTCACAACTCTTAATGCCAAATTTGACCGATATATTGTGCTCTTAATTGACAAATTTGGAGCTCTACCATCTCCGGCGCCCACTTTGTCAACGGTGATGATGACCTCTTCTAAACCATCATCGGCGGCAACACCTACTACCCCTACGGGTTTTGTCCACAAAGATAGTTCCGACAATTCTGCGTATTTAATCAGTGAGTTCTCCAATCACCACTATCATGGGTACTCCAGTTTAATTTTCCACCAACTGTTGTTACATCGGATGACCATACCTCATGCAACGACATTGTAATGATATCCGA